>CM056596.1:9437595-9485556 GCA_029721355.1 Tegillarca granosa | reverse complement strand
TACAGAGGTCATAACAATATAATTCATATAGATTGCAACACTGATTGTGACAAATTACAGATGCTCAAAACAATATAATCCATATAGATGACCAACTGATTGTGACAAATTTACAGATGATAATAACAATAATTCATATAGAATGACCACTGATTGTGACAAATTTACAGGTAATAACAATATAATTCATATAGATTGACCAACTGATTGTGACAAATTTACAGATGTATAACAATATCATCCATACAGAATGACCCCCTGATTGTGACAAATTTACAGATGGTTAATAACACTACTAATTCATACAGATTGACCAACTGATTGTGACAAATTTACAGATGGTAATAACAATATAATTCATATAGATTGACCAACTGATTGTGACAAATTTACAGATGATAATAACAATATAATTCATACAGAATGACCAACTGATTGTGACAAATTTACAGGTGGTCAAAACAATATAATCCATATAGAATGACCAACTGATTGTGACAAATTTACAGATGATAATAACAATATAATTCATACAGAATGACCAACTGATTGTGACAAATTTACAGAGGGTCAGAACAATATAATTCATATAGATTGACCAACTGATTGTGACAAATTTACAGATGATAATAACAATATAATCCATACAGAATGACCAACTGATTGTGACAAATTTACAGGTGGTCAGAACAATATAATCCATACAGAATGACCAACTGATTGTGACAAATTTACAGATGGTAATAACAATATAATTCATATAGATTGACCAACTGATTGTGACAAATTTACAGAGGGTCAGAACAATATAATCCATATAGAATGACCAATTGATTGTGACAAATTTACAGATGGTAAGAACAATATAATCCATACAGAATGACCAACTGATTGTGACAAATTTACAGGTGGTCACAACAATATAATCTACACAGAATGACCAACTGATTGTGACAAATTTGAAGATGGTCATAACAATATAATTCATACAGAATGACCAACTGATTGTGACAAATTTACAGGTGGTCATAAAAATATAATTCATATAGATTGACCAACTGATTGTGACAAATTACAGATGGTAATAACAATATAATCCATACAGAATGACCAACTGATTGTGACAAATTTACAGATGGTAATAACAATATAATTCATATAGATTGACCAACTGATTGTGACAAATTTACAGAGGGTCAGAACAATATAATCCATATAGAATGACCAACTGATTGTGACAAATTTACAGGTGGTAAGAACAATATAATACATATAGAATGACCAACTGATTGTGACAAATTTACAGATTGTAATAAAATATAATTTATACAGAATGACCAACTGATTGTGACAAATTTACAGATGGTCATAACAATATAATCCATACAGACTGACCAACTCATTGTGACAAATTTACAGATGGTAATAACAATATAATCCATACAGAATGACCAACTGATTGTGACAAATTTACAGGTGGTCATAACAATATAATTCATATAGAATGACCAACTGATTGTGACAAATTTACAGAGGGTAAGAACAATATAATCCATATAAAATGACCAACTGATTGTGACAAATTTACAGATGGTAATAAAAATATAATTCATATAGATTGACCAACTGACTGTGACAAATTTACAGATGGTAATAACAATATAATTCATATAGAATGACCAACTGATTGTGACAAATTTACAGATGGTAATAACAATATAATTCATACAGAATGACAAACTGATTGTGTCAAATTTACAGATGGTCATAACAATATAATTCATATAGAATGACCAACTGACTGTGACAAATTTACAGATGGTAATAACAATATAATTCATATAGAATGACCAACTGATTGTGACAAATTTACAGATGGTAATAACAATATAATTCATATAGAATGACCAACTGACTGTGACAAATTTACAGATGGTCATAACAATATAATCCATATAGAATGACCAACTGATTGTGACAAATTTACAGATGATAATAACAATATAATTCATATAGATTGACCAACTGATTGTGACAAATTTACAGATGATAATAACAATATAATTCATATAGATTGACCAACTGATTGTGTCAAATTTACAGATGATAATAACAATATAATTCATATAGATTGACCAACTGATTGTGACAAATTTGAAGATGGTCATAACAATATAATCCATATAGAATGACCAACTGATTGTGACAAATTTACAGATGATAATAACAATATAATTCATACAGAATGACCAACTGATTGTGACAAATTTACAGGTGGTCATAACAATATAATTCATATAGATTGACCAACTGATTGTGACAAATTTACAGATGGTAATAACAATATAATTCATATAGATTGACCAACTGATTGTGACAAATTTACAGATGATAATAACAATATAATTCAAACAGAATGACCAACTGATTGTGACAAATTTACAGGTGGTCAAAACAATATAATCAATATAGAATGACCAACTGATTGTGACAAATTTATAGATGATAATAACAATATAATTCATACAGAATGACCAACTGATTGTGACAAATTTACAGATGGTAATAACAATATAATTCATATAGATTGACCAACTGATTGTGACAAATTTACAGATGGTAATAACAATATAATTCATATAGATTGACCAACTGATTGTGACAATTTACAGATGATAATAACAATATAATTCATATAGAATGACCAACTGATTGTGACAAATTTACAGATGATAATAACAATATAATTCATACAGAATGACCAACTTATTGTGACAAATTTACAGATGGTAATAACAATATAATTCATATAGAATGACCAACTGATTCTGACAAATTTACAGATGATAATAACAATATAATTCATACAGAATGACAAACTGATTGTGACAAATTTACAGATGATAATAACAATATAATCCATATAGAATGACCAACTGATTGTGACAAATTTACAGATGATAATAACAATATAATTCATATAGAATGACCAACTGATTGTGACAAATTTACAGATGGTAATAACAATATAATTCATATAGAATGACCAACTGATTGTGACAAATTTACAGATGGTAATAACAATATAATTCATACAGATTGACCAACTGATTGTGACAAATTTACAGATGATAATAACAATATAATCCATATAGAATGACCAACTGATTGTGATAAATTTACAGATGGTCATAACAATATAATTCATATAGAATGACCAACTGATTCTGACAAATTTACAGATGATAATAACAATATAATTCATACAGAATGACCAACTGATTGTGACAAATTTACAGATGGTAATAACAATATAATTCATAAAGAATGACCAACTGATTGTGACAAATTTACAGATGATAATAACAATATAATTCATATAGATTGACCAACTGATTGTGACAAATTTACAGATGGTAATAACAATATAATTCATATAGAATGACCAACTGATTGTGACAAATTTACAGATGATAATAACAATATAATTCATACAGAATGACCAACTGATTGTGACAAATTTACAGATGCTCAAAACAATATAATCCATATAGATTGACCAACTGATTGTGACAAATTTACAGATTGTAATAACAATATAATCCATATAGAATGACCAACTGATTGTGACAAAATTACAAAGGGTCACAACAATATAATCCATATAGAATGACCAACTGATTGTGACAAATTTACAGAGGGTCAGAACAATATAATCCATACAGAATGACCAACTGATTGTGACAAATTTACAGATGGTAATAACAATATAATTCATATAGATTGACCAACTGATTGTGACAAATTTACAGATGATAATAACAATATAATTCATATAGAATGACAAACTGATTGTGACAAATTTACAGATGGTAATAACAATATAATTCATATAGATTGACCAACTGATTGTGACAAATTTACAGATGATAATAACAATATAATTCATATAGATTGACCAACTGATTGTGACAAATTTACAGATGGTAATAACAATATAATTCATATAGAATGACCAACTGATTGTGACAAATTTACAGATGGTAATAACAATATAATTCATATAGATTGACCAACTGATTGTGACAAATTTACAGATGGTAATAACAATATAATTCATATAGATTGACCAACTGATTGTGACAAATTTACAGATGATAATAACAATATAATCCATATAGATTGACCAACTGATTGTGACAAATTTACAGATGGTCATAACAATATAATTCATATAGATTGACCAACTGATTGTGACAAATTTACAGATGATAATAACAATATAATCCATATAGAATGACCAACTGATTGTGACAAATTTACAGATGGTCATAACAATATAATTCATATAGATTGACCAACTGATTGTGACAAATTTACAGATGATAATAACAATATAATCCATACAGAATGACCAACTGATTGTGACAAATTTACAGGTGGTCAGAACAATATAATCCATACAGAATGACCAACTGATTGTGACAAATTTACAGATGGTAATAACAATATAATTCATATAGATTGACCAACTGATTGTGACAAATTTACAGATGATAATAACAATATAATCCATATAGAATGACCAATTGATTGTGACAAATTTACAGATGGTAAGAACAATATAATCCATACAGAATGACCAACTGATTGTGACAAATTTACAGGTGGTCACAACAATATAATCTACACAGAATGACCAACTGATTGTGACAAATTTGAAGATGGTCATAACAATATAATTCATATAGAATGACCAACTGATTGTGACAAATTTACAGGTGGTCATAAAAATATAATTCATATAGATTGACCAACTGATTGTGACAAATTTACAGATGGTAATAACAATATAATCCATACAGAATGACCAACTGATTGTGACAAATTTACAGATGGTAATAACAATATAATTCATATAGATTGACCAACTGATTGTGACAAATTTACAGAGGGTCAGAACAATAAAATCCATACAGAATGACCAACTGATTGTGACAAATTTACAGATGGTAATAAAAATATAATTTATACAGAATGACCAACTGATTGTGACAAATTTACAGATGGTAATAACAATATAATTCATATAGATTGACCAACTGATTGTGACAAATTTACAGGTGGTCAAAACAATATAATTCATATAGATTGACCGACTGATTGTGACAAATTTACAGATGGTAATAACAATATAATCCATACAGAATGACCAACTGATTGTGACAAATTTACAGGTGGTCACAACAATATAATCCATACAGAATGACCAACTGATTGTGACAAATTTACAGAGGGTCAGAACAATATAATCCATACAGAATGACCAACTGATTGTGACAAATTTACAGATGGTCATAACAATATAATTCATACAGAATGACCAACTGATTGAAATAAATTTACAGATGGTCATAACAATATAATTCATACAGAATGACCAACTGATTGTAGAAAAATTTACAGATGGTAATAACAATATAATCCATATAGATTGACCAACTGATTGTGACAAATTTACAGATGGTAATAAAAATATAATTCATATAGATTGACCAACTGATTGTGACAAATTTACAGGTGGTCATAAAAGTATAATTCATATAGATTGACCGACTGATTGTGATAAATTTACAGATGGTCATAACAATATAATCCATACAGAATGACCAACTGATTGTGACAAATTTACAGATGGTCATAACAATATAATCCATATAGAATGACCAACTGATTGTGACAAATTTACAGGTGGTCAGAACAATATAATCCATACAGAATGACCAACTGATTGTGACAAATTTACAGAGGGTCAGAACAATATAATCCATACAGAATGATCAACTGATTGTGACAAATTTACAGATGGTAATGGCAACTGAGTTTACTGAGATTACCAATGATAGACTTCTGTGCTGAATTGACTGGAGCACTGTGGAATTAAATGTCTTACTAAAGGTTATGATCTCAGCCTCAACTCAAAACCCTTAAATGATGGTCTTTAACAATGCGCCTGCATTTCACAGTGCATCTCACCACCTATTTTTCAACCTAACTCATGTAGATTACAATGTGAGAAATTTTGTCAGACTATGCTTTTCAATATTTTTTAAACATATTGTTTCTTTCTTGAACCAGCTGCTCTATTTAGGGGAATTTCAAAATGTCGAAAATATTATTTAGAATTGGCTTAATATGCAAGGACAGCTATAATATAACAATATGACCATTTTTCAACTTAATTTTTTTTCTTTACATTAACTCTGTATATCAGAATTTGACCCTACTTGCCCAAAAATTGTCAATAACAACTTTAAAGTACCCATAGGCACCATTTAGAGTTCATGGAGGATGTTTTTTTTTTTTTTTTTTTTTTTAATTTTTTTTAATTTATATTTTTTTTTAATTTATATTTTTTTTTAATTATTTTTGAATCAGGATTCTTAACTTTAACAGTGCTTGACCAAAATTGGGGGGGGGGGGGGGGGGGGGGAGACAACTTGAGTAATTTTGGTAGGTAGGTAGGTCCTTTTTTATAATTTTTAAATATCTTTGTTAAAATTAGCTCCAGATAGCAAAAGAAGCGTCTTTAACAACGCTTTACTAAAATAAATTGTTAGGTATGCCCAAAAAGTATGTAGGTAAAAAATCAATAAAAACATATACTCTGACTAAATTATCAAAATGTCCATTAAACATACAAATGTCAATAATTACCACCTGGACATTCAATTATCACTTCATATTCTGGACAAATAATTTATTTAAGTTTCCATGACAACCCAAACAAAAATGACAGGTGCTTTAATTACAAACATGCCTTCTGGGCTGTTTTTATGCATGGTCCTTATTGTTTTATTAACATCATTTAATTTTATATTCTAATCTGATTCTTGACAAAACTTTAACATTTTTTTAAGTCTATAATCTTTATTTTATATTTATCTTAAAAACTGAATGGATAAGATGTTGACACATGATGGCATCATTGCAGTTTTGTATCAATAAGAATTGATAAGATGTTGACACATGATGGCATCATTGCAGTTTTGTATCACTAAGAATTGATAAGATGTTGACACATGATGGCATCATTGCAGTTTTGTATCACTAAGAATTGATAAGATGTTGACACATGATGGCATCATTGCAGTTTTGTATCACTAAGAATTGATAAGATGTTGACACATGATGGCATCATTGCAGTTTTGTATCACTAAGAATTGATAAGATGTTGACACATGATGGCATCATTGCAGTTTTGTATCACTAAGAGTGCTGGAAAAAATTAATTATTTCCTAAATAAATAAATATCTCTGAAATCATTAAGATCAGTAAAGCTTGTATTTAATGATATTTAAAACTATAAGAATTAAATCAAGTTTGAAATTTAAGCTCAAAAACCCTTAATATAATAATATAATAATAATATAATTTTATATAATGGTAAGACCTCATGTAAAAATTTTGAAAACAATATTTTTCACAGAAATGTTTAAAATGGCTTGATTTCATCATTTTAGGCATTTTCAGTCACAATTAAAAATTAAAGTAGAAGGTACAAAAGAAGGTATTTCCCATAAAAACATGTTTTGCATATTAAATAATAGACAATAAGTATAATACATGTATCATATAAACTTTAAAAAAATTTATTTTAAGCCTTAAAATATTATTAGAAAATGATTCAAACAAAGACTAAAATTAGGACTGAAGAAAAATATGGATTTATCAAACTTAAAACAGTTTGTCTTAAAATAGTATTATATAAAGATTTAAAATTTTCAAGACTGTTCAACAATATCTGTTTGTTGTTTTAAATATCATACAAAATGATGTTAATTTTTTTTAAAACAGACATTTATGAACATTATTTAAGTTAGAATAATTAAATTATATATCGAAATATCTCAAGACAAATTGTAAAACAACACAAGGTACAAAATCTTTCATCAAAAGGCATTTAGTACTTATGTAATGAAAATTGATTGTACTCCCCTGGAGTTACTAGTACACTCCATTAAGCCAATTATCACAACCCAATTAACACCTTTCTAATTAGTAAATGACAGGTACACTTGTTAACAGCTTTTTCTCCTTCGACAAACACAAAAGAAAAAACTTCAAAAGACATTTTATCACTGCATTCTGTCCCAAATATTAACATAGTTAGCTGTGACTGAGATTAGTCATTGCTTCAGTCATAATACCATTATTCACATGTATGATACTAAATACAAGTTGTCAACTGAATTTTTTCTTGAAAGTTGTAGACTGAAACAGTTGAAATATATAGGCACATTCTACAGGTGAGGTATTCACATTAATTATAGGTAAGAATGCCATTTTAATTCTACATAATAATTTTTTTGGAAAAAAAATAAGCAGAAAAGTTACAAATGGGGTAATTATGTCTTCCTAGGATGAAATTAAATTTTTTAAGTTGATGTTACAAAAGGAACTAAATTTTAGAGTTAACATTTTAAAATAAATTCAAACCATTCATATTTAACATAGACTATAAAGGTCAGATTTTAATATGAATTCTAAAGATCAGTTTTTGACATAAATTTTAAACATCATTTACATTTATAATGTTAATGAGACAGAACATATGGATTTACATGTACATTTATATCCATAGAAACAAAAATATGTTAAAAATTATATGACTACTTGGACAGGTGTGTTTTCAAAGAATATTCCAAATGAAACCAACCCAAACAACTCTATATTCACTTTCTTTTGCAATGGACCAATGTCATAGAAACTATAAATATTGATTTTCTCTTATTCATTTACCATGGCAACAAGATAACCACCTGTTTTGGATCAATAATATAAATGATATTTTTGTCTCACGGCACCTGTCCATTAGTCACCAACTAAGGTTTCATGCAAATATGGTCAGTGTAAATGAAGATGTATGGATAGATTTTATGAATCCAAAACTTACAATACCATTTGAAATGTAATGCTAAAAATCATCTTTCCTGGTAGGTCCAGTAAATGCTAACTTCTTGAAATCTCTGATAGGAAACATTAATTTAAAAAGGTTCTGATAATGTTAGATGAATAAAAAGGTCCAGAACAAAAGCTAATGATTCACACCAAATACCTTATCATGTTTAATTTTCAATGAAGTTGTTTATCTAACCAGTCACTTCCAAAATTCATAACAAGCAACCAGACCAAACTTTAACAGAAAATATCCACAGGTCTTGGATTGATGACTTGTGAATTTTTTTCTGCTTGTCATTTATGGTACTATTTTGTAAGTAATTTTCATTTCTTACTGTTGCATAAAGGATTTAATATTTCAAAAGTTGAGGCAAACCTGTAAAATAGACTTTGATACTATCCAAACATACAAAGAAGATTAAAATATTTGAAAATATGGTAAACATGTTACAATGACCAACTCTTTATAAAGACCACCTGCTTGTTTAGGTCAACTACAGATCAAATAGATCATCTATTTCAGGTCATTGTTTTATAATACTACTAAAGAGAACCTCTCTATAAAGACCATACACTAACATAATAAGTCTATAGTCCCTGGGGAATGTCAGCTATTACATACTATTTTTTCTCTACAAACCTATAAGTAAACACCAACAAATACTAGCTGATAAAGCTGGTCAAAAATTTTAAGATGTGACCACGACCTTTGAACTACACTTTAAATGATGTATTGCCTTTTGATTTTGTAACACAGTACCAAGTTTGTCCCACACCTTATGATGGTTATGAGAAATCAAGGCAACAGAGATGTCATGGTTGTAGCAAAAATACATAGGGACTAAGCTATAAAGTACTAATGGTAGAATATAAATCACTTTTTTCTTTCATTATTATTATTGTTTTTTTTTTTTTTTTTTTTTTTTTGGGAGTGGGAGGGAGGGATGGGTGGGATAACACTGAGCTGGGTTGACTCCTAATACTGTTTCACTTAAAGATATGTACAAATATAAAAGATGCATGTATGTATTTTGGCAGACGAGCTAGAGATGACAGAATGCAATCAGCCATTACCTTATCCCTGTATTTACTAGGATCAATTAACCAGAGTTCTTTTTCCCCTCTGTATAAACAGTTTATATTATCAACAGCATCTGTATGTACCACCGACTTAGTCCCTCCACTGCTAAACCACATTATCTACAATAAATTTTTTTTGTCAATTCAAATAACAGATATCACAATAGTAACATAGATGACCTTGTGAAACAGGACTGTAAGTCTCTAAATTGGGTGATACAAACCCACTGGATCGACAAGCATGGAGAGGCAGACTTCGTTCTCGAATGGACAGCCAGGCCTCACCCTTGTTAAAGCAATAATCAAAGGCCTGGATAATCTAAACAGGACAATGATGATGATGATGATGATGTATGGTATATAACTGATAGTTCTTTATTTCTGACTGAGGCTGGCTAAAATATCTATGGTACCTCTTTTTTATATCAAACAAACCTTGTATCTAAGGTGAAGTGAACTTCCATTTAATACCCTCTAAAGAAATTACAATTTTGTTTGTAAAAGCCTAAAATTTGTTTTTGGATTTCAAATACTTTACAAGAATTGTAACCTGTGGGGATACAAAAAGAAGCCCTTTATGAAATGATTGCTTTTTATAATTGAAAAAATTCATTAAATCCAAGTGTGGTGAATTTAAAAAATATATATACATGTATAAGGAAATATGTACTGAACCTGTTCGATTTTTTACTTATTCTGAATTTTATTTTACCTTCCAAGCAGTTGGCAAACAATAATAATGGTAAATAACACATTGATGAATATCAAATCACTGTTTATGTATAAACATAACTTGTTAAATAAAATGAACAAAAAAATGGTATGTTTTATTAAAATCGTAATGTTCTTTTGGCGATTAAGGTGAAAGATTAAGTTGATGACCAAAAGATTTAAATGACCAGCTGATTATTTCAGGTTGTGGTCTCATAAATGATTTGGATTACCATATAAAATTGTATCTTATATAATGATTAACTTACATTTTCAACCAGTAGTTTTTCTGTCAGTGCAGGACATTGTAGTGGACACGGGAAAATAATGTCTTTTCTAAAGATAAAAATAAACAGAAAATAAAGTTATAACCAGGAAGTCAGTTTCTGATCATTTTTCTGATTTCAATAAAAATCATTAAAATTTTTGTTTAGGTCTCCTGAACAAAACCTAAGAAAGCATCTTTTTGTCATAAAGGATTATAGAAACTTGTTTTTAATGTTTGTTTTAAGGGCATTTAAACCAAAACTGGGTCCCATTCTAAATACGAAAACTTAATGTATGTATTTTCCATTATTTATTTTATTTTCCCTGATATTACCAGCCATTACCTACTTCATTTATTTTCCTCCTAGAGTAGTAGTATTTGATTAGATACCATCATTATCTTTTGAATGTCAAACATTTTACAAGAGGAGATGGGGTCTTGGTTACAATGTGATCTAAGGCACTTACAGATCAAAGCTTATAAAATTCCAACTTGGGTAGATCCTTAAGATTTTTATGTAAGAAAGTTTGTTAATTTGATTTTCTGTGATTTTTCTCAGATCATAGAGCAATTGGTTATAATATTTGAAAGTAATTGTGTAAAGTCTCAGATTAAGAGACCCTGAATATATTATTACCTTAAAAAATCTGGAACCGGATTTACCATATACTGATCTGTTTTGTTATAAATTTTTACAAAATTTTGGAAGTTCATGTCTAATGTAGGTTGGGACCTGTTCTCTTTCTTCTTGGTTTCCACAAGAACCATATTATCATCTGGAATGGCTAATCCAAGAAAATAATCATCCGTCCACAAATCATATGCTGGTGACATTTTCGCAGCTCCTTTCATTATCAATGGTTTCATTGGTAAAACATTATTTTCAAAGAATATTTTTGGAGATGGAAAGTTTTGAAATTCTTCAACTTCAATGTTTGGTCTTCCTGAACCAAAAGGTTTCATGTGGCCATATTCTAAAGTTAAATCCCTACAGAGAATGAGTTCTAAGAATTCAAAAAATATTAATAATGTAAATAAAGTCATTTTCACTTGTGTTCAGACTATATGCCATTACCTGACAGAAATCAGATAATATTGTTGTTGTGGATGGGTAATTCCCCTTGCCTATTTTATTTTCGTTCCGGGTTATATCATTCGGTTTTATCCGCCAAACTTCGTTAGCATTCCCGGGAGACGCCACGCTATATTCTCAAATAAAAAGAATGAAATATTTTATTTTTTATTCTCACGTTGATTTTGAAAGTGTAACTTATGTTTTGCTACAATAAACAAATAATTATAACATTTTATATAAATAAACCTCTAAGGAATTCAGAAAACATTTAAAATACAAATTTAAAGAAACAGTTAAGAGAATATACCCCTTAAATTCGCAAGGAAACCCCCAAATAGGTACATCCTTTACTCCATCTTTCCCGGTACCGGTACCTCGTGTATAACACCTGACACTTGGTTTTCCAGAAATTTTTGGCACAAAACAATCTAAAAGGTTTGTATGAACATTTCATTTTTAATTAAGCATATCGTGACATTTAGTCGTTATTGGTTTTGTGTTTCCGAACTTTTTTTTGTTTGCATTTCAGTTTCGTGATAGTGAAACCCACGCGTGCTTTTATTATTCGGGAATTAGGTTGTTTATTGAAGTTAAATTGTTGTAGTTTTGCCTAGTAGTACACTTATGCATATTTCAATGGTTTATATTGTCTAGAAACATTTAATCATTAGATTCATTGTGTTTGAATGCTGGATAAAAAACAAAGGGTTTGGTGTTTCCCCAGACACGCCATTTTCCATGACGTCATTCCCATTGCAAGATATCGATTTCTGAAAAAAGGACGCTAACTGAGGTCTTAGTGCATTTGACACTATTTGAAGCTACGGAGTTGCCAGTCTTCTTGTCGTTTGCAAAACTAAACACTAAATAACTTTAATATTAATGAGCGTTTATAGTCTCCTAATACTAAAGCAAAATAAGCATTAGCAAAAGTGGGGAGGTATTTCACACAAGAAAATTTTTTTGATCTAGATTTCACAAAGTGAAATGATATATTAAGCAATCTTTTTACAATGAAATTTTCACCAGGGAGAACAAATTTTAATTGAATAAATCTAGGTGACAAACTGAAAAATAATGGTCATTTTAGCTGGGTGTCAACACTCATTGCCATCTCTAATATAGTCAAAATAAATTATTGGTCCCTACATCTACTTATTTATAGAGCTGTAATCATGGGACAAATGGGTATCGCGATATCACCAATCAAATGGCGATATCATCGCGATATTATCGCGATTTTTTCCAGACTTTCTGAAAATATAGTAGAGTAAAAAAAAAAAAAAAATAGTGTTTGTGCACCCAAATCTTTGTAGTTAGTAAAAATATAGTGAGAGTTTTTCATTTACATAATAATTATGACCAGTTTGCGCGACTGTTTTCTGAAAGATTTCGTAATCAAGATAATTTTATTACTGCATTTATGTGTGTTTTTGCTTTATAAAATCAACATAATTTCTAATAAACGGTGATCTGCGATATCGCGGTTTTGACTATTTATCACGATATCATCGTCTGTAAATTTTCAGCGATGATAATCGCGATGACGATATAATAACAGCTCTACTTATTCATGAAAGCAGTTTTTATATTTACCCAATACTGAATCATATTCTTAATTTGAAGGTCATAGAAAATCTTGCATTAATGATGGAGCAGAGGTTGTGCAGGTTTTGGGCCAAAATAAAAATATAGTTTGTTTCCCCTTGCGACACCGACTGTAAAAAATCCCGCCGACTGATAAAAATTTATTATTGAAAATTTAATTATTTTTTTTTCCTCGCGATTTCCGGGCCGATAATTTCCGGTTTGTTTCTCTTTCCACTTCAGGATTTATACGTTTTATCTTCTTAGTTGTAAAGACGCTTATATAAGCACTATACGGTGATCCGATTGTTACAAACGTCGTAGTGATTAAGATGTTATAGACACACGAATGTCGGAAATGTTGGGACAGTTGAAAAGGAAAGATAGTGATGAAGACTTCTTTACGATCTGTGTATCGTCGAAGGTGCAGTGTGGGCAGAAGTGTACACAAGTATGCACAAACATATATATTAAATTTTCGACTTAATTAAATCTTTGTGTTCAATTGTTATTCGTAACAATAATCGATAATTTGTTTTCAAAAAAAAAAAAAAAGCCTACCTACCTACCCAGTTTCAAAAGTACGGGTAGGGAAAGGGGAAACAAAGATATTTTTAATGGTGGCCTTGATTTACCACAACAATAACAAGTAAAATATTTTCACACTTGGTAATTATGTCATTTGTTTGTTGTAGATTACTGCTGCCTGCCTGCCAATGGCACAGAATGGTATAGACAGCATGCAGCAGGAAGAAGAGTCAGTACCTCAACATGAGGATTATCAAAAACTAATAGATTATGGAATTGGTGCTAAAGTAGCTAAAGAACTTGTACAGATATATGAATCAGGTATCTTGAAACTGAACTTTACAAAGCATTTATTAATCTGTTATCTTTAAACACATATTTATTAGAAAATAATTTGAGTCATTTGCTTTGAATATCCTTGTGATAATGGAAGCTGATATATTTCAGTCACACAACTTTCATGATTCATCCAAGTCGGAACATTTATAGACCTCTGTTGGAAATATGCTGAATAAGAGATAATTATTGAGATAATGAATTGTTAAGATCTGATGTATGGAACCTACATTTAATGATGATTATCAATCCAAAATAAATGACTTGCACATGGTCACGTTGACATTCTTTAGCATGTATTTTGAAAATAAAATTTTTGCTTTTCTTTATAGGTAAACTTGCACATTCAGATTTAGATGAAAGAGCACTGGATGCTCTAAAAGAATTTAATGTTGAAGATGCTGTAGCAGTGCTTAAACAGTTTTGTGAATGTAGTTTAGAACATGTAGGAAATAAAAGTGCATTTATGTGTGGTATGATGAAAACATATAGACAAAATAAAAAAGCGGGATCAACAGCAGCCACAGTAAAAGGACCGGATGAAGCTAAACTCAAGGTAAATTGACATTGTAACTTCTCATGTTCAAAATGTTTCATGTTTAAAATTTTACTAAACTGAGTTCAATTTCCCAGAAATGAATTAATTTCTAAGTACTAGATTTTAATATTATTAGATGTCTTTTAAGAAATAGCAAAAGTAATAAAAGGAAACAAAATTATGCGAAAATCTTGTCAATAATTTGAGTACACAGCATGTAAACAATATGAATTTCAAGTTGAAATTTGGTTTATCACTTGTCTCATGTTTTTCAGGAAATACTTGACAGAACAGGTTATTCATTAGATGTTACAACAGGACAAAGAAAATATGGAGGACCCCCACCTGGATGTGAAGGTGACAATCCACCAGGTCCAGGTCACGAGGTAAAAAAAAAAACAGAACTTTGTTTGTTTTATTGACTTAGTTGTGCAAGAGGGAAAAAATGGCATTTTGTTTTTCTGAAGCATAAATATGATGAATTTTTTTAGGTACAGAAAATAATTGGATGAAATGCATGTATGCCTGCTTAGGCTAGCTTGTCAATATTTGTGAAGCTAAGTTGTCATTAAAGTTTGATCAGTTGTTTTGCATGAAAATGCAGCAGTGTAAGGTTTTTTATAATGCAAAGAATAGGCAATAGTACAATATTTTGTGTGACATTGTGGAATACTTGTATTTTTTAAGTACAGGAATAATTTTTAGATATTTTGATTTCAGGTTTTCATTGGTAAAATCCCAAAAGATGTGTTTGAAGATGAATTAATTCCACTATGTGAAAAAGCTGGAAAGATCTGGGATCTTAGACTGATGATGGACCCTATGACAGGATTTAACAGAGGATATGGTTTTATCACATTCTGTGATAAAGAAGGGGCACAAGAAGCTGTTAAACAGGTATCTTGCAGAGATAAGTCAAATTAAAATGCCTAGAGAGATAATAGGAGATAAGAACATGGCCAATGATGCAGTTAATATGTTCTTAATTTTAGGAAGGGGAAAATTGGTTCATTACATTAAATGATTAAAATTCAGTAATTGTGAAATATATTTTTGGATATTTTGAAATTGACTCCTTTTTAATTGGAGTCTTTGGCTTTCAGCAGGGGAAATTTCCTGCTGTCTTTTTATTAAATTTTGGCAATGGTAATTATCTTTGTGTGTATATTGCTTTGTTTTCAGCTCGATGCCTACGAAATCAAAAAAGGAAAGCCATTAAAAGTCAACATCTCAGTAGCTAACCAAAGATTATTTGTTGGTAACATCCCTAAGAGTAAATCTAAAGAGGAAATTATGGATGAATTTTCAAAAAAGACAGGTATCTTGAACAAAAAATATATTCAAATTTCTTTTTGATACATATCAAAATTTTTTTTACTAGACTTTCTTGGAACTCTGGTCGGTCCATTCACTGTCCCGAGCTTCGGAGTTGAGAGGATAAAATGCATGTGTATGCTACATGTATATACATGTAATTGTAGGGTGTATATATTTATTCATTTATGTGTTTTTATTATGAATATAACTTAATTATCTCATGGGATTGTCATATGATGAAATCTGTACTTGCCAAATTTTTTTAAAAAAAAAAGTTGTTTTCTTGATTAAAATATGCAGATTCATTTATTGAGAAACACAACTTTTTCACATTCTCAACATATGATAATACCATGATTGAGGTAGTTACACCATATCTTCAGTATATATTATCATTTACAGCATGTATAGCATTATAACTTGTATTAAACCAATTATAAATTAATTGGCCAATTTTACAATAAAAACAATGAACAAGTAAAGAAATATCTAAAAAAATTTATAAAGTGCAGTTATTTGCTCTTAAAAAAGGTTAGTTTTATTATTAAAAATATCAACAACAGTAAACTTTGACACGAGATTGAGCAATTTGTTTTAGATTTCAAGGTGTAGCTATCTTCATGTACTTGATAGGATTCTGGAATGATTAAAAACATTCTGTATCAGCAACAACAACTAATTGTCAGCTTAAACTTGTAACTTAAAAGTTATTATTTTAAAAGTAATTCTCTTTATGTTAATTTTACATTTTTCTGTGAAAAACATTCCAAAACATTCAATATTTGTTGTTAATCAGTTTTAATTTCTGTAGAGCAAGTTATGTTCAGTATAACCATCAAAAGTTGGTGAGTTTTAAATTCATCTGATATACCAGATGTTTCATTCACTTCTTAAATTACAGATGAATCATATTTCCAGAATCCATTTGCAAGTCGTACAAATTTTTAAACAGCCATGTTTTAAATCACATATTTTGAATACCATGTATTTTTTACAGAGGGACTTGTTGATGTCATAATATACAGATCTGCAGAAAAAGAAAACCAGAAAAATAGAGGCTTTGCCTTCTTAGAATTTGATTCCCACAAATCTGCATCTACTGCAAAACGAAAATTGTCAACAGGTAGAATAAAAGTTTGGGGATGCGACATCATTGTTGACTGGGCAGACCCAATTGAAGAACCAGGTTCCGAAACAATGGAAAAAGTAAGTATTTAGATGCTATAATAAAAATTTTCAATAAGAAATTTAGTAGTGGGTTAAGAGTTTCCTCATTTTAACTGGGGTCGAGGATTAATTGAAATTTAAAATGTACAAGATAATAAAGCTGTGTTGATTGGAGATGTCTATTCATCTTTTTTTTTTTTTTTTTTTTTTTTTAAGGGACCATGGTGGCCGAGTGGTCTAAGCATGTGCTTACGGATCACAGCGCCTCTCACCGCCTGGGTTCACATCCCACTCGGGATAAATCCTTGTGTGAGAAAGTTTGTCAGTTCGCTTGCCGAAGGTCGGTGGTTTTCTCCGGGCACTTCGGTTTCCTCCACCATTCCAGAACTGACCGCCTCAAAATAAGTGAAAGATTCTTGAAACACCATTACTCCACTCTACTCCACTTTTTTTTTTCTGGAAGAAGTGATCTACACACCTCACTCACAGTGACCATGTTTGTTTGAGGCTATCACTCTTGACAATAGTGATAAAAAATTTCATTAAAAAATATTTCAATACACAGCCATAGGGGTAAAATCATGATTTCATAAATCTGCTTGTCATGAGCTGATTATTTTTTGATTTTACATGGAAAAACAAACCAACCTATTTGACTTTATAAAAGAAATCTTGGTCTGTTGAATATGCAGATAGGTTTGTGTGAAAGATATGCACCCCATGCATATGTAGTGCATTGAAATTTATCTCATAGCATGAATTACGTACAGATTAGCATAATGTGGAAGACTGTAGACTTCAGGATTGTTAATTCAAACACAGCCAGCCTCTCTGGGCTAGTACATTTAATTTCTTTAATAGTTTTTCTGAGTTTTAGAATATTAACCTTTTCTAGTCCAGTCTAATTCAGAAGTTTTACTCCATCATAAGATAGACTGTAACTTTCCATATATTTACTTTCAGATTTGTGTTAAATGTAGAACAGTCACTAACAATAATCCTTTGAATTTGTTTTAGGTTAAAGTACTTTATGTAAGAAATTTGTCAGCAGATGTCACAGAAGATACAATAAAAGAAAAATTTGCTGAATTTGGGAAGATTGAAAGAGTGAAAAAGATTAAAGACTATGGATTTGTCCACTATGAAGAAAGAGATGATGCTGTAAAGGCCATGGAAGCCATGAATGGTCAGGTATGTAGCTTTTATGTTTTATACTTGCAGCTTTAATTTGTAGTATGCAACATTGAATGAATATCATAGATGTGAACATTTTCCATTCATTTTGAAAATTCTGATGTTGAAATTTTACAGGTTGGACATGGTCTTGGTTTTAGGTTGCCCAAATTTTAATAGCTATAGATAAGTAAATTAATAATACAAGCACAAGTATAAAATTAGATGTGAATGAACATAAAAGAGTGAGTGACCATTCACCTTACCAAGGAATGAATATAAATGTTTTGGTCTAAAGAAAAGTTTGAAAAATATGGTTAATATCTTTATGTTTTCTCCTTTTGTAACCTCTCTGAATTTATTTGTTTGTAGAAACTTGGTAAGTTAGAAATTGAAGTTTCATTGGCAAAACCTCCAACAGAAAACAAGAAAAAAGAACAAAGAAAACGTGATCAAGAAAAACGACAAATGTACCACTTGATGAACAGAGATCCATAGTAAGTAGATTTTGTGTTGAATTTTTTTTTTCCTTGAAGCTTTCTCAATCTCTCTATCTCCCTCCCTCTCTCTCTCTCTCTTCCCCCCCCCCCCCCCCCCCCCCCCCCCCAGCTAATTTGTTGCATGTGATGGTTTATCTCTGAGGGTAAGAGAGAGAGGATGAATGTTTATGGTTAATATATTTTTTTGGCTATTGTGTTCTTAATAATGTTTACATCATTGCAGCATCAGGTCCATCACTGTTTATGGTACAGTTCATGGCTGCCAGTCTGCATAGATAAATTGTTATACAAGTCAATCACCAGTTTTATATAGCTAAGTGATATGGATTTTATACCAACATGACTGTTTTGTGCCCAAAATGACACAACTTTAAATGAATAATTTTTAGCAATTCTCTGCTAGAAATTTTGTTTGTTTTCTACATGAATGTATATAAATAGCAATTTAAACAAAGTAGGGTGTCTAAGTTCTTGTTAAGAAAACTTGCTTTTGCATATTCTCAATACCCACATATCACTAGATTATCAAATCTTGAAATTATTTAGATTTATTTAATTTTCTTTTTCAGTGGCTATGATGACTTTGGAGGTTGGGGACCACCACCAAGAATGCCACCACCACCACCACCTCGTGGAATGAGGAGGGGTCCAATGGGTCCACCAAGACTATATGGTAAATTTATTATGTCCCCAAAACCAAAGTTGGTTTTGCTGCATCTCTCTTTCTTTTTTCATTTAACCCTTGTCCCAAGCATCTCTCAGAGATGGCTTGTCCATTTGTTTTAAAACTTCACAGAAGTAATAAGGAGTGAGTGGGTCTCATCGTGCTCTTTATGTTTTTAGAATGACGTGCTAGATTATTAATTACCCCTTCAAAAACATATTGTTTATTAAACAGTTGTTTCTCCCTTAATACTTGACATAATGTTGTGAGTCGTGCAATATCATTGTATCACATGTATTTTCATGTTAAATTCTTAATGTAAAGTTATTAAAGTTTGTATAAGAAAGGAAAATTGATCCTTTGTTTTATAGAAGGATACTATGATGAATACTATGACCCATCATATGATTATGACTACTATGGAGGCTACGCACCACCACGTGGTAGAGGGGGAAGAGGCATGCCACCAGTAAGTATCAATGCTAAGCTACTGTAAACATTATTTAAAAAGAAAAATTGATGTGCTTCTGTAAGGCTTCTACATGTCTGCAACCTATTTTTTTTTTTTTTTTTTTTTTTTTTTTTTTTTTTTTTTTTTTTTTTTTTTTTTTTGATTTGCCAAGATAATGGTTCTGAAGCAGATGAAATAGAATTTTAAATTTGCTTCTATATAATAGAAAATTGGGGGGTGGGGAGAGAAAGAATTACTCACATTAACATCATTTTGTCAAAGTTTTAGAATTTTGTTTTACTTTTTGATGTAACATGGCAAACATCAGTATTTGCTTTTTCCTGCTGCATTTTAATATGAAGTCATTTCACAGTGATTGACTTACTATAAAGGCATTAAATTGGTGGCCCTGTGTAGATTGGCTAAATCAATAGCCATGATTAATTTTATCTGCATGCAATAAAGATCCTTTCAGAAGCAAAACAATTTTTAGCTTACCTGAGCTGAAAGCTCAAGTTGGACTATTGCTATCCATCCTTGTCTGCCGTGTGTAAACTTTTAACGATTTAATCTTCCCCTCCAAAATCATTGGGGCAAATTTAATGAAACTTGTTTACCATCATGCCTGGTTGAAGTTCTTTTACATTGGCTCAAATAAAGGAGTTATGTCCCCTTTGGGTCCCTAAAGGGAGAAATATTGAAAATATTGAAAAACTTAAAAAATCATCTCCTGAATGTACCCAAGTTATTTTATTTATCATATTCTTGGGTCATCTAGTTTCAGATTTGCACAAGTGGTAGCCATAGGGCTCAAAATTGGGAAATTGTAAGGCAATTGGAGGGGAAATGGTTTAAAATATTAAACTTATCAATAAATCTGGAAATAATAAACTTTTTTGTATAGAGTTGTATATGAGAAAATTGTAGGTATTGATACCATAATCATTTTAAAATTTCAAGGGCCTGGGTTTAGAGGTCAAGGTCAAAGCTGCATAATAAGATGGTTAATTATGTTGAAAACTATTAACTCTGTGTTACCATGTATATTAGAATGTTTTAGGTACTGGCATTGTGATCATTTTGATAATGGTTCAAGGTCAATAGCTGCATTACTATACTGAAATGGTTAATGATCAGAAAATTATCCATTGAACTTTACTTAAACATGCATTTTAGTATTTTATTAATAAACTGACTAGATATTTCTGAATTGTATTGTCAGTTCTTTGGACATATACCCAGGTGAGCGTTAAAGCCCATGGGCCTCTTGATTCTTAAAAAAAGTAAATATTATTTAAACCTAAAGTCAAAATATTACTACAAATGTGATAACTCAGTTTAATAATGTACATGATTTTGACATGAAAAAGTTTCATTTATAAATGGTTTAAACATTAACAAGTATTATTTGAAATATTCTAAATTTTGCTTTCTTTTGAATCTGATTAGAGTTTTTAAATGTTTTGAGTTTGCTTATGTTTAGTAATTTTATTAGTATTGTATTTGTTGTAAATGTGTCCTCTAACATTCTATTATAAAAAGTAATACAAGTAATTAAAAATAAATAAATTAAATAATCAAATTGATCCTCCTTATACCTTACATATACCTTGCATGAATAAACCTTTTGGTTTGATCTGTTTTAAAAGTAAAAGTCCTAAGTTGATAGATTTTCTATTAAGTTACTATGTGTAATTAGGTTTTATGTTTTAATGTCTCTGTAATTTTTGGATAACAACATATTTGAAAACTCTGCTAAATATCCAATTTTCAATGTTTGACCGAAAAGTATTTTGTTCAGGCCAAATTTGAATTTAAGAAACAAGTCCCTTTTTTTTATCAATCACTCATCACAACAAATGATTGTTATATTAAAGCCAAATTAATAAACTTTTCTTTTTTTTCTATCCAAAAATCATAGAGAATGATAAAAGTTATCAGCATAATAATTTAAGGTTGTGTGTTAAAGGGGATAAATAACATTTTTTCAAGAAATAATTTGAATTTATTTTTCATTGATTTACAATTAAATTCATTCAAAAAATAGATTTTTGTTTTTCATTTCACCTATTGGCATTGTTATATATGAATATTATTATGCTGATAACTTCTTTGTAGTTATTATGTAGCATTTAATTTCTCTTTCTAAGCAAAATTTTAATGTTGATATAAATACATGTATTGTTTGCCTCAGCCAATGCGAGGTCGAGGAGCCGGCCCCCCACCACCAATTGGTGGTCCTAGAGGTGCTGCCGCAAGAGGAGCTGCTGCATCAAGAGGAGCTATGCGTGGTAGAGGTGCTGCTGCTGCTGCCCGGGGGCGTGGTGGTGTTATGCAGGGCAAAAAACCAGGTGCCAAGAGAAAAGCAGGGAATGATTTGGCACAGTCACAGACAAAACGACGAAATATGCAGGACAACTGGGGAGCCCAACCAATCGCTCAGCAGCCTCTTGATCAGTCTGGTTATGGTGGAGGATACAATGATTCACAGTGGTACCAGGATTCTTATGGGCAAAATTGGGGTTGAGCAGATAGCTTAATCTCTTGAAATTTAAGTTTTTATTTTTAAAAAAAAGTACAAAAATCAAATATTTGATGTTAAAAATATTGTGTCCCTTTGTGGAATTTCTAGGAAGTTAGAAACTTTAAATCATGAAGAAATTTTGGGATACTAACAAAATGACAATTTGAGAGTTTTCCGTCTTTTGACCAGCTACTCGAACCAGTTCGGATTTTAAAATTTATTAAAATTCGCCAGTATTAAAAAGTATCTGGACTAATTCATCATGCATATGTGAATAAAATTCATTACAAACCATTTAATAAAATCATTACCTGTGGTCGTCCCAGATCGCTGGAATCTCGTAATGTCATTGCAGTCTTGAACCATACTGACATTGATCAAGATTTTTTAATACAGGAAGACCTTTTACCGTGAAAGGTCTTGAAATCTTGAAACATTTTTATACTTATACACTACTGTTTAAATACATAAATATGATAAAATGACGAAGTGAAATTCTACAAAAATGCATGAAAAAAGATGGATAAATAGACTTACTAAAGATGGAAAAAATGATCAAATTATTATGAAGAGAAAGTATTGATTAATATTTTAGTTTAATTATTATATTTTTAATTTGTTTATTGTTCTGGGTCGTGTAATATCATTGTAATTGTCCTTCATCATAAATCACACCTTTATAAAATTTGTGGCACTTTTGATTTTGGCTTTTATTTACGCATTTGGTTCAATATAATATGGAAATAAAAGTCATTTTAATAAGTAGTGTGAAAACAATTTTGGCGTTTTCGAGTTCTTTATTTTTTTAAATGACAACTTGTTACCATTTGATCAAAACCTGGTAAGTAATCCCAGAGGTAAGTGCTGTTTATATGATTATTACTATTGCCTTTACATCAACAAGAGAACATGAACATTTAATATTAAATAAGGGTTAAATCTTGGCCTAGTCAAAACTTGGATTCTTCGTAAAACACTTCATTTTAGAGAATCAAATACTTTGACATATTTGTACTTACATTTTTTGAAGAAAACATGATCATTCCAAGCCACTTGTCAAGTAGAGTTTTGAACCCTGACTTCCATCAGGTATTGCCTTTAGTTCTAATATAATCTGCTCTTATTAAAGTGGCGAGCAGCTTTTAATCCAGACATTTTACACAGAATTTTAAAAAAGATGAAAATTTACACCCCGTTTTTCAAAAGTTGTCTGACCAACATAACATTGGAAAATTGTATGTCTTATAATAATTTGTCTACTTGTCTAGACTACTTTCAACTTTTCATTATCTAGGGGAAATGTTCGTGTTCTTTTAAAAAACTTGCTTTTTGAACAGCACACGCATCCTCGAAAGATTTTAAAAAAAAATCTACTGATCATGAACACTTGTAGCATTAGTTCATGTATTATTTGTTGGTTGTTTTGATGCGAAACTGTTAACCAATGAAAACTCTTTTAAAAATTTAATTGGGTTTTTAATGTAAAAGAAAATTACTGTCAACTGAAAAACAGCTACTTGGCAACGGTGCTCTTTATCAACTGTTTTTAGTCAAGGCATTTATATATGGCTAGTATTTGATCTTTTAAAAATACATATATTTCTCTGGAGTTCTAAAAAATCAAAAATATTTTTAAGCTTAGAAATCTGCCTTGGTGAATTTCAATTATAGTTTAATGAAGAGTTTGAAGAATATAGCGACTCTACCTGCATTATTCTGTAAAGAAGTAAGCAATTCCAACAGCATTTATCTCGTCTTGCAGAACTTGGGATGGGGGTGCCCAAACTCGCTACAAGGTTAAAGTTTAAACAAACCTGTTTAAAATTCATAGCACCTTTAAAAAAAGAAAATTTTTTTTATTTTAATTGACTTTTGTTAATTTTTAAATTTTTTAAACCACCCAGACCCGATTTGCTTAATTTGTACGAGAATGCTGAGATAGTATAGAGATTATCAAGGAAATATTTTTATGAAATGAAAATGTTTACAATTAAAATCCGATGTTTTAAATGGAATTGCTCGCCGAAGAATTTTCAATTGCAATTTGGGAGTTGTTAAATACATGTACATCTTCAGAATTAAAATGCACATCATACTTTAATAGCTCTCTAATGAGACCAAGACTTGCTATCAATTGGGTTTTACACAAAATTCAAAACTAATGGAGCTTAAGGACATCATATCTGTTTAAAACAAAAACTCGTCGACTGATTTGCATTGATGATGCTCCCAATATACAAAGATTTTGAATAGTTCTTTTATGTCTTAATTATTTCATTTTTTTTCTCCGTTTCCTCAAAACAAAATTCCAATTCAAGAAAAAGTATGCTATATTCCGATATACACTTCGCATGGAATTGTATTTTGAGAATTTAATGAAGATGAGCCAAAAAAAAAAAAAAAAAAACGCTTCAAAATTAAAATTCTGTGTAAACATTTTTTATGATAAATTCATGCGGAAAAGAATGTTTTATGCATACAATCAGAAACTAGAGGTTGGGCACTTTTGGCATCTTTCGGAACTAAGTTGAGGCAAAATATTTAGCTTCGCAATTCGGTACCACATGGTGTTTGGACCAGCAAAAATTAAGAAGGAACCTGAAAGGACCAAGACGCACCTGCTAAGGTAACCATTATGTGCACTGTGTTTGTTTTATTCTTACCCGTGTATAATTTGGACAAGATATTCGGTTGATGGCCAAAACCGTTTTCGCATCTTGCTCCGACATGCCGATTTGTAAGGGAGTTCCGACAAGAGATAACAGTTCACTTGCCAAAGATTGGGTATTTTGGTACACTCCGTTTACCTCTACAATTTTTTGAATGGATAAGCAGATTGCAGTACTAAGTTATTTTCGTTTTAAGGTAGAGGTCTCTTTTTGGCTCTGTTCCAATCTGGGCCTACACTATTGCAACGAAGTTTCAGTTGCCGAAGACGAGGAATGGCCAGTCTACTTAACATGTTCAACCTAGATGCTTAATACAAATGATATAGATTTTAGCATTATTACTCCAGTCTGGCAGGGAAGCATATTGTAGCATTGCCTCTCTTGGTCGGAATCTAGCCAGTTCGTTTTTTTAGAAGTGGTTTCCAGTGCACGCACGGGGACAACTAGTGATACGCATGGCGATATTTTAATGTAGCAACTATAATTTAATCCTTTTCTGTTCTAGGTAGTTTTTGTATTATCATTGGGTTCATGTGTTAAGAACACTGATATTGTGTTCTTACTGTCGAACGGATTTGGAACTCCCTGGCTATTCAAAATCTCCTTTTAGCAGACCATTGTGTCGACTTTACAGGTCGTTGATTGGCCCTCTTATCCAGCGCTTTCATACATCTACTGAGCGCATAACACCATAACTCAAAATAAAAAGCACGACATAGTTTCAAATTTCTGCAGTCCAAACTTTGTTTGAAGTCCAAGCATATGGACAATACTATTATACGGTCAGCTTTGTGCTTATTTCGAGAGAAATGCATGTATTTAGCTTTGATAAACCACTAAGATCTGGTGGTGGGTGTGCTTTGTTAAGTATGTGCAATGATGGGGCTTCCTTGGAGTATGGCCGTTGCTTGTCTAGCTCACAAAGTCCAATTGCCAAACTGTTGTTTGCATATTTTAAGTGATGATCCAAGAAATCGGTGACAAAGAACGTTGCACAATCGTACCAAATGTCAATTAACTTTAAAGCTGCATTAAGGTTATCAATTTTCTGAATTTTTTTTGATTTTCTAAAAATATATTCTTTTAAAAATAGATATCTTCTAACCACGATCCGTGACATTCATTTTCTAAAATTTCATTTCTTTTAGCTGTAAATAAACGGAATCCTCTGACCGGTTGGTCAGAGTTTTACGATGGTAATTATGAGCTTGGAGCATGCGCACGGATCATGTCGGATGTACGGAAAAACCCTAGAACCGAAAGTGAAACATAACAGATTACATTAATTGTCCTTCATTTATATCCGGATGTATTTGAAATGGTGTTTTGTATCCCTTACTAAGTCACAAATGACAAATTCAACGAAGTTCTGTGTTTAATTTATCGTATTTCACCGTTTTGAAACTTGTGTTTAAATTACCCGGGTTTTTGATGACGTAACCATGTTCTAATATTAGATCCTAAATGCTGCATCTCGCTGGGTAAATATTGTGATTTCTGCATTTATTCGAGCTTTTATCGTTGAACCAAATGTAACATTGTTCATTAGGAACATCATTAGTTAGATTAGTGCCGTTTTAATTTTTTCTTTGGAAAACTTAATGCAGCTTTAAATGCCGATAATCGAACGGTTGTAGCTTGTTTCCTTATCGGTTCCACGTTTTTTTCTTGATGAGAAACCATGTAGGAATACTTTAATTAAGCTGCATATGCATCACGTCAGTATTTTTGTACATAATGTCTGTAGGAGTTGCTCCCCTTTCACAGAAAATTTAATGTTTAGGTACTAATTGGAATATACCATCAATTCATTATACGCATTGGTCGTTGTTCTAATAAACGAGGTTCTTTTTATTTTATCATTTATTTATCGAGGCATTTTAATTATTTCGGCAATTCTTTACTTTAAAAAAAGGCCGAATAATCCGCTAGCCTGCGCTAGGAGGCATTTGTTTTGTGGAATCGTGTACCGGTAAATTATCGACAAAAGTCCTACTTTATTATATGTATGTAATACTTTTTTTTTCATTTCAGCAGATATACAGGAGCAGTTGAACAGCATGACCACTGACGTGTGTCGGTTATGGTTGTTTATTTATTTTAGTTAATTCTTGTATTTAGTTGAAATGGCTGTGTTTGTCTGTATTTTTGTGGTGTATATTGGATTGTTATCCGTGAAAATCTAGAGAGAAGCTGATACAAATTTTCTTATTCTTTTTTGTTGGCCTTATGTCGCCAGGTTCGATTCTTTTTTCGTCGGCCTTGTGTCGAAACGTTCGTTTGCGACGATTGACAGTATTAGGGTATGGAGTTTGTCACTTCCCGAAAGTCTCACAGTTAAGTTTGAATCCTAGTGCGGGAAAGATTCTTAGTTCGCTTCCGAGGTAATGTTTCTCTCTCACTGTATTCCGGTTTCGGTTTTATTTATGGGTCGAGAATGGTCGTATGGTGCGTACAACACCATTACTCTATTATTTCCAGAAGGTCTATTTTTTCAGCATAATGTCTAGATGGTTTGAGTTTAAAAAAAATCTGTTGTGTTGGCATAGGCGTAATCACTTTCACGTTGATCTTATCTTATTCAAGTGGATTTGTAGAGTATATAGGACACAGACCTTTCTAGTCCGATTTAAAGATAAGGTTGTGAGCACTACAGACTCGCTTTATGACTCGTATCAACATTAAACAAAACATAACATGATTCGCAAAGGTAAAATAACAGATTCAAATTCGGTAGATAAATTTAAGAGGATCGGAGTAGATTTACTTTCTGGCTATTTTATTTTAAAAAAGAAAAGAAAACAACTGCCACGGTTGTTTTTGTTGTGAATGTTTCCCTATGTTAGTTTGATGAGATGGTATATTGCTAACTGAAAGTTACTGCAAGTCAGTAAGGAGGTATTTACTGTGTACTGTGGTATTTGATTGGTTATCTACATTTACAAGTTCCCTGCCAGGGTAAGTCCAAAACTCGCGTATCCTGATTTCTTCGAACTGTCTATCAAACTAAATAAACGTCTCAAAATTATAAGCAGTTTTGGTTTACATTATTTGTGGCTCTGATTCGTTTTCTACGTTTAGTGCATACGTTAATAAAACGCTGATTAACATCAAAGGATTAATTTACTACTGTTGCACACATTTATCAATTGAAAGATAGCAGTCTTTACTGTAGAAGTGTATCATGAGGTGCTGTACAGATTAAAAAATGCGTAAAATGTACTTTTTAAGCATAATAAAAAAAATCGTTCCGAAATTTGGCAAAAAAATGTGCGTAGTAGCAATTTGTCTGAATTGCATTTTTAATTTAAAATCAAATGATTAGCTCTTGGTTGTATTTTTGTCTAACCACGCATCGGCTTTTAGCTATTCGCATGAGGTGTGTGTATTTCTAGTCTGTCTTATACCAGAACGCACCCGTGGCGACTTTTGTTAAGGTGCTAGCTCACTTTGTATACCGTAGACAAGCGGACCACTCCTCCGGCCACATTGTCCTAGTATTATGCCGCTATCTAGGCATACATTATATTAAGGTTCTCTTGACCTTACTTGCAATTATTATTATTATTTTTTATCACTTAAACTTAATTACAGCTAAACACGAAATAAGATGCATACCAGTTTCAACAATTTATTCTGATCTAAAAGCTGGGTGTTGTCGGTTTAAACGTCCGACTCCAACTGCCTAACAGTTGGTTCATAAAACAATTTTAATGCAAACAGTAACAATTATTTGATAATCACATTATACATAAAACAAAGGAAATGGGTAAAACAACATTAACTTAATTTGAGACAGAAATGTCAATTACTAAAATTCCACACTGTCCACTAATGGTTAGCTTATTATAATCCGTCTGACTCAAGGTGTCACAGTCACTTAAAAATCAGTGTCCTTAAATCAGATTAATAACTTAAAACAACACTTTGATTTTGTTGTCCAGACGAGAAGTTAATATTTAGAGTAACTTGCCTTTTAAGATTTTGAATTTCAATTACAATACTAAAACTTATGTATTAATATTTTAATTTATATTTGAAAAGTTAAATTGTGAAAAAGAGTCCGAAAATAAAAGTCTGTCAATTTTGCACCATAACAAATCCCTCTGCTCCAACAAAAAAACATGTCCTCATGTTTTGGAATTATAACCAAAATAAAATGTAGTTAAATTTACGTCATAACACTAGCACCGGGTAATCTAAGAGAAAGCTCTACCACCGAATGCGTGGTGTTAAGCAGGACGGCAGACGGCAAATTACAGTAAAGACATTTCATTTTAATAATCCGTGTATACCTCCTACCTATTAATTTGTTTATGCGTGTAAATCTGGACATTTGTTATGTTAAACAGTTAGTCCAAACGAGATTCTATTGTCCGATAGATAATTAAATATTACAAAGTCTATGTGCTCTGATTGGCCTAAAAAGTTATTTCCTCATAGACTATTTTAACTAAGACCCGGCCACTGCCACCTGCAAGTAAATTCATCGGCGGCAAACATTGAATCTGACAAATAACAAATTCTCAAAAAGGTCAATTATTTAAAAACCTTTACTTAAGATAGTTTAACTTATTTTACTGTAACTTGTTTAACAACAAAATTGAAAGTTTAAACGAGAGTAATAAATTTCATCTATATACAGATATTAAGCTTAAAAACGAACCCCATGATTACCTAAAATATTCAAAAATTGAATTAAGACGAATTTTTACACAATTTCCTAGAATGATAATAATCTGCTTACAGAAAAGGGACTTTATTAAAGATACCACGTGAGCAAAAAGTGTAACAAATGTAAAATTTAGGAAATCGAAAAACATTAACGGCAAAAGTTATCGCTAAAAATCCCGAATTTGCTTATCTGAGAAACTAGCATATTTACTAAATCCCAAGGATATAATTTTGAAGTAAAAATGATAGGCTTCTTCATTAAACAGTCGTTGGAACTTGTGACTGGTAGTTTTTCCTTGTATTTTATTTTCAAGTATCGCGTATTATAATACCCTTAATATGTACCTTGTCAAAAGTTATATTTTGACTTTTATGACAACAAAATTTGAATTAATGTTCACATTGATTTGTTAAATAAACCTTTTATGCCTACGACATTTTATTAGGTTGATAATTGGGCGAAGGGCCCGTTCAGAAAAAACTACCTAAATGCCACTTTTACCGAAGTCAAGTGTGTAAAATGCTCGTTGGTTATTGTGGAAAAAACTGCAAAATAAGTCCAAGTTAAGTTTGTTGCCTGACGCTGGTTCAAGAATACGAGTAATGACAACAATCAAAAATAATGCAGTTACCGGACCTGGTTATCATGGAAATGGAACAGTGTGAATAAAACGCATAAGTATCTTACGATTCCAAGCTTAGCGGTATTGAAATATTGGCATATACATAGTATGCTAAATCAATTGGCGATAAGAATGTTTTAAAATTGACGATAATAAATTGTACTTTGAAATACTATTATATTCGAGATATCCATACAATTGGTTAAATTGAGCAAATAAATGGTATTTTAATACTGATCAATTGTGCAAGTACTGCACAACACGATGTACTAAACATTGATGCGTTTAAAATGCACAATATAATTACATGACCCTGCACACAAGACCTTTGAAAAGAATTAATGGCAACGAAAAAATTTATTAAATGATGTAGGGAAATGCACTCGATAGTGTCCCACACAAAATTTATTAAACGGTTAATTGGAATTAATTACATGTTCGCAGTGTAACCCAAAAATACAAACGCAATACAATGTATATAAACACGAAAAAAGAAATATTATATCATTGATGTTGAATCAGACGGCGCCAACAACATTCTGAAGATAATACTTGCGGAGGGCAAAAATACAATGATACGATGTTTGTATCTATAAAATCTATCATATCCCCAAAACCTTGTGCTAAAGGGTAAAGACCACAACGGGTATCCCGTTTCCTCAGTGTGCCTCTCTAGCACCCGTAGTTGATGTCTAGATATGGGGTATGAAAGCGGAATAAAAACCAAGTTACTCCAACAGACAAAATTATATATTTGCACGACGTGTTTACAAGCAGAGACGAGATACTGATAGCGAAACTCGAAAACATTTTTTTAAATAATCACATTGCCTTTGTCGTTTTTTAGCCATACATGTCGGCCCCTGTTTTAGCAGAAATCGGAACCAATACAATACTCGATTGTAAGACCGCCAAATGTAAAAATCGGGTTAAATGAAAAAAGGTCAAAATTCGACGTTTAATGTAAAAACAATTTTACTCTATATGTAAAAAATGCTACAAATGTAAAAAACTTGACATCAAATGTAAAAAAGCATATGACGCTAAATGTAAAAATGCCGATTTTTAACGTTAAATGTGAAAACAAAAAAGTGATAAATGTAAAACAAAAACATTGCTCACGTTAGCATAATTCTGTATTACACATACATGTAGGAGGTTTCCAATTAAAAACAAAAATTAAAGTACGGAGAAGCGTTGAGCTAGCACCTGTGTGTAAGATGTATTAAAGGTTTTACATGATTACAGTTAAAATAAGCAACATTAAAACATCATCACACATTGATATAATCGGTATTTTAGTCATTTTACGACAAAAACAGTGTTATCAGTCTTTTATTGAGTGCATGTGGTTCTGCGTGGCAAGTGTGGACTGAAGCTGTCTTTATAATTATGGCTCATTGTTACAGATTCCGAAATCGAACCCACGTCGAGAGAGAGAATTCGATCGTTTGTAAATTTTACGTCTATTTGAATGAATACATTATGTAAAAAATAATTCCTAAAACTTCCCGCCCGATGCAGTATTTGCATCAGTAACCCTAGAGTCACCAGGGTTTACAAAGTGTTAGAGTAAACAACAACTTTTTTAACAATTTATAACAGAACTTTAGAATAGAATATAACGACACAATACATGTCTCTGAAAAAGTTTAATAAAACCTAACAGACAATTTAAGTGGTGATTTAGAACAAGATGGACAACACATTAAGCATGCATGAACTCTCGCTGGGCGAGGTAACAAGCTCATAAAGCCTGTGAGCAAAATATATAGTAGGCCATTCATATTTAGTGGTCGTCAAAGAAACAATAAATCAGTCAATAGACCTAACGTGCCGGGGCCTCGGTGGCCGAATGGTCTGAAGCACACTCTTACGGATCACAGTGTCTCTCACCGCCTGGGTTCGAATCCCACTCGGAACATCCTAGTGTGAGAAAATTTGTCAGTTCGCTTGCCTAAGGTCGGTGGTTTTCTCCGGCCACTCCGGTTTCCTCCACCATTCCAGAACTGTCTGCCTCGAAATAAGTGAAAGATTCTTTACTGGGGCGTAAATAGTGAACCTGATGTCCGTCCGTCCTTCCGTTTGTCTTTCCGTCCGTCCGAAATATTTGGTTTCCGGATGATAACTCAAAAGTTTTCAACAAAATGATTTCATATTTTTATGCAGTGCTTATGGTTAGAAAAGGAAGGTTCCTTTCGATTTTGTAAAATTTTCCATTTCTCGTTCAAGAGTTACGCCCCTTTTTCTGTTATTTAAAGTTTTACCCATTTCCGGATATCTCCAGAACCAGTGTGCTAACCGATTTCATATTTATATGCAAAGCTTATATAAGGTCATGAAAGAAAGGTTCTTTTCGATTTCGGAAGATTTCTCATTTATAGTTCAAGAGTTATGGCCCTTTTTCAGTTATTCTGACGTTTTACCCATTTCCAGACGATAATTCCAGAACCAGTTTGCCAGTTGATTTCATGCCTACTGTCATAAAAGGAATATTCCTTACAATTTTTGAAGATTTACCTTTTATCGTTCGGGAGTTATTTCCCTTTTTCGGTTTTGAAGTTTTACACAGTCTGACTTCATATTTATACACAATGCTTATGGTCAAGTAAGAAAGGTTCCTTTTACCCATGAAATTTTTGTTATTGTCTGGAAATGGGTAAAACTTCAGAATAACAGAAAAATAAGAATTCTTAGAATTTATGTATGTACCTGTACATATCTGCGGGTAGATTCCTGAGTGGGTGGCGGGGGTATTAGTTATCCTTTGAATCACCAGTCTAGTTATTATTATTATTATTATTATTTAGATGCCGTAATGCAAAATGCCATAGTGTGATATAGCGAGACTATTTTGCACGATCTGCTATACGGAATTAATAAGCATTGCATCATTGTCCCATTTGTATAATAGATTCGCGTCTTTTCTTCCGCATGTTTGTTTTAGAAGATGATGTTGTTTGAATGATTATATAAAAGATGTGGTCATCTTATATTTTTTTAGTTTGTGGTATTCTGTGGACAGGATACCGATTTTACATTTTAAATTTTTATCAAGGAGTCTTTAAATAAAAATAGAACATTTGTTAAATTGTGATTAAATTCAATATACATCGATATTGTGCCTGTATAATTGAAAAAAAAAAAAAACCTCCATGATTTTGTATTATTCTCAAATTCGGTGAATCATGTATTATGCATTTATGTGTTTGACCTTAACAACAATTCAAAATTGACTAGCTAATTTTTAGCTCATCTGAACCAAACATTTCAGGTGAGCTATTGCCATAAGTTAGCGTCCAGTGTCCGTTTTTCGGACTTTTTAAACTTGTACATTTTTATCTTTTTCTTGAGAACTTCTAAACAGAATTTGATGATACTTTGCGAAAATGTTTCTCATATATTTTTTTCCTCTTTCCGAATGTTGTTACTTTGGTGCTTTTTCATCAACTTATAAGCCGCCATGGCAAATTCTTGTTTTTGATATGCTAAATTTTAAGAACTTCATTCCAAGAACCGCTTAATGAATTGAAACCATACTCTGAAAATATGTTCCTGTTAATACATACGGACCTTGCTTATTGTGAAATTCACTTGTAAAATTATTTGAACAGGGCTTTACTTTGTTTTGGTAATACAGAGTTAAAGCTACAGTGATGGTCAAAACAATGCATTTTGTGTGAAGCTTTTACCGTTAAAAACCTATAAAACCTATAATTGTTCTTTTTGTTTGTTTGTCTGTATTGTTTTTTCCTGTGATCATTTTGCATTTAAAGAGATAGGTCGTTCATAGTATCGCCAATAATCATCATAAGTAGTTTCGTTTTTCTTTTTTTTCTTCCAGAATTGTGCCATAGGTAATGTGATTCTTAAACTTTTCACTTATACTAGAAACTTTGAAACTAGAACTTTGTATAATGAAGCTCATAGCGTTGGACTCAAAAGGTTTTCTGTTGCAATGAAAACTGTTGCAGCCTATTTACAATACGCATTAGTGAAAATGCAGTGGTGACGAAGTGAGTAGGAAGTGACTTTCTTCAAAATGATATCATGAGTTACCGGAGAACACGATTGTCCTTAAAGAATCACGTGTCAATCTGGGGATCAAACCCACGACCCCCGACACAACAGCACTACCAACTGAGCTGAAAGAGAGCTCCACTTACGCAGTTATGTACAGCACCTAGCACTACTGTTGCAACTGACAGGGAAGCGTTCCTGCTACACATATTTAACACTAATTTGTTTATGATGCATATATATCTACTATTAGGCCATGTAAGATTATGACAGATATGTATTCAGAAAAGTTCAGTTGATTTCATTTCAAAGAATTTTTGTGTGTGTGCATTGTTGATAATTCGTCGAAATAGAATTTCATATTGATGTCAAATAAACTATTAGTTGAGCAGATAAATGTTAAGCCAAGGCTTCTTGCAGGGGCCCCGGTGGCCGAGTGGTCTAAAGCGCGTGCTTACGGATCACATTGCCTCTCATCGCCTGGGTTCGAATCCCACTCGGAACAGATCCTAATGTAAGAAAATTTGTCAGTTTACTTGCCGAAGGTCGGTGGCACTTCGGTTTCCTTTACCGTCCCAGAACTGACCACCTCAAAATAAGTGAAAGAATCTTGATTTGGGCGCCATTACTCAACTCAAGGCTACTTGACAATAAATCTAGTTTTTTCCTACGAAAACACATTGATTTAAGAAGTTTATTCGCCATCCTACTCACACTTACCCATTAACACTGAAAACATCAGTAACAATCCTAAGTCACCATAAATATTTGTTAACAACGCTGCCCTATAAGAAATGCATATTGTTCAAGACAGAACCCTATAATCTTTTCAAATATGACCTGGTAAGTAATACTCCTTATTGGCATCTTAAATATCATTAAAAATCATAATTCATTGTCAATTGTTAAGTATTGTAACATTTTTTAAAAACGATCTACAGTTGTGTTCAGTGATCTTGGAGTGATCATGTAAGAATATTTATAACACATAACCTAACCTTACACCACATGCACACAAACATGCTGATGTTACCAATCACAAGAAATAATTACCAAGCGGCACATTAAGGGAGGACAGACTTTCGCTTATCGATTCGACATGGATGAAAGGTAATAAAAGAAAGACTGATGACGTCATCGATGCACGAAGAGGGTAATCGAAATTAGAGAAATTTGTGCTAAAAACGCAAAAGAGTTCTAGCGTTGAGCTTTTCAGTACTTTCAATTCTTTGATTTTGATGCAAAAGTGTGCACATTTTTTTTTACATTTATCACTTTTTTGTTTTCACATTTAACGTTAAAAATCGGCATTTTTACAATTAGCGTTAAAACGTTTTCACATTTAACGTCAAATGCTTTTTCCCATTTAATGTCAAGTTTTTACATTTGTAGCATTTCTTTACATTTCTTGGCGGTGTATCTATTCTCGCCGTTGCTATTGGTGCACGGGTACGCGCGTGAAAATCTACACGCGATTTTATGGAGAAAGTGGACAAATACCCAAAAGTCAATGTACAAAGTTTAAAAGAAATCCTTGCAATATCGACGGAGTTAGTAGGTAAAATCCCTTAAGTGTGCCTTATCTAACTAAGTGGGTCACCTGACCACGGTAGCTAAGTAAAGTTACCGGAGATTTCCCTTGTCTACATCCTTGTCTGTGTGTTTTCTACCCACAAAGGCAGACGATATTTATTCTACATCCATTAAATTGAATAAGTAACTACGATGTACTGCAGACCGCAAGTGCACGGACAGCATTTAATGAATAAACAACACATTGTAATATCACCGGGCATTCATGAATGTCTTAAATGTGTCGAATGACGTAAACTCTACAATTAAAATTGTTTTTAAATTTAACGTTGTTTGATCTTTTTACATTTAACGTGATTTTTACATTTGACAGTCTTACACTCGATGCTGCTGTGAGGCATTTATTTAGTCTATGACCGAATGGCAATAAAGTATGTATTGCAGTTTTAAGAAATAAACATTTGAGATACACGATTCATAAAAATGGGCCTGATTAAAGAGTATTTTAGGGCACAGTTACGAATATTTTATTTGTATTGAGACCAGCTATAGGTAAAGTGGCAGATTGCAACTGTACAGGAAATCCGAAGAAAAAAAGTAAACGAGTACCATCAAGACCCTAAAATTTGTCATTAAACTTGATCTTTGAATACAGAATTCATGATACTAGTATTTATCTTAATATATAATTCTTAAGGTAAATTTTCCTCAAGCTATGGATGAAGCTAAGAATTTGTCGACTATTTAAAGTTCACAATAATGAATTAGTCGAAAGTATGAAAAAATAAATGAAATATTCAAAAAATTGCTTAAATTGATAAAATTATAAGATCCTACAATTAGTAGTATTTGAAAGAGAGAGATAGAGAGAGACACAGAGAGAGAAATAGAGAGAGAGAGAGAGAGTGTGTGTGTGTGTGTGTGTGTGTGTGTGTGTGTGTGTGTGTGTGTGTGTGTTTTTTTTTTTTTTTTTTTTTTTGTTTTTCTTAATTTTTTCATCGATCTGTCCTATTATATTATTTTTATTGTCATATTTTATTATTATCTTTATTTTATTTTAATTTTTTTTTTTTTTTTGGGGGGGGGGGGCTAAAAACGAGTTCACAGTAAGCACGCCTGACCAATCTGAACTATTTCTGAAAGAAAAAAAAATTAAATTGAAAGGGGCGTACTCGTTAAGACACTACTCTTTTCAAAAATGTTTTAAGTGAATACGAGTTTTGACGAAGTCATGAAAACGCCTTTATTTAATTATTTATATATAGAATTAAAAATCAATCTTGGAACATACGTATGAACAATAAGTGGAGGTGTCCTGAATTGATCATTAACGACCGATCAATATTTTTAACTTTCAGACATTGACAGTTATCACAAAAACGGTGGCATTTACAATGGGCACAATAATCCTACAACCATTTGACCAAAACAAATCCAAAAGAAAAACAAAAATTGTCTAAGATTATCGAACCAAATATAAATGTCATCATTTTCTGGCTAAAATGACAAAACTTTGATTTAACAACAATCATCAGTTGATAAGAATAATATGCATATTATTATACTTTTGTTTTCTTATGAATAAAAGAATTAGCCAACTGATTGACGCGATCGGGGGTAATATTTAAATCTCGTTTATATGTTACAATTGTTGTACCTATTGTCCGGGAAGGATCGAAACATTTTAATTAAGGTGTAGCGATGTACCTGAGAAATTAACCAATAGAAACGTTTTATTTATAAAGATTTAGATTTATGTGAAACGTTTAACGTGTATTGAATCTAGATAAAAATATAGATCAATTGACATGGGACTTTTAGTTGAGTGGTTCGGCTTGATTTGTTTCCAGTATTTATATACATAGTGTAAATTAAAATATTATTTATTATTTTTATTTCAAAAATAATTTTAAATGACATTTATCTTCACGTGTATTTAACTGGAATTATTGTAGAAAGACAAAATGTCGCTTAAAAAACTTATCGGAAATGTAATGAAGAAACAGATGTGAGTATGATTTTGTCATTAATGTTTTATTAACGCATGTTCAAAATCGTTAGATAGAAATTATTTTTTAAAAGATGGAAATCTAAATGATTTTGAGAAAAAATAGATTAATCTTGATCTTAAATTTAATTAATACCTAAAAAGTGTTATTCACAAAAAGACCAATAAAAGAGGAGAAAATGTCAACATTGAAACATTCATTTATAGAAGATTAATTATTTATTTTTAATTAACACAATTGATTTATCTTAAACGCTACTCTTTCATTTTTAATTTTATTTATTTTTGTCTCCTAGAGATGTTTTATTTTTTGTCTACAATTATATTGTGCAAATATAATTTTCTAAACACACACACACACACACACACACACACACGCTATTTAGTGAAAAAATGCATTTTTCGAAAATTTCATTTCAATTATTTTTTATTTATTCATAATTGCTACATTATTAAAAGATGATTTCAATGGGCATAACTCTTATTTTTATGAAAAACGTGTGAAATTTAAGTCACACACACACACACACACACACACACACACACACACACACACACACACAAGTGAAAGAGAATACCGAATTTCCGAAAGGTTACAATAAAAGAAATTTGCCTAAACTTTTTTTTTCCGATAAACCCACATTATTTCTGATCAGTTTTAGATAAAAGTAATAGTTTTAGTTATTTTGTCTTAGTCAACCAAATAAATTATAAATTGAGATCACTTGTCTTTTTAACCTACCCAATATCACACGATCATTTTAAATAAGGTAATTGTTAGTTAAATCAGACGTAGTTGCCTTAATGGACATTGATCAGCTAATTGCCACTCTTTGGATTGAATTGATATGTATTTCATTTGTGGTCAATCTGGCGGTCAATAGCGACGTCAAAACAAAACGCGGATATATATATATATTATATATTGTCCTTCAAACCCTAAACTTCAAAATATAACACAAATACGCGCGAGACAACTGTATAACTGTATTTGAGGTGTAGTTAATTATAGTAAAACCAATACTTTTTTTAACAGAAATATCTTTAAAAGCAACATTTTTTGCACACACACACACATATATATATATATATATATATATATATATATATATATATATATATATATATATATATATATATATATATATATATATATAAAGTTTTATCATCTCTGGTTTTATTAAATTGGAGTTAAGTAATGGTGCTGTACGTCCCAATTAAGTTATTTTGCTTATATCGAGCCGGATTTTTTTATGGTGGAGTAAACCTGAGTTACCGGAAAAAGTCATTTACAACCGTTTGACGAACTGACAAACTCCTTTTTAAAGATCTTCCCGAGAGGTACTGGAACAAAGGTGGTATAAAACACCGTCATCCGTAAACGCGTAGATCAGATCCCTTGCTACAGAAGCTCCGTTTTATTGAAGATATTTACCTTAACGGTTCATAACGTACGGGGTTCCTCGAGTAATTATACAGAACTTTGTTACTTATAAAAAATAGATATTTATTTTGCTAGATTTCTCAGCACCCTTTGTGGTGGTTCCGGGGTGAATTTTCTGGTTTTTCTTTTTACTTGCAGCGCAATCATTTATTCATATATATATATATATATATATATATATATATATATATATTATTATTATTATTATTACTTCGTTTTTTGTGTTAGTTTGATCCAAAAATCCAGATTACGTTATTACAAAACATGCCGGGAATAACATACTCTGTATCTTAAATACCTTAGATATCAAAATTTATTTTGCGAATTGAATTAAAAAATTTACAATAATTGAATGGGACTATTTATTTGTATCAAATCAAGTGAACATTATTTAGTGTAGAATAAAATACAATAATCAACAAAAACTCTTTTGAGCTTTAAAAATCGACTATACAATTATTGTATAGATGAATATAGTACATAGGGTATGACATGATAAATATTTCCATGCAATTCCAAAAAAAGGCAAAACACAAAAAGTAAGGATAAAATTAAAGCATAACACTATACAATTATTGTATAGATGAATATAGTACATAGGGTATGACATGATAAATATTTCCATGCAATTCCAAAAAAAGGCAAAACACAAAAAGTAAGGATAAAATTAAAGCATAACACAAATAAGGCAAAGCATTAAAATAAAGCATAGCAAACAACAAAAAAACATAACACAAAAAACCATAGCACAAAGTAACAAAACAAACAAATAAAAAATAAATAAATAAAAAAATAAATAAAAAATATATATATACAAAAAATAATAATAATAAAAATAAATAAATAAATAAAAATAAAAATAAAATAAAATAAAGTATAACTTAAAAAGTATAACAAAATAAATCAAGATTAAAACATTAAAAAATAAAGCATATAACGCAACATAAAACACAACACAGATAAAAAAAACACAAAATAAAACAACACAAAGTAAAACAACACAAAGTAAAAAAAAACACAAAATAAAACAACACAAAGTAAAACAACACAAAGTAAAAATAAAATAACACAGGCCAGTAAAATAGCACAAAAAAAGCATTATATTAAATAAAGTATAACATAAAAATATAACAAAATAAAGTAATACACAGAATAAAACATGCAAACTGAAATGAGAAGATAAAACAGATTAAAAAAGGATAAAAGCAGATAAATAGTATCAAGAAAAAGTGACAATTATCTGTATGTCAAGGGTAAAAAGGGGCCAGTCTGGTCGACCTGAAGTGATCTCCTCGAGATAAATAAAAATAGAAATGCCTTGGCTTGAATAGCTGAAAGATTGCTGATGTGATGTAAAACTACATTCAACCGACATAGTTAAAGAAATTTGAAGATAAATCCTTTTTTGTCTAAATAAGGTTGACACTAAAAATAAATAAATAAATAAATAAATAAATATAAATAAATAAATAAATGATAAATAAACAAAAAAGAAGTTATATTTAAACAGTTCTATATCCAACTAATTGTCCTTTTTGTCCGGAATTAAAGAATATGACTAACACCACGAAATTTTAAATAATTTCAACGTTTGTCCAGATATAACTTCAAACATGACTTGTTTTCGCGTGCTAATTGAAAATCTATTTTTATAAATTCATACAAGAAAAAAATTTATATTCCAAACGCATAATATTGTCGCTGATAAATCCTTAAAGAAAACTAAAATTATAAAAAATTATGTATATCTGTAATAAAGTATCGAGTGGTTTTCTTTTTAATTATATTTTTGCTTCAATATTTACTCAAGTACTAAACAAACAAATTTCAAACAAGTACCAACAAAGTGTATAAATGGTACTATTCAAATTATAACAAAAAGTCACCATAATCACCAGTTATTTTATATTTGTAAAAAATCAGCACTTCATCAGAATTATAATGTATCAGTTATGTGAATTTTAAAAGAATATATCTTTAATAAAGGCACAATGTCTTAAACTTAAAAAAAAAAAAAATCAAAATATCTTTAATTTACTTTACAAGAGACACAATTAAACTTAAGCTGAGGTAAACATTTGGGCTCTACTCGAGAACTGTTGAGTACAACATCTTATTTGGTTAACCCTTGGGGGTTTAAGATACATTTTAAATAAACGTTACGTATTGTATATTTTTTAAAATAGGTTATAAATATAATGTTTGCATTAAAAAAACCGCGAAACAGTATTATTTATTTATTTCCATGACGACTTCTTATAGCGCGAGTACATGCGCATTTGCGTCTTGGTCAAGCATGGTTAGTTCACTTACTTATATCAAGATGTCATCAGCAAAAAGAAAGTTAGTTAAAAATAAAAGCATGTGTTCTCGTTATCGTGTTGATATAAATTAAAATATAAATTGTTTACATTTGTCCCCATTTATGACTAGTAATTTAAAGCATTTCATCAAGGCCTGACATTTTTGCCCTCATTAACAAAATCTTAGTCAATATTTAGTATTCGTTATCATTTAATGATACAGTTATTGATAGATAATTCAGAGGCTCGTGACGTTTCACATTTAGCCACGTGTTTCTCCACTGTATGAAAGTTACCACAAACCATCATAATAAGCCCTAACAATGAGCTTTCCGGTATTTCTCATATTTTATCGAAAAATTCTGTCAATGATACATTGATTGACCAATACCGGAAACTGTCACAATGAAAAGTTTAACTCCGGTCAATAACTCGTCCAAAACAAACGTTTATAGTAGATTTCATGAAAGCAATCATTATACTTAAAATTGAATGGAGCAGGGGAGATAATAGACAAAACGTTCTAGAGAAAATAATCCTCGGCTGTTACAAGGATGACCATGTGATGAATATTTCTCATATTAAATCAAATTTACATCTCCTAGGATCATATCCATCTCGTAAAAAACTTAATTTTTTTTTTTTTCGAGAATTAAATAGTGAGCAAAGTCTTAGAGTGATGTTTAATAATGGCAACCGAAAACATTCCAAAGCAAACATCACAGACATATATTGGAAAGATGCAACATTGTAAATCGCATTGACTCCTTGCTTTTATAAAGAAACAGTTTTTGTTTGCAGCCCATTGCTAAATAAATGCATGTATTATTTACACTGAACTAATAAAGCAGATGTGGTTAACTGGTTTGATTTTTTTAGGGTTGTAAGAACGTTTGTTATACCCATGGAAGTTAAGGTTCAATTGAAGCTATGTGTGGCATGTGTTGGTCATGCAGCCATTCTTTACTAAATTATTCTGGACACTATACCAATAGTTTACCTGCTTCATGTGGTAGTTTTCTCATAGTTCTTGCCCCTGGACTGGAGAAAATCTCGCGTTGTATATTGTCACAAACACATTACATTTTTTTGACAAGATTATAAATATGTTTGATTGTTTAAATATGGCATCATGCTTACATTGCGGTCTAGAAAGCATGTAGTAGCTTGCTGTGAAACTGTTTCATACCATTTTTGAATGTATTTTATGATTAAATTCAAAAATGGTATATGACAACACACACACACACACACACACACACACACACACACACACACACACACACACACTTATTGTTACTTTTACATTATATGTCCCAACTGACCATAATATCATAATATTTGTAAAGCCATTAGTCCGTTTATGAAGTGACCAGTCACATTAAGATTGCAAACTAAGCTCTAAAGAAAACGATTGATTTCATTTGTGAGGAAATATTTCCATTTGTTATTTAAATGGACGTGTTTGTTTCCATAAAGTTTTAATATTTAACCCGGTTTTCTGTTTGCAAACAAAAGTAATTATTTAAGTAGTTTTTGTGGTTCCTCTATTACTAGTCATAGATTTTCCAGATTTACAAAAACCCGTGATAGAATCACGGTGTCTGAAATCTAAAACATTTAAGTGTGTCAGGTGTTTGGGTTTATTTCTGGAATTTAAGGATGCTTTCTTTAGGGAAATTGTTAAAACAGAAAGCTGAAAAACTGAGGTAAGAGAAAAATAACACAGATTAAAAATCATTATTAAATATTCTTTAAAATTAAACACAGGGTTTTAAAAGTTTACAAACCATATGTGGGGTATTCAGGCAACGAATGAAAATCTTATTGGAATCTGTTGAAATTATAAATGTGTCTCAATGGATACAGGAAAACGGTCAGAAAACAAATGTTGAAATTTGACAGGGTTAATGGTATTTTACAAGCAAGTTAAGATTCTTTTACATTTATTGACGTGGTCAGTTCTAGGATGGTGGAGGAAATCGGAGTGCCCGGAAAAAACCTCCTACCTTCGGTAAGCAAACTGAAAAACTTCCTCACACTAGGATTCACCAGAGTGGTCTTCGAATCTGGCTGTGAGCCGTTAGGGCGCTCTTCAGACGATAAGGCCAATGTAGAAAAATATATATTTCATATAATATGTAAAAGGCCATTGTATACCTTATGTTTAGAGACCAGTATGGAAAACGTATTGATATAAATATAAATGGCCATATATTTATGAGTCACTGTTAAACGCATTTAAAAACAAAAATATGTTGTGTGGAATATATATCTTGAAATGCAAAGAAAAGTAAAAAAGTATTAAAAAATCGTATGTTAATATAGAAAATTCCGAAAACCACAAATTTATGTAGAAAAGTTTATAAATCATATGTTTTGGAACCAAAGTGAAATAAGTAACACGTATGTTATAGGAGAAATGTTGAAAATAATAATAAGTTTACAATATACATTGTGGAATCGTATTGAATACATAGAACATTCGAGGACTGGTGTGGAAAACATTTTTATAAAAACGTTCAGAGACTGATGTGGAAAACACTTGTATAAAAACGTTAAGAGACCGATGTGGAAAACACTTTTATAAAAACGTTTAGAGACTGATGTGGAAAACACTTTTATAAAAACGTTTAGAGACCGATGTGGAAAACACTTTTAAAAAACGTTTAGAGACCGATGTGGAAAACACTTTTATAAAAACGTTTAGAGACTGATGTGGAAAACACTTTTATAAAAACGTTTAGAGACCGATGTGGAATACACTTTTATAAAAACGTTTAGAGACTGATGTGGAAAACACTTTTATAAAAACGTTTAGAGACCGATGTAGAAAAGATTTTTATAAAAACGTTTAGGGACTGATATGGAAAACACTTTTATAAAAACGTTTAGAGACCGATGTGGAAAACACTTTTATAAAAACGTTTAGAGACCGATGTGGAAAACACTTTTATAAAAACGTTTAGAGTCTGATGTGGAAAACACTTTTATAAAAACGTTTAGAGACCGATGTGGAAAACACTTTTATAAAAACGTTTAGAGACCGATGTGGAAAACACTTTTATAAAAACGTTTAGAAACTGATGTGGAAAACACTTTTATAAAAACGTTTAGAGACCGATGTGGAAAACACTTTTATAAAAACGTTTAGAGACCGATGTGGAAAACACTTTTATAAAAACGTTTAGAGACCAATGTGGAAAACACTTTTATAAAAACGTTTAGAGACCGATGTGGAAAACACTTTTATAAAAACGTTTAGAGACCGATGTGGAAAACACTTTTATAAAAACGTTTAGAGACCGATGTGGAAAACACTTTTATAAAAACGTTTAGAGACCAATGTGGAAAACACTAATATAAAAACGTTTAGAGACCGATGTGGAAAACACTTTTATAAAAACGTTTAGAGACTGATGTGGAACACTTTTATAAAAACGTTTAGAGACCGATGTGGAAAACACTTTTATAGAAACGTTTAGAGGCTGATGTGGAAAACACTTTTATAAAAACGTTTAGAGACTGATGTGGAACACTTTTATAAAAACGTTTAGAGACCGATGTGGAAAACATTTTTATAAAAACGTTTAGAGACTGATGTGGAAAACATTTTTATAAAAACGTTCAGAGACCGATGTGGAAAACACTTTTATAAAAACGTTTAGAGACCGATGTGGAAAACACTTTTATAAAAACGTTTAGAGACTGATGTGGAAATCGTTTTGATAAAGCATGTTTAGGGACCGATGTGGAAATCGTGTTTAGACCGCACTGATACTTTTCATATAAATGATCGCCATGTCTTTTATATGATACCATAAACGTATTTTTAAATAACATTTACTATGTGTGAAGTTGATCGACGTTTCCCAGTAAAATGAGGTATTCACAGATATCGTTTCAAGCATCTGTATTGTTAGAAGACGAATATAATTGAATGTTAGAAACCAAGTCCGTACTAAGACCAGGACAGCTGTAGAGTACTGTTTATTCAAAACTAACTATAACTCACTAACTAACTCACTAACTAACTAACTAACTAACTAACTAACTAACTAACTAACTAACTAACTAACTAACTAACTTACTTAACTAACTAACTAACTAACTAAATAAATAAAATTAAAAAAAATAATAAGAAGCTTTATAAAAGTATATTGGAACAAATATACAGGAAAACTCTTCACAGACGGTAAAAAGGTTAAAGTAGTTCCTAAGATGGAGAACAAACTGTTTAACAGTTAAGTTTCTTTAATAGTGAATTGAAAAGTTTTAACATGTGTTTCTTTTACTCATCAGGGCGGATGAGGATAATCCTGCCACTCCATCAAAATTTGATTTACTGAAGCAAAGACGGTTGAGTTCCGCATTAAACAAAAAAGATGGCGATGATAGTTCACAAGATGGAGAACAGACTGTGAAACAGTTCGGACGTCTAATAGGGTCCATCATCAAAACTAGGGCGTAAGTTATATTTTATCTGTAGCATTTTAAAAGCTTACAGTACATATCTTATCAATAGTCACATTACGGATACAGATTGGAACTGTTTCAGGTTTTGAAAGAAATTCTGATTTTTGTTGTTGTTGTTGTTGGGAGATGTTAATTTCAATGTTTGGTCTTTTTCCATTTCAGCTTAAAATGTACTTATGTCCTTTGCCATTTCAGGTCATGTGCTAATTTGATTTTTTTTTATTAAATAATACAATTGCTACATTTGATTGTAGTATTTAAAAAAAACTAAAAAAGTAGCGCATGGCAACAACATTTATGTTACAGAGAATTTTTTAGGTTTCCAAGACATCATTTTACTTTCGTTTTGCCAAAAGGTTATTTTTATGTCTAGTATCCATGCAGTTTGCAAACATGTAGCTTATATATACATCTATAAAAATCATAAATGGTTAAAACGCTGGTGAGAGACGCTGGAATCCGTAAGGGTGCGCTGACACCGACACCCCCCCACCCAAACACATGCAGAATGGATCATATACATGTATATAAACTGTAATTTTCTTAAGACGTTCATGAATACAGATAGTGGTTTTAGTTTAAGGTTTAACCCAAAATCGCTACATAATCTCCTCGTTTAATTTTAACCCCCAAGAACGACAACGTGTTATATTATTAAAAGTTTTAAATCGATATATTTTCGCTCTCTATAAAACTATAAAGCATATATCAAATACCTTAATTAAAAAAATAACTTAAATTTGAAAGTACTCGATAAAAGTATATGTTTAATGGTTTTATTTCCAAATATAACAATAAAGGAGAAAAAATTCTGATTAGAAATGTAATTCCGATCAGGTAAAAACTCTACATTGATATAAAGTCACGGTTAATATGTGTATAATGAATTGTCGTGATTGTTGACAAGGTAGATTATATCCTTAATATTTGACAAGTTTTCTGATAAACATGTTGACTCTAGAACAAAACTCAGGCTTCGGGTTTGATCTGCCTTAACTTGTATATATGTGTTAAAATCGATGTTATAGGACGAAAAAGGTTTAATGGATCAATATAGGTGTTAAAAAGTCCGACATTCACGTGTATATTAACGGTTCAGAATATCAGTTAAGGCTAGTTGTTTGTCCTCAGAATATGAACAAAAATGGGATTGGAGGCATTATGTTAAACTCTCTACAAGTACTTGATTATCATCACTCTTATTGATAATTTATACTGAGACAATAATTTTTACGCTGAACTCGTGATTATATCACATTAAGACATTTCGTTTCACGCCCAACTTGTGATTATATCATACTGAGACAGTCCGTTTTACGCTCCACTCGTG
>CM056596.1:9125095-9432595 GCA_029721355.1 Tegillarca granosa | reverse complement strand
TGGGACTTGGAATATAAACAATGTTTCATTTTTTATGGAACTGAATGCTTGCTTTGGTATTCTGACTTGATGTATCTTTTAATATCACATATTGGACGACGATCGATCATCGTAAAAAGCATAAAACCATGCTGTAAAACATTAAAAAAAATCATTTTAACCATCTTGCTATTATCCAGTGGATAAAATGTCCTTTGTTTTATTCTATTATATAACAGCAGACGATAATGTTAAGCTCTCAATGGGAGTAATACTTAATGGGCGTTCATTGATTAGTAAAATCACGGGTAGATGTGGTCGGAAATGACTACAATTCACTAAAAAGTTTAGTATTGACAATAAAAAAGCTTAAACAATTTATAAACAATGAGCATGAATAAAAACCAATATTAAACAATATATCTGATTTATATTTTATCTTCAATGTGACAATTGTTTGGGTAGATAAGCCTCTCTTACAGTTTGATGTGGACAGTATTGTTGGGTTATTCACCGACATTTTGATTGTAACATCTCGTATTGTGATCTTTGTTGAAGTTTTACAGTCATGTCATATTCACCTGTCTCATCTTGTGGAAGCAGAGGAAATAGAAAAATGAATATTACAACAAACCGTTGTCTGAAGAGTGCATCTGGCACAGTGGTTTCTATGGTAACGTAAGTGCCCTTATGTATAATTCAAGATGTTCTTATATTTGAATCGGTTTTTTTTTTTTTTTTTAAAAATGTATGTATTTATTTATTTATTTATTTATTGTGTCGACACACCATATTCACCTATTCCTGAAGCATGGTGCTTACGTCACAACTCGGGTAACGGACACTCATTGAAGTAAATGTTGCTTAGCAACGTAAAAAATCATATCTTATGATAAACATATTTCTGACATCAGGGAAAGGGTGTAAATAATTTCATAGAACGTAAAACTCGACTCTGTATAAGGAGTCGGGGTGGGGTTGGGTGGGTGGGGGTCGTTTATAGGTTGACAATATTAATATTGGATAATATACTATTTTGTCGTTAAACGTAAGCCGGGGCATTCATATTTACTAGACCACAGGACCCCCCTTCCCATATCTTTGTGCATTTTAAGATATGGAACATATTTGGAAAATATGTACAATTTTACATTCGAAAATCATTTTTAAGTCCATTTTAATGAAAAGGTGTTATAACTGCAATAAAGCCATACGTTTCAAAATAGGTCTTGCATGCATTTTGTGTGTCCGTTAATTGTGCTGAACATTGTGAACTTATTTATGATGTTTTGAGTTGAGTTTAAATATACTACACCGCTTTTGACCCTTTCTCTAAAAATTAGAAGATAATGACACTACATAGCTAACAATTCTTCTTTTTGGTCATATTGAGATTGAGAGTGGTGGAGATGGTTAAATTCACAAAATGGTTGATATCAGCGTCAAAAAAAAAAAAAAAAAAAAAAAAAAAAAAAAAAAAAAAAAAAAAAAAAAAAAAAAAACCCAAAGCAGTCTTCAAAAACTATGTACGCCATTCCTTATATAACCGGAAGTCATTTTATTTTTGTGTTTTTCATTTCTATAGAGATTTCCGCTTACCGGTCTCTCTAACAAATATTTCACTTTATCATATTTCACGTGCATTCTGAACTGAAAAAGATTAACGATAACATATCATAAAGTCATTTTGAACAATACTGTTAGAATAATTTTCCTCCTTTCTTACATAGAATTTATTGGTGACATAAAAGGAACTCTTATCCTTTCCAAAAAGCGTATGGAAGTTACATGCCTTAGAGTCTATACACAGACCGTCTATTAAAATGACAGATGATATGTTCTCAAGACTTCGATTTTTTTGAAAACAGAAGTTAACCTTTGTTAACCTTTAAGTTTCACTAAGTTTAAGTTTTGTGTTCAATACTTTTATTGTTTCATTTCATGTTTATACAAATGACGTTTTAAAATTCACATAACGAAAAGCCCAATAAAACTTAAACGTACAACATTCTATAATCATATAATTTGTTAGCCATTTTACTTGAAAACGGCGAACCCCCTAAAACATACTCAATGAGTTTGTAGTGTGTTCAATAGTTAAAACCAAGAAAGAGGGAAATTTAATATCTAAGAAACAAAAATGTCGTCCAACGGGTCAAGACGAGGATCGTCTGCTCTTAGTTCGTTATTGAGGAAGGCTTCAGTTGCCTCTGTTTCCCTGATATCTATTGCAAAGTAAGTGGCTTTTAATATGTATGTATTTTCTTTTTTATTTCCTTTTAAGAATTTGTCAACTCGGCTCAAAAAAAGTCTCACTTGTCAATGCTGTAAATGTTGGTTTCGAAAAAATTCCACTACTGGATAACTTAATCAAATCTCTCTCTCTCTCTCTCTCTCTCTCTCTCTGTGTTCTAATATATCAAGACTACACAATTGACTTAACAGACAGATGTCCTTCTTAATTAAGTTTTTATTGGGTTGAGGTTTTGAGCAAAGGGACCTTAAACATTGACCTCAATGTACAGATGATTTTATTTATTAGCAATGACCATTAAGCAGGTTTTAGCTCTAGACAAAAATTCAAATGTTATTAATTCTTTTTCTAAGAGTAACTGAAAAGTTAAATGTGTGTTTTAAGCATTACATATAGCATATACTTGTTAATAGTTTTTTATTTAGAAAATTCAAAAATTTATTATATGACATGTTTTGTCCGTATTTTGGGATCATTAATAAGGCGTTGAGTGCTCCAAATAACTACTGTATACCACCTGAAACATGGTCACTGACTTATACCATATGCCTTAATTGTTGTATTAATTTAGATTTGCTTTGGTAACTCTAACTATTTACAACAACAAATGTTAATTCGTTTCAGCCATCCACCATTCAGTTTTAAGGTCAGTCGTCATACTTAAACTTTGTTGGTAACTCTAACTATTTCCAACAATAAATGTTATTTAGTTTCATCCATGTGCCATTCAGTTTTAAGGTCAGTCGTCACACTTAAACTTTGTTGGTAACTCTAATCATTTCCAACAATAAATGCTATTTAGTTTCATCCATGTACCATTCAGTTTTAAGGTCAGTCGTCACACTTAAACTTTGTTGGTAACTCTAATCATTTCCAACAATAAATGCTATTTAGTTTCATCCATGTACCATTCAGTTTTAAGGTCAGTCGTCACACTTAAACTTTGTTGGTAACTCTAATTATTTCAAACAATAAATGCTATTCAGTTTTAACCATCAACCATTCGTTTTTAAGGCTAGCCGTCATATTTGAACTTCTTTGGTAATTCTAACCATTTCCATCTATAAATATTATTCAGTTTTAACCATCTACCATTCAGTTTAAAGTCCAGTCGTAACACTTAAACTCTTCTTAAAACCTTCTTAAATACTTCGACTACGTTACAAAACAGTTTTACAAACTTCAATTACATAACTGCATATATATAACAATAGTTAGACTTTACCCAAATGAATGGACATAGCGTAAGTCTTTGTGTGCCGTGTAAATTAAAGTTGATGTAGTGAGGTAACATCATTGAAGACCCTGTATGAAATTACGGATTGGTAGGCAGATACTAAGAAAATATTTGATGAATCGACTTTTCCCTTTGTTTGCTAGCAAATTTTAATGAGAGAAATACATTAAGCACACAGTTGTATTTTTTCATAAAAAATCATAAGTTATATAATTAAATTCATGATTTAATAGTATACAGTACGTTTTTGAATGAAGCATTGATTTTGAAAAAGATATAAATAAATACACATGTTACAATACTATATATTGACTTCAAACAAAAAGATTAAAACGCATTTTAATTAGTAACTTTTAAAGAGGACTTCTTTTTTTTTTTTTTTTTTTAAATCTTTTTTGAAGAATTTCCTTAAAGAGTGTTTCTTAAATCAATAGAAAAGTCAAAATGCACCAGTAACCAGGTGAGAAATCAATCGCCAGTAACCAGGTGAGGAATCAATCGCCAGTTCGATTTTCATTGTAAAATATTTAAATAAAACAAAATTAAGTAAATATATATATGATGTTGTACCAGCAAGCTTCTGTCACGATTTTTGAAGATCGGCTTTCATAAGGCCAAAAAATTGAGTTTTCTGGAAACCCTTCCGGCAGTATCTAAATTAGCATAAGCCAGTTTTTTATCCTTGATTTAAAAGCACTGTTAAATTAGGTAACAAATGTATATAAAAAGGATTAAAAAAAAATCCATCTTTCTATCAGGTTTTTGATTGATCGATCTGACCTTTAACGTAAAATTATTTCTTAGGCCTAATTCAACTATTGAGACATTGCTAACAACAGAGAGTTTGTTCAGTGCTTCTGTTTAGATAATTTTACATGTATTTGGAAAACTTTAATTTGGAGTGATAACCTCAGTGTTAATTTAGTTTAGTGTCCACTGCCTTCGTTATAATAGCATTGAAGGAGAAGGCGTTAAATTTTAAATATTTATCTCTTCTTCAGTAAATTTTAATATCCCGTTGTCAGTAGTACTTGGTGAGTTAGATAAGTTAAAACAAACACCAATCTCTGTTTTTCTCAGTTGTTACCGCTGTTTTGATTTTAAAGTTATTAAGTTTAAGATTTTGGACAATCCAAACTATAATTCGTAACGTACACACAAAATAGAAACATTTGTATCGGACATATATAGTTTTCAATTGGAATTAGGATTAGGACCATTTGGACACTAGAATCGTTCAACTAAAAAAATCAGTTTGTTTAAGATATTTTCATAGAGTCTATAGCAGGGACTGTGTACTTTTATTACATACTGACAATTATTTCGGGACATGTTAAATTGTCACTGTAACACAGTAAATTGTTTTATGCTGATTCGATATTATTCAGGAATATAAGGTCACGTCAGGAGTATTTGAAGTAAGATAGAAAATAACAATTCATATTTCAATACATTGAGTAAGTGAGCAAATGACTCATCACCGAATTGCCAATCTGTTTTTACTCATTAAGTTACTAATATACGAATATTTGGAATAAGATAGCGAACGGATATTCAATTGTTAAAATACTATTCTGTGAATACGTATTGGATCTATATATGGTTTTACAGAGAGAATTTCTATTCAATATTGGATAACAATTCTGATTATTAGTATTAGATCTTATTATTATGTGAATGCTATTTGTCGAATACAGTGTAAATGGCTATTTGAATACATAGAGTAAGAGTAATCGACTATTCGAATACATAGAGTAATAACCAATAAATGATTATTTTCTCAACATTTATTAGCTTACTATACAGTTCATACCAATTAGCAAACGATCTCAGCTAATTTCAGTTTTATCAACAGCTTGTAAAGTGCTATCTATTGCTATGTTTGCATAGCCATTGTTTAATAATATTTGTGGTTAAAATTTTAAATTGGGATAATTGAACCTAGTTAACAATGGCGAATAGAATGCAATTACGTCGTATGACGGTTCCTGCAACTTTCAGACTAAACCCTGCAGATACGCAGTATCTACCTCCCGAATCGCTGGCAAGACGTAGGTAAGTCAAATAGATTAAAAAAATTGTCAATTTTAACTTTAAAAAAATACTCTGTTAATTTCATTTTTTTACAGCCGATGTAATACTACTTCATTTTGAAGTCCCTCTGTCTGTTTTACCTGTAAAGCCTTCAAGATTTTTACAATCAGAGGCGTAGATAGCAACCAATTATTACCGAGGCAAAAAATAGAAGCGCCAAAGACGCTTCAAATCTTGCACGTCTGGGGGCATGTTCCCCTGAAATATTTCTAAAAAATAGCGTTAAATGGTGCATTCTGGCGACACCTGAACCTAATATTTGCAAAGACTATTTGAATAATCAAGTCTGTACTACCAAGAACAAAACATAATTTTATATCAATTTGTTCACTATATTTTTTTTTCCTTTTCTATTTTCTTCGTGTTTCTGTAACAAATTGAAAAAAAAATACAATCCCATTTTACCGAGGCAGTTGCCTCGATTGCCCCATAGTAACCTACGCCATAATAATTCCTTTTATTTCCTCTTACAATTACAATTATCCTTGGGGCACCTAAGGGCTAATTGGAAAATAAATAATGTTGGACTTGAATATCTTCAAGGCTTTTGGAGCAGCTTATTATTGGTACAGTTCTATTCCATCGTGTATTTTGTTCATTTAGGCGTTATGTTTTTTATATGTATAACACACTAACGTTTTAGAAGTATCTGTCATTGTTGAAATGCCTAAAGTTGGCATTTGTTGAGATTTTACGCACTTGTGAATGGTAATAAGGCATAAACCTTGTGAAGATAAGATGCGTGTTTGTCCAACAATACTATATTGTCACAAACAGCGTGAAGACAAGAAGCATGATTGTTGAACAACCACCCAATAAAGGATTTGCCAATTAAAATTCCGACCGAAATATGAATCGGATTTCTATTAAGATTTTACAACTTGACCGGACAGTTCTCGGGGTTTTTCGTAACATAAAACGTGACTTCTCTTGGCAAACAAAAAGCTAAAAATAAGATTTTCATCTTTTAAACCATTTTATTTTGCATATAATGTCTCAAATGTATTTAGGCTTGTCTGGTAAACTTTTTTAATAAAATGACAACATAGAAATTACATTTGGTAAAAACAGTGCTTTTGTACGAAAAAACCCGAAAATTCAGAGTTTTTGTTCCCCGTCATTGTTTTATCTAAGTAGGAAAATGATTCACGATGACTCAGAACATTTAATTGGCAAATGGTCTATTCAGACGTTTATATAAAGTTTCAAAGTAATAAATTGTTAACACGATTTAGATATTAAAATCAAAACCACTAAATATGGTAATCATATTCAATGATTGTCGTCTTTTTGATCTTTAAACTTCCATATTATAATGATATTTTATATTTTATAATATTGATTTATATACTATTTAATTTAAAGTAATATTAAAATCAAAAAGTATAAAATGTTTTTAATAAAAAACAACCAAGAATTAACATAGTTATCGATGTACATTTCAAATATTTCATGTCGAAGTTTGCTTTCGAAAAAAAGATGAAGAACATTCTAATTTATTTCTAGAATAATTAAATGTGCCTGATTTGTACTCAGTGATTTCAGTGAATGTCTACCATTGTTAGACTGAGTTATGTTACAGTTAATTACTAATGAAATGCCCGTTAAACTTGACAAAACTTTCATTTTGGTTATACTTATTATGATACAACAATCCTAAAAATGAATCTGTCCATTCCGAAGACCGCTGGAAGTCACAGGAAGGAATCTAAAATATATAAAGGGTTTCGTAGCCGACCTTCTGGAATAGCAGGTTCGTTGATAAGGTAAGCAATACCATCGATATCTTGAGCCTTTACCATGATGAATTTAACCTGGGTCTGTTTTAAAATTCTTTATTTCTCACATTGTACAATTAACAACAAAAAGAAAATTGATGTACATCATAATTTCAAATAAACAACTAACATGTGTTAGTTTAGATTTTATGCTTAACCCGTTTGTTTGAACGCATGCTAATTAGTTTTGTATTGTTGTAGCAAATTAATTGTTGCATAGAAATAAATTTGTCCCGAAGAGTAAGATATAATTTACCATTTAATAGATGTTAATAGATACACTATTGTTTACTCATTTCACCTGAATACCAACATTATTAAAAATAAAACCTTAAATTAAATTCTTTTTTTTTAAATTTTGATAAAAAAAAATAATGAAAAAAAAAAAAAAATAAAAAAAAAAATAAAAATAAATAAATAAATAGGCATGTGAAAACATTCTGCATTTAATACTCTTTAAACTATTATTAAAATCATGAGTTCCCAACAGAAAGCTTAAGATAGATCAAGCATACATATAAAATTAGGGTAACGGCTTAATCAGTCAATGTGTGATTGTTATATAAATCATATTTCTCTTCCTTAGATATACATTTATTTATGGATAGATTAAACTAGTTACCTGTGACCATTTATTTAAAACTGACAGATCGACAACAAATATCACTGTATTCTTACAAGTTTTAAAAGACTTCCTTTTGTGCCTTCTACAAAAGTTTTAATTTCTACTAAAATGCCCTGAAATGACAAAATGAAACCATTTTAAACATTTCTGTAAATTAAAAAAAATTACTTAAAAATTAAATGGGCGAGGGGGACAAAAAACTCACCCAAGTTTCTATTTTTCTTTCTCCTTCTTCTGACATACATAAAAAGTTTTAATTTGCTCCGATGGGTATGATAATATGATTAATACATATAAGGCTTGTTATGTTACTAGTAAGATGTAAAGTGTGTAAAGTGAACGTTCAACGTATATTAAAATGGGTTGTACTTAAACTCATTGGTATTAGCAAAATAGATAAATAAATAAATAAATAAAAATAAAAACATAAAAAAACCCTGCAAAAGTGACAACCTGTCCGTAATAAACGCTGCTCAAGGTTGCTGCATATTAATACCAAAAGATACCTCTATATATAGATCACTAGGCTATCACGTTGGTTAGGTCTAGTGTGTTGTCTTAATGTGGATGTTTTACTGTAATGACACATCAAGTTAAGTTTGTTTTTCATATATTTAAAAGAGGTTGTTTGGAAAGAGTTGTATTTAGAGCTTACAAGTATTAGTAAAAATTAAATCAAAAGTCATTACCGCGGCAGGTATAGTAAATGTTTTACATTAGGGTAGCGTATGCAAAATTATTTCCGTTTTAAACATTTGAAGCATTAGCAAACAAAAAAGAATCACAAGGTTAATTAATGTATGGTAGTGTGTTATCATAAATTTTGACAAAGAAGCGTTTAAAGCATCCTGTGAGAATATATTCCGCTATATATTAAATATATAAATTTAAGTCGTCTTCATCCATGGCTTTTCAGTTTATAGGCATGTGCAAACGTTGCGCGGTCTTCCAGAACAACCTGAACTAAAATGAATGTGTACTATATATAACACTTACAATAAAACAAAATTAAACATGATATTTGTAAGATTTGAACTTATAATAATTGTGTTGTTCGGATAAGTAAACCTTAGCAAGTTGTCAAAGTAGAGTATAAGGTACATTAGATTAAGCTTAGATTTCTGCTTAAATCAGGCAAAGAAAGGGAGGTTACTTCTCTTCGTTAAACATAATTTAATGTTTTGCTTGAATGACGATTTTTAATTGATGCAATATACCTTTCTTCAAGGAGTCACGGTCCTCTGAATATACACCAAATCTATTTCAAATAAATATAGAGAAATTATATTTTTACTTAAACAACTTTAAAATTTTATGTTAGCCGGCTTCAGTGAAAAAGAATTTTTTAATTGAAATGAAAATATCTATATATATGTTATTTTGAAATGGAAAGTAAAAGATTAAACTACATATATTGCAAAAGTATGATTTATTTGTAATTTATGCGTATTACTGAAAGCAGAATATAAGTTTCTATTTAAAAATTTTCAAACAGAAATTTGATTATTAAGTTTTATTGAGTAGTGATCTGTTTATTAAGTAAGTTTTCTTGCAAAACCTGGGATTAATTTATAATTAGTAACACTTTTTCACAATTTGACTAATGATGTAAGCGAGGTGCATTTTATCAAAAAAGAAAAATAATTAATATGGTCAGAATTTTATTATCAAACTATCATATGGTTTTCTTTCTACCACATAATGTAATACTGTTTATACTGTAACTAAGGAATCTAAAATGTCTGTTATCCGCTCAAGAAGAGAATCGGTGGCTGTTTCTCCGAAAGTAAGGAAATACTCGACAGCAAAGTAAGTTTTTTATACTATACATCTTCGGACCAGCAATTATCAGTTTTTATCCACGAAAATGAAAGCCATCGGAATATAAGACTAACGAATATTTAATCTTTATGCTTTTATTGATCTTTCAGAATTTCCTCTACGAAAATGTATTCACAAAAATTAAAACTATCGAAAAAAAGTTTGTTTGGCTTTTTTACACTTGTTCGTATTGAATATACATACAGACTTATTATAGCTCATTTCGGCTTAATATTGTTATATTTTAACCTCTTGTTACGTCCTTTAAATGATGAATCAAAATTTTGTTTACAAAATTTAAAAATTAAGCATTTTTAAAAAAAATAAATATGGCATTATAAACGTGCATCTTCTTAAATATCTTAACATTATAAAAGGAAATTTTCTGAGTAGGTTTGGTTTTAAATACACGAATACGTGTATGTAAAGGCTCGCGTGCATATCATGTAATACAAAAATACATTTATACATTTATATCATAAAATCATAAATGGTATCAAATGGTTGTTACTATGGCTATTTCAAAACAGTGACATTACTATTTTATTTTATGACTAACTTAAGATTATAAATATAAATGTATTATTTGTATGCAATTCGAAAAAAAAATTACACAAAAATATGGAAGTTATTGCCGCTGGATCACTTGCTCTTGTTTGTTTCCAAAGGAAAAGGTGAGTCGATTTAGGACTATCTTTTTCCGACACTTTTAAGTTCGCCTGCACTAAGTGCTACTCCCTTTGCTATTTCAGTGTGTGTGTGTGTGTGTGTGTGTGTGTGTGTGTGTGTTGCAGATATTTGTTCATTAGTTAATCATTTTGTACATACGGTGATACAATTGAATATTAAGCATCACAACGATAATGTAAAGCGACTTTTCTGTCTTTCAATTTTTACTGTCATGTACCAGTTTTGAATTTTATCATTACTGGAATTAAAAAATCGTATTGTTTTATATCATTTAAATCCATTTAACGATAAAATCCCCCCAAAAAGGATATGCTAATACTATTGCTGTATATTTGCTGATCGAAAAATTCAGCATTTATGTTTTGATTAATACTAAATGGAAACACATTTATATAGCAAGTTTTATAGTATGTATACACACAAGGATGTATTCATGAATAGTATATGTATTTATGGAGGAATATTCATGTAAAGGACAAGTAATCAAGATTGAAAAGTATTTTATTATTCATATATGTTGTAAAATAAGTAAAAAATCGTTCTTTGATTTATTTATTTCCTAACTTGTTTACTTAACCCAAATTCAAATAACCTTTCCCAAATTAAGGTGTCTTTTTGCTTTAATTTTTTTGTTTTATCTTTACGATTGCACAATCTCAGACATTTTTATTAATTTATTGCAATCCACCCAATGTGATGACTGTCATAAAAACATGGCAGACAAACGTTAGTTTGCGTGTGTTGTCTTAAGTGTTGTATATTTTGATGATACATCAAAGACAATTCTTTTTTTACATGTACATGTATTTAATTGGCATGCTTTTATTTTTAAACTTCCTGTAAAAATGAGCTTTTAAAAAACGATTTTGCAATCAATCATTGAAACTAATGTAGCGTAAAACGATTGAAAATCTAAAAATTATATTACTAAAAATAATCAATATATGTACATCCAGGTAAACTGTAAACAATGATCGATCATTTCCGACCGCCATTAAAGTGAGTGATTCCTAATCTTGATTCACTTTCAGATTATGATTTGAAGTTAATAACAATTAATTATATCGTGTCTTAACATTTCTGGGATCTTATGGTCCAACAACCCTGATAACGTGACACCAATGGACCCAAAGCATGGTCTAACAACCCCGATAACGTAACACCAAGGGCTGTCATACCCAAATTATGGTCCAACAACCCCGATAACGTGACACCAAGAGCTGTTTTACCCAAATTATGGTCCAACAACCCCGATAACGTGACACCAAGAGCTGCCATACCCAAGTCATGGTCCAACAACCCTGATAACTTGACACCAATGGACCCAAATCATGGTCCAACAACCCCGAAAACGTGACACCAAGAGCTGCTTTACCCAAGTCATGGTCCAACAACCCTGATAACGTGACACCAGTGGACCCAAATCATGGTCCAACAACCCCGAAAACGTGACACCAAAGACTGTCATACCCAAGTCGTGGTCCAACAACCCTGATAACGTGCCACCAATGGCTGTTATACCCAAATCATGGTCAAACAATTCTAGTTCAAACAATCTTCAAAAAAGGTACACTTAAGTTTCAAAGACCGCGATAAGGTACACCTTGTTCCTAACTAACCCTTATAACAAAAACCCTTATTCACAATTGTAAAAAATAAGACTTACCTAGCTTTCATCAACCCTGTTAAAGAAATGCCTGGTTCCATCAAATCTTTTTAAGGAGCTAGTCATTCAATTAGTCCCACATATAAAAAGTACATGGATTCCATAAATTCCGCTATTAAACTCTTTAATCTAACACATTTCGACAAAGCGCCTGACAGATCTTAACGATAACGTAACTATGAAATTTAATGTTTTATGATTTAGCTTTTATGTTGTGCACAGTGAATTTCCGGTCTCGAGTGTTGTAAAAACGAAAAAAAAAAAAAATAAATAAAAAAAAATAAATTGGCCCATGGACCAGATTTTCTGGCTAATTTATTTGCAGCTATCGACATTATTAATTTCCGTCATGACAGTGTAAAAGCTGAGTAAACTAAACATTTATAATATTTAGAATTTTTTTTTGGGATAAATTTTAACACCTTAGGCATTGAATACACCCACACCAGTTTGGTAAAAAGTTTATTTATTGTGGGTTTTTAATTGATCAGCATCAGGTACGGTAACGAAATATTTTTAAAAAAATATCTCTAATATGATACAAGGTGGATGATTCTTAAGATCTTGTAGAAGTGATTAGTTTAACATTGAATACTAGAGAATACCTTGTAGTTCTGTGGATAAACATGTACTTATATATAAAAAAAACCTAGGATATTGAGAGTTCTACATTCTCAATCAAATTGAAACTTGGAGATAGTTATGCGCCGAGATTTGAAATGATACCACTTCTATATAGGGAACTGTCTGTAGGACGAATCCGCTTCCACGTAAACGGCGTTTTCCTGTAAATCACATAATTCAAACTTATATACTCGAATAACAACCAATGACAAAGACATAAGACCAGTGTTTGGATGTAAGCATATTAATTTTTTGGTTACAAATGTCAAACAAAGCCCCTATATCGTTTACTTAAATACAATGGGTATATTTCATCAATAGTTTTTCAGTGCGAATATCGAGATCAAGTAACGTTTTTTAAAAGACAAAAACGTATTAAAAGACTTGATTGACATTTAAAAAAATCAGCGTTTAACGTGTTTACATTATATATAAATAAAAATATATAATTAACCGCTGCTTGACATTAAATGGCCAATTGACTGATATTACAACTGGAAAATACTTGATTAAAAAATAATCTTCTTCAATGAAACATCAAGTTCTATCAAGTTACAAGTCAAATTAGCTTTTTCATTTATTATCATGCATATTATACGAAAATACGTTCAAATTTGTCAGCAGGCAACTCTGTTTCTAGCGATAAATCGTAATTATTAGAATTAATTGAAATAAATCAATACCTGTTGGTTCTTGATAAAGAAAAAAACGCTCGTAAAATTGCAGGAATATAACACCTTAGTGTGTCATGTTTGTTGATATGTGTAACAAATGTGTTCTGTCTATTGTTATATTCGTTAAGGGTACCAAAGTTAATCAATTCGTCATTATCAACTAGGGTACATATACAAACTAGATAATTTTGCATACAAAATAACTTATCAACGGTATAACCCTGTTATAAACTGTAGTAATATTAAATTTCAGACACATCATAAATTTGTGACCAATCACTGTGTTTGTTTAATAAAAAGTTGATGTCAATTATTGACAAACAAACAAACCGTGTTACAGAATAAGAATTGTAAGTTATGCCATTTGGTCGTGTCAACGCACCTGATTCAATTATTTATTATTTTACGTAATTACATAAAAAATAGTCGCGAGTCGAAATGCATAATGTGGTTGTAAATTCAGACCTGGAGAGATACTTTATTATTCAGTGTCAATGTTGGAAGTTATAGTAAAGAAATATTTGGAACATTTAGTTAAACGTGAACATATTATATGTGTGAAGGATTGTTAATAAAAGATACTTATAAAGTTAGTTTTCTTAAGAATGGCAGAAACAAAGGCCCCAACTCCCAAAACTTTTGGAAAATCAGCAAAAGCAATTAAGTTAACAGCAATATTCAGGTAAATAAATATTAATTTACTCAGTTTTGACTTGTAAAATATTGCAAATTTTTATTAAAGAGTTAATTTTTTTTTATTTCTAATGACTATTACTCTTCTTTTGATTAATGGAATAATTTATAGCATTATTAATTATATTATTGTCGTTTACAAAATATTAATGATAATAATAATTCTTTAAATTTTAAGAAGATTGTATAATTTACTATCAATTATTTTATCAAGGTCATTTCCTGTATCTAAAAATAGCTCATTAATTATTAAACATTTTAAAAACAAGGAAATAAAAAATTGATGGTGAGTGGGTTCAGGTGTTTTTGGTTTTTCTAAAATATTGAACGATGTGTCACCTGTAGTCAAATCAGTGGAACAGTTTGGTGCTCTTCAATAGTACCTTGACCTCAACACTGGACAGTTACACCTGTGCACTTCAAAATCATGGATTTGTATTATCATTGGTGTCTTTTCTTATTTGTTTGTTTAATCTTTTACTTGTATAGTTTCATGTTCTTTGTAACATTTTCTGTTGTCAAGAACATTGCAAATTACATTCTGTCTTAAAAACAACCAGTTCGTGAGCATTATGTTTTTTTTTCCAAAAATGTCTGAAGGTTTTTATTCTACTCAACGTTTCATCAATTGTCATTTTGGTATTGGCTTGACTCTGCACGTATCCTACATCATAATGTTTAGTGTGTCGGTCAAACTTAAAATTTCAACTTACGTTTGATCTCACAAAGCATGTGTTATTTGTGGCATTTTCAAAATTGTTAATATTAAATTTGATTACCATAAAAAATATTTCCTTTCTTTTCTTTATTCCTCTTATATCGCTGCATACGTCATTACGCCTAGTAAACCAATTACAACCTGGGAAGGCTTGGACCGCTACAATAGTCAAATCGACTAGATGTTACTTTGTAATTAAATTGATCACAATCAGTTGTTCCAGTATCTCTCTCTCTCTCTCTCTCTCTCTCTCTCTCTCTCTCTCTCTCTCTCTCTCTCTCTGTGTGTATTCCAAGTTGTATCGACTATTGTCAAGTACATATAAATCAAGCTTCAAATAGATAAAATCTGTTGTAAACACTAAATTCTATCAAGACGTATTTTATCAGGGGTATGATTACTCCAGTGTTATGGCGTCTGTAAGTTAATTATTCATTATTTAGTTACTGTTTATTAATTGATTATTACTTTGTTGAAACATACCGGGGAAGAAAAGAGGCTTGGGTTCTAGAAATACTCATTTTTCTCCTTAAAGAATTTTCAAGCTTTTCGGATATGTTCAGCCTAATCTAAGAAGGTCTTTTGGCCTTAGATCTTTCGTTTATTTTTTAACTATAGTTATGTTTTCTTCCTAACAGCTTTAATTTTTTTTACTTAACTTTTACGAGAATTATTTAGTCAGTTTTGTAACGTTTTCTGAAACCAGCCTTAATCAACATTCTATCAAAAGTTTTCGCTCTAGTTTTTTCTTACATGTTATACAGAATCTTGCTTGGAAATACATATATATCCGTATACCTGGTAATTGTGAACAGGTACTGATGCATCCATATACTCTGTAAATGAAGTCACCAGGATGATGTTAGTTGTTGCTAATGCGCCTATATTCCCTTTTTACAATGTCACTAGGGGTGATGTAGGGTGAAGTGGATAGGTATTAATACAAACATATGACATTTCTACAAAGTCATCAGGGTGGCGTGAATAGGTACTAGTGCATTCATTCAACCTGTAACATAAGTAGTTTCATTATAATAGATTATGTAATAGATATTGTTTAAGTGGAATGCTTAATCTAATAATTAAACCATCCTGTAAGTCATTCCAGTTATTATATACATTTATACAAATATATAAAAACTTAACAAAAACAGATGTAACATAATTATTGATTTTATTACCGAAAAGAATTTAGATGGTTCAGATTGATAGTGAGGTGTTCTATTTACCTATTAAGGTTAGTTGTCTTTATTTGATGTTTTGTTACATTTGACAATCTTTATTTGTTCAAATGGTGATTGCATTCTTGATCAATCAAATGCTTTTTAATCGGATATTTAAAAGAAACTTCAAACGTAAACTTTAAGAAATCTAAACACTGTCAGCTTTGTGTAAATATTTATGATCTGATTTTTACTAGTTTGATATTTTGCATACTTAAAATCGCCAGAACAATTACTCACAAAGTTCCGGATAATCATCAGAGTTCATTGATAGCAGTAGGATCCTATGATAAGGAAAATCCACTATTTCAAGGTCGAACCTGTAGCATTGAGATGTCTTAACGAGGCAAACTACAAATTCAATTAAATTGTCGACTCAAGAATATTGCAAGCCTAGACTAATCAAGGCCCTTAAAAAGTTTCATGGCCGTCATCACAATATTGTTGATAAGTATGGAGTCACTGTATCAAAACTTATACAGGATATATTTTACTAACCATAGTTACTTGTTCCTTTCATTCTCTAAGTTGACTTTGCACGTGACGGATGTAACTACCTAGACAGGAAGTGCTTACTCTTCCGGAGCATCCGGCCTCACTTCCTTGATAGAAGTTCACGTGTATAACTAAATTTACCAGTTTTCAAAAGTTTTTACTTTGTTTTTTGGGGATTGTGATTTGGACATGGACTGGTTTGTTTGTGTTTTATTTGTATATACTAACGTCTTAAACCACTCTATAACCGCGAACTATTATAAATTCACGCGCTTTAACTGATTTGGATTGTTTGCAGTTTCGATGGCATTTATAATTATTTCGTTAATTTTTGTTAAATCGTTGCTTCCATAAGAGATTTGATGAGTGCTGCTTCTAATTGCGTTGAACTCCAACGAAAGCAAAATTACAACTTATATAGATTACTTTCAAACAAAATATATTTGTTTAAAAGACATCGTAAATTTTCATTTGTTATAACGATATAGTTTTAATTTGTACACTGTTATAAAAATTTAGTAGAAATCTTGTGGTATGCACAGATACACTAACATTTTAGAAACATTTCTGTGCTTGTGGTTGGCACGAAGTCCGAACATTCTGATCAAGTTGACACAAAATCCAAACATTCTGACCAAAATTTCTCCTCTGGTTGGCAAAAAGTTAGAAAATTCCGTAAATAATTTTATAAGAAATGATAAAAGAACTGAAAACTATATATTTAGATAAATCTGTCAGTGACATTTAATCCAAATAAATGAAAATTGTAAAACTACTATTCTGATTTAAAATACATACTTAACCTTTGAAGATTTCTTATGTAAAAATACCATTTACTTATATATGCTTATAAACCAAAGTTATAGCAAGTTTAATTCGCCGTGAATGAGTAACTGCCAATACCAATGTAATAACTTGATGGTTTTTGTTAGGCTTTCTACACGATTTGTATTTGTAGGGCTGTCTGAGACTATCACCGATATATATATATATATATATATATATATATATATATATATATATATAACTACCATAAAACATCTCGGGTGAAAATACGGTATTTGTTTTAATAATCAAATAAACTGCACTAGTTAAATAAAGCAAACAAAGACCTTATATATTCATTAAAGTGTTAATCCGAGGGGATAATCTTCAAAAAATAAATCTGACAACCTGCTAATACATGCAGTAAAAAAAGGGTTTAAATCTTCTGTTTTTGACAACGCATATTCCCGAACTCAATAACCCGAAACAAAATTACATAGATCAAAGATTTGATTATTTTCTTGTTGAACGAAAAGTGTGAAAATTCATACAACTGGATTATGTATGATTTCACAATTTAGATAGTGGTGTTTTTAAATATTTAAAAATGAGTAGAAAAAACAAAAATTTGACCGTCATTGAAGAAAGAGCCCGGTCTAATAATTCAAGGTGAGTGTGATTAATGCAGATTAATATTTTCTTCATTTTATATTGTAATTACGTTTATGAATTATAGCTAAATGTGGTCTGGAGATTTGAAGAAATGACAAATTTTGGAACTTTACCATTGTAAAATTATTGCTTTTGTGCTACAAGTTAAATTTAGTTATTTTGCAATAAAGAATTTCAATTTCAATTGTAAAAACAATCGATGCCGTATGCTGTAGCACCACAGACAACTATAATGTCGGTTTGTTGATATTTTGTTTTAGTTATTTTGATGTTTTAAATTATTTAAGATGGGGTAAGATGGGTGGGTGGGTTGGTGGAAAAAGGAAAGAACTACAAGTGTCATAATTGTATGTTTTTTTTCTAAATTTATTTGATTGTTCTTGATTGCTAGACTAATTTTGTAAACTAGTTGAAAATGCAGTCTGTATAGTTTAGAACAACAAATGTTATGATAGTCTCAGTATCTGTTTATCTTGTGTTTTGTTTTCTAATCTTGTTTTTTTCTTGGTGGGAGAAAGTTAGTTGTAAGTTTGCTTGTCGAAAGTCAATGGTTTTTATTCAGGAACTCCGACTTTCTCTACTATTTCAGAACTGATTACCAAGAATGTTGATTAGGACGTAAAACACCATTAATACTCCATTTCTATCTTTGTTTTGTTCGTTTGGCATTAAAACCTAATATAACACAACATCTATTTTAAGACCATCTATCTATTCCGATCGTTGTTTCAAGTCCCTTTACTTCATATTTCAACCAAAAAGTGCTAATATTTACAGACAACCTACCTATTAAGTCCATTAGCTACCTGGATGGTGTTAGTATACTATGTTACTTCACATGTTATTTTTCCTTTTATCAATTTCAGATTATAAGGAACTGTTTGCATATAAAAAATGAATTTTTTAATATTTCTCCTTATATAAACCCTTATATAAACAATGCTATTACTTCTTTTCAAATGTCTTATGATTAATTTACATATCGTAGAATGAATGATAGATTTATAACTGATAAAGATTTCGATTTGCATCAACCATGTTTTATTTTAACACTGAAAAGGTTTATACTGAACAAACCACATTCAGCTTTCCTTATAATTATAATAATAATAATAATAATAATAATAATAATAATAATAATAATAATGTATTATGACATTTTGTTCTACTGGTGGACAACAAAAATGAATCAGTTTGCACCACGTTCTTCGAAAACACCCCTCCCTTATTTGCCGTTCGTCCCAGACACTTTAAAACACGTTTGCTAATGATTGAATAAAAAATAAATCACGTCGGACATTCTGTCGGTTGTTGTTGATTTTTTAATGAACCACGAAACTGTTTAAAGACAAGACATGGGTATCTAGAATTGTTTTCATAGCAGTCCATGATGAAAATAGTGTACAAATGGTTGGAAAATATTCAAAATTGGAAAATGTACAGTATAATTTATGAATTCGTTGATAAAAATGCATTTTAAGTGTAATAACAAAAGTAGGTTGACAATCAAAAGGTGAGAGAGAGAGAGAGAGAGAGAGAGAGAGAGAGAGAGAGAGAGAGAGAGAGAGAGAGAGAGAGATCGATGTATACTAAAGGGGAGCAACTCTAATAAAGATCAGGTGATTGTTTGGTTTTCTCTTGGTTATAATTTTTATCTTAATCTTTCTAAGATGATTAACGTTAGTATACTTCATGATCTCAAAGTCAGGAGAAAATCTATTATTGTATACAAATACTAATAGCCACAAAAGTTATAAGATTAACAGTTTTATTTGTCCTTAACTCATGCAGGGACAAAATCATGGGATCAATATAAAGATTTGGTTTTCTACCTAGATTTATTTTTTAATATCGGAATAATCTGGACTTTTTTCGGATTCTTGAAAATCAACAATAACTTACCCTACAACCGCAGTTTTTAAATTATTTTGATTGTTTCGTTATTTGTAAAGTGAAAAAAAAATCATTGAATTTAAAACATCCCATATTTCAGTTGTTCTTTGCTTTTTTGTACTGAAACTTATCATCATCATCGTCATTATCATCACCTTTGTCATCATCATCATCATCATCATCATCTTTATTATTATTATTATTATTATTATTATCATCATCATCATCAACAAATAACCTTATCCCAGTAACATTTGAAAGCCAAGGTCCACTGTTTCCTCATACAAGTACTTCGTATACTGATATTACAAATGAAGCTGGCAGTGCATTTTGAATAAATCCTGTCTTTGCTGTTTCCTAGAGTCAATTTTATACTGTTTTTATATTGAATTGTAAAAACATAATATTATTAATATCAATTTAAACGAAATATAAATCACAATTTCAACTTTATAGAATTAAATACAGACTTATTGAAGATGTTTACAAGTTATACTTAAACATATAATTATAATAAGATGACTCTACAAACTTACAAAGAGCACTTTTCTGCAAACTTGCTATACTTGGCGTGTTCGTGCTGTACACAAAAAATTTAAAATTTCTAGGAGCTTCTGTTCATGAACAAAAAAGACACACACACACACACACACACACACACACACACACACACGTATATATATATATATATATATATATATATATATATATATATATATATATATATATATATACATATATATATATATATATATATATATATATATATACATATATACATATATATATATATATATATATATATATATATATATATATATATATATATATATTTATATATATATATATATATATATATATATATATATATATATATACGCCAATCACCTCTATGAAATTGATAGCTTTATGTGCCGAAGCTTAAGATAAAGTTTCAAGCTTCTATAGGCATTTTGGTCGGTGACAAAATGTTGCAATGTGTCTCCAGGTCAATGTGACCTTGATTGTGGGTCAAAGTCAACCAGCTTTGCAGTTTGGTTATGCAGTTTCAAGCAATTAGATCTTCCAGGTTTAATGGTTTAATAGTACTACTTCAGTTTAATGTGACCTTATATGTAGGTATATCCTCGCGGACTTGCAAGAACTATAAGGAGCTATATATACCGTTTCAATTAAGTTCCTAAAAAGTTTGTTTTATTCAAGAAAACTTTTTAATGCCCTACTTTATGTCATTGTTTAAAGTCAACCAGTTTTGCAGTTTTGGTGTAGCTTTATGCATTGTTTCCAAATACGGAGTTTCAAGCGTCTGAATTACAAATGAGAACATTCTTTATTCTATTTCTACTTTACTCTCGATATCAGGGAAATGATCGTCAAGTAATTTTTTCATCTGTTTCACTGGATCGTATGGAATTGTTAAAAATCTTCTGCTGTCGATAGTTATCCCAATTGCTTACCTCATAGAACCCGCATAAACATTCGATCAAGGCACTTTTTTGTGAGGATTCCAGATCTATCTATTTTAGTCGATTGGGAATGCAATGAATTTATCTAACGTTGTAAATAAATAAACATATCACCAACAATAATGACGACATATTGTTATGGTACCATTGTATATTGTTTTCATGTGCTTATTTAAATACTTTTTATAAAGACAAGATAATAAATACTAGTAGTTTATTGAAGCGTCAAATAAACATTATCAGAAAAATTGAATCAAAATCCGGCATATGGACCCTAAAATGATATTTTAATTTGACTGAAAAACTTTAAATCCACTAAATTAAAATAATTTCTGTGTAAAATAAGATTTTTCAAACGTTTTATTTACTTTAAAACTTATGTAACTGACATTCAAACAAATTTAACATTGACTGAAAATCCCTTTAATTCAGCACCTATTGAACGACCCAGTTATAATTCTGTTATCACCATTTCTTATATAATAAAATTAAATCCAGTAACAATCATATTAAGCACTTAATCTCTTAATCGTTAAAAACAGAAAGAGTTCAGTAATTACTGAAAATTCAAGATTTTATTTTAATTTCCAAACGAATGGTCACATGGTGTGCACTTAGGCAATCTTATGATATTTGCTGGACTTGCTGTCGCTGATAATCCCTTTATACGGGGAGATTAGAAGACTTAAGACAAAAAGTAATAAAAACTTATATTTAAATCTGTTTTGTTCCCTTCCATTTCCAGTGAAATATTTAAAGGGTTAACCATTTACCATTGTTGAAGGAAGATGTTTTATAATTTTTTCTTGGATTATTTCTTATATTTTTGTCTTGTATGATTGTTAAGTTTCGGAAAAAAAGGGATTAATTTGGAATTAATTTTCAAAATTAGTGAAATAGTGAAAATCGGTGAGAAATAATCTAAAATGAAAGCAGCATTACTTGGCACTGCTGCTGCGCAACGGTTACAAAAGGTTTCGGGCAGGATTCATCTTAGAAGAGATAGTCAAGATTCAAGGGCTGGCTCAAGGTAAACATCTAAATTTTTATTTTTCGATATCTAAAAAATTTGATATCACTAATTATGCAAAAAGCACATCTCTCTTAAATGTTGACCGTTTTTCTTTCTAAAATGCCAATTATATACACAATTTTTCGCATGTGACTTTTTTTCCGCTAAAACGTCCATATTTTACCCTTCAAATGTCCACTATTTTTCGCCGCGACAAATGTCATCTTTTTTTTCGCTAAAATGTCCAGAATTTGTTATTCAAATGTCTACTATTTTTTTCTGTCATTCAAATGTACAGAAAATTGGTTTACAGTCCAACACTCGGCAATAATGTTAGAAGTTACCGACATTTAAACGAGTTCCAGTGACGCTTGGTTTATGGACTTTGAATTTAGTGTATTTTCAGCTTCTTCTTCTTCTTCTTCTTCTTCTTCTTCTTTTTGAATCTTTTGACATCTTATTTTCATTACATTGTGTCTCATCATAGTTTATTTTTTAAATCAAGTATACCTGTACGTTATTTGTCACCTAAGGGAAAAAATATAATAAGGATTCTGGAACAGGAGATAATCTCATAAATTAACCAGTCTCCTGCTTCATTAATTACTGATATTAATAAAAATGGTCGATGATCAACTTAAATACAATATAGAATAGAAGAGGTGGCTTAAGATAAATAGATCAGAAAGAAAAAGAAAAAAAGATTAAGATGCTGTCATATACCACTTTTTTGAATTTAATCATAAATATTGTCAAATACCACTTTTTGAATGTATTTTTATGATTAAATTCAAAAAGTGGTCTATGACAATACAAACAGACAGAATAAGACAACTTGATCAACAAAATGTAACAAAATGTCACTTAAATCAAGTTAATATTAAATTAGGCTTTACAGACACATGTAAGTTATTATATATATTATATCTTACAATATACAACAAAATAGTTCCATCCCTTTGACTATAAAGTTACATACACTGGCATGTGCTGATTTTGAATTTCTATTAAATTAATGCATTTAAAATCAGTTGTCATGTGCTGATTTTGATACATTATTTCAATAGAAATTCATGACAACACTAAAGTATTTCAATAAATTCGCACTGAAGTTGATACTGATATTGGATGTCCCTGTATGACATGGTCCATGAAAAGAATTTATTTTAACTAACGATAAAATATTCATGATTAAAATTGGTAATGTTGCAGATATATAGAATAGAATGGAGCGATTGCAAAATTTCACGTGTCCAATTAAAATCTGTTAGACGAATGGCTGGTTTAATAAAGCATTTAAAGTCTTATTAATTACCTGACAAACTAATTATGTATCGAGTTTCTATGGTAGTTTTAACATTTTACCTAATGAAAATGCAATTTTGAAAATTTAGAGGTTTTAAATAATTGTTCAAGATACAAATTAATCACCTAAATATACACAATACAATTTAATTATTAATTTAAATGGTTAAATCGTGTGCTTGCCTGTTGTGAATACATCTTTATTAAATAAAAAAATGTTACTTAGTACGATTTAATTATCCTTCATGAGTGATGTATATAAATGGCAAAAATATTTACTTCTTTGTTGGTTTAATTACAAAATTTTTATAAATTTCAAGCTATACAAGAAAACACATCACACCTGAAAACCAAGTTGTTAGAAGTATGATTACACGTGGAGTTTATTTGAAGATTTATCAGTATTTGTAAATGAAGTTTTAACACTTAACGTGTGATTTATGACTATTAAATTCTAATTACCAAGCTTTAAAATAAAAATCACAAACAAACAAGATATATTTACGAGACAAAAATCAGCTCTCTAAGAAAAAATAGTCTTTTTTAATGTACTCTTGAACAACGTCTTAAATAAATGCGAATCCACTATGTTGTAACCACGTACATAGGGTATACTAGTGCATGTACCTATACTATAGAAACCCTAAGGTTTCATTTTTGGTTTGGTTTTGTAAAAATTCTATAATTAATACATATGTGTTTGAAGAGAAACTATCTAGCGCATTTGAAACCTTCCCAAAAATACGTAATGGACATCTTGTTTTCAATCAATGATGCAAACTGTGATGTTCAATTTTGAGCATTTTGTATTAATGTATAGAATCATGTGCAGAATTTTGAATATTTCTTTTTGTAAAGAATCAGAATTCTGCACATGACAATAGTGATGAAGAGATAGACAAAGAAATTGATATCTTATTTAACCTGTCAATCAATGGTTCCAGTTCGAAAATCTGCCATCTGATTAATATAACTGGGAAGTTGACAAATTTAATTGATTTGGAAATGCTTATTGCTGGATTTCAAATAACATTTATAATCTGGTCCTGTAAACTAAGCTGGGGCTTATTTATTCTTTAAGTCAGACTTGTACAGCAACATGGCGCTAAGATGTGATTTGGTCCTAATAATGTGTTCTTACAGAAAATGGAAAGACAAGTGAAACTACTTTTAGGTATCAAGTGATTAGTATTTATTTTTAAAATCATTTTTAAAAAATTATTTTTATTTTATTGTAAAGTAAGTGTTAATGTACCTGATAATAAACGCTTACATTGTGGTTTCTTTATTTCATATTTATCTGTGCAAATTTAATAAAGTTTTCGTATAATTTTAATAATTTCAAAATACACATGTTATATATTTTTTTAAATGTTTTGTTTATAATTTCTTTAGAACTGTCATATACCACTTTTTGAATTTAATCATAAAAATACATTCAAAAAGTGGTATATGACAATATGCCACATTTTGAATGTTTTTTTATGATTAAATTCAAAAAGTGGTATGACAGAACTATGTTTTTCGATATTTAAACCCCGATTGACACTCAGTATTTGAATGTTATGAAAGATGCGATAACTTCAAGTGTTCAAAAACAGATCATGTGTTTTTGACATCACGCTTGTCACACTGCCCGCCACTTTTCTGGTATGACAAATAACAATATATGTACCGTCATCATCCTTCATACTTACATTAATAACATAAAGTAGATGACAGTCTATATTGGTATACTTAATATATTTCCAAGGGATAATTCTTTGTATATTACAAGTTTTTGTTGACTTTTCTTCTATCAAATTTAGTATTTGTTTACTTTGGATTTATGGGATGTTGTCTTTTAATATAAGGCGTTCTTTCAACTATTTCACTCTTAACGATTTTTAGGAAGAAACAAGAATACATTTTTTTAATTTATTTTCAGAGAGAGAGAGAGAGAGAGAGAGAGAGAGAGAGAGAGAGAGAGAGAGAGAGAGAGAGAGAGAGAGTAAATGTTAAGGTTTAAGGTCTAAAAATTATATTAAAAATAATATTAAATACAATATATACGTTTTTGCGATAAATTTCCGTTGTTGATAAAATATTGTTTTTTAGACACTTCAACTTGATAACAAATCATAAAGACGTCATTAGACTAGTATATGATCTTCATTGACACGTGCTCTTAACCAAGTCTTATGTACTGATGCTATCGATATATTTATATTATATACCCTGTCTCATAAAATATTAATCGATTTTTCAAGTCCAAAAGTGACAATTGTCATAAAATTCCAATATTTCATTGTTGAAATTTTAAAATTTAAATGCAAAAGCATTAATTGGCATTAAATCAATGCGCATGACACTTTTAAGGACAAAGACGCCCATTTACTATTTACACCAGTTTCTATGTTACACATTCTTCTTTCTCTTTATTGGCTCATGGGATTATTATGAAAGTAAACTAACATTTATGTTGTAAATTCGCTGTAAATCTCACGAGATTGACGGGCTAATAAAGGCTTCAATCAGAATATTCATTATCAAAATATTGAAAACCAGCCTGAACGTTACATGTTACGCCTTATCTCAACACATTGTATAAAATGAATGAACCTATCTCTAGATTTTGAATTATAAAAATGAATACCGGGGTCGCCGGCCAGAGTTTGACGTGTAAGAAGTCTCCCATATGCATGCGGATATGTCAGTGGATTTTTAGTGGATTTTAACTCGTAAATGATTTGACATTTTTAAGTAGCCATTTAAAGTTGAAATGTAAAGAATTTTGTTGGATGTGTGCTCGTTTGAAATACACGACACTCGAGTGGAACCCCAGGTGCAAGGATTTTTGTTTTACTTTTTAGTATTCTCTTGATATGTATGAATTTTTGTTTTGCCTTGATGGAATATTTTTGTTCTTAACATACAGCACATAAACAAAACCTTTAATAAAGGATACAGTCCGAAATGATTTGAAGCACAAACTTTTATTTGAAACGTTTGGACAATTTTTACTTGGAACATTTTACACCGATGGATTGCTATTTCAGAAACTTTAGTAAAGTATTCAGTGAAAAACCTAAACCGGAAATGATATTGTTAAGTAGTTGATTAAGTTTAGGGTATTTTAACGGGATGTTAGAGACAGAATTTTTTTATATAAAACGTTGGATACAATATGCTGTTTATTTATTTATTTATCGCCTTAAATTAGTTATTGTTGAACTTTCCAACGCTTGTTTTAATGGTTTAGAACTTATTGTAATTTTAAAAACACTGGTACGTTCCTTTAAAAATGTCTGCGGGAACGAAAAGACCAGGGAGCATTTCAAAAAATAACAGTAGGGGGAGCATTAATAATTCACGTTCAGTCAAATTTCAACATGAAGACAGTGGATCTGACCGTTCCTCTTCCCAAGCATCTTCTATCAGCTCCGCATACAGACCAACTTCCAGTAGACCACCGTCCGGAAGACCTACATCCGGTAGGCCGATCTCGGGAAGGTCTTCGAGGTTTGTTTTTATTTATGTATTAAATGCAAATATTTTTGTCAAGTTTTATGAACAAACTATTTATAATCTATTGGTATCAAATGTTACGGTAATTGATAAAACAGACACGTTTCAGAATGTAATTCTGACGAATTTTGTAGGCGTGGAACCAAGTCAAAGACTATGCTGCGCATCTAATGCACTCTTTGGAGGTTGAAATATGTACAACATACAAATTGTTAATGTAAAAGTGTTTTCCAATATTCACTTCAAAAGTAATATATTCCATTAATATATCCACAGATCCACAGTATCGGATTGTATATTATATGATTTAGATTTTTACATAAATGACCTTTATAACCCAAGTGAAATGTTATGACCTTGAACTGATGTCAAACTGTAAAGGTCAAGGTCGCATAGAGTAGGTATGCTTTGGGTAACCGTTGAAAGGCACAGATTGGGGTCAAGGTCACCACATATGACAATTCTAGTTACCTTGGCTTAAACACATTTATAGTTTTAAATTACTTTAACAGTGTTCTTAAATTTTGTGTTTGCCCTTGCATATTTTTTCCACAGTTATTGGTGAGTGGCAAATTTGATTTAAATCAAGTATTCTATCAAGTCAAAGATGTCGCATCGTTAAATTGTCCAATACCAACAGTCCAGAAATAAAATAAAACACAAACATACCAGCCTATGTCCAAATCATACCCCCCCCCCAAAAAAAAAAAAAAAAAAAAATTAAAAGATTAAAAACTTAAAAAAACTGACCAATTTAGTTACACACGTGAGCTTACATCAAGGAAGTGAGGCTGGGTACTCAGGAAGGGTAAGTACCTCCTGTCTAGATGAATACACCCTTCCATTTAATTGATTTTAATAAAATATACAGTCTCTTATGGTCTTTTTTGCAGACAAAAAGAAAATTAAATGTCATCGTATATTTTGCAAATTGTCCATTTTTTAAACGAAGCCATGTCTTCCGTTTAATCCAAAACTCCTCCTATCTGGTGTTATTATGATTTTGTTTATGATATGAACACCAAATGACCCAACTATACAGTTTTATCTCGCATTACTTGATATATGAATTTATAACCGAGAAAAATGTTCAGTCGAGATAGTTTACAATATGGCTTTATCACATATCCATGTAAACATTAAATTTTAGATTTAATTGTTGACATTGCTTGATTGTCCAAATATTGGTTGAAATCAATATCATTATCATAATGATTTCATATCAATGAGCTTAAACTTAAGTTTGGGTAAACATAAATGTAGTTAACTATTTAATTGACAGAAGACCCTACCCACTTAATTTTTTTGCCAAAGTGGAGTATAGTTATAAAATTAAGAATTTCTCTCATATATTTGGACAGTTAGAACAAAGGTGGTACCAGAGAAAACAAACGGCATTCGGCACGCAAACTACGATATCCTCACCTTGGTTTTGAGAGCCTTTTTGATCCATAAACTAGTGCCCCCTCCCCCCAACAAGTTTTAACTTAAAAATTGATTGTGTTACAAATACGTTATTGTCATATACCACTTTTTGAATTTAATCATGAAAATACATTCAAAAAGTGGTATATGACAATATGATATTATCTAAAATATTGATAAAAATTAGCACATGCATATCATCAGTTCAGTTCTTTTATGATGCTGCAAAATTAAAGCTAAAAAGAACATTGTCGTGATTAAAAATATAGTCTAAAGATATGTATCGGACCAATGCTATTTTTTATTTTGTAAATTAAAAACACATCAAACACTTATACCACCATTAAAAATTTTGACCGAATATGAGTTTCCTATCAGTACTTTTAAACTAATTTTTAAATGAGTTTAAAAGGTTCTGGATATTATTAATCTTCACTCTAAACGTTACAGTAATATTTTGTTTTTGACCATGTATGTGTTTTCTTTGGCTGCCGTACGATATATCACTACCTGTACTAGCTTCCCTGTACATTATGTATAATGCATTACTATATACTAGTACTTTCTTCCTCGGCCCACTTCAATTCTTACTATTCATAGTCTTTTTATTGCTGTTTGTTTGTGATTCTCCACTTTTCTTATTGTTGTTAATTGGTTGTACTTTCTCTTCTAATGATGTTTATAATATTTATCATCAGTTTTACTGCTCACATTGCTGTTTAGAATCAATAAATAGTTGTTAATTTCTTACTTGCCAACCTTGTATCGGATCAACATTCTGTAAAATTATAACTTATTGACGAGTTTACAATTTCCTTTACGTCTAAGCCATACCGCCATATTGTAATGAAACATTCATAATAATACACAGCTATGTTGTAAGACTCATTTCATAACTTCATAACTTTGAAACAAACAAACAAACAAACAAAAAATAAATAAATAAATAAATAAATAAATAAATAAATAAATAAATAAATAAATAATTTAAAAAAAGCAATATCGACAGTATGGGTTTTCAGGTCATTCTAAGTGTTCGGAGAATTTGCGTGCCTCAACAGTAAACATTTGTTGCTTGGAGTAAAGATAATTGAAATATGGTTTAAATATATCCACGTCTTTATAAATAAAATTTAAAAAAAGTATTGGAAAGTGCTGAATATTTTGGACAAAGGTCATTCATTATCTTCTAAAGTATTAATTCTTGTATATCAATTTTAATATGGTATGGTTAATAACTGCATGCTGCTTTAAAAAGCATTAACTTTACTATGTTTAAATTTCAGCAGATTTCAATCAGAGAATCTGGAATAACACATATAGCCGACCAGTGTGTAATTTCAGTTTATCTTAATTACAGTAATTAATACATAAATTTTATTAATGTCTAACAAATGATTAGAATATTATTTTTAACCATTTAATCGCTTGTGTAATGTCCATTCATGTGATATACCTTCACATGCATACAATTTAACATAAATACTTCGAACAAAACAGTTTAAATGAAAAAAAGGCTTGAACAAAATAAACGATATTGAAAGGATGTAATCAACTTTTTAGAAGCTGCGAAGGCATGGTATGCTCCCCCTCCTATACAACTACCGTTCCACCACACACCATAGACAGATACCAACACTTATAAATGATCGATACTATACTGTATTGTCATGTGCTACTTTTGAATGTCATAAACACTCAGAAGTAGTACGTGACATTATTGAAGATTCCATAGTTACCATTTAGAAGACCACCTCCAAGCAGGTCATGGATGAAAAGTTTTCATCTGTATCTCTGGTACTTCAACCTTATTAATTTGTTATTATTTGTTAAAAAGTTTAGATTGCTAAACATACAATGTCATCTCCTGATACTTTGTTTTGAAACGCGTGTTAATGGATAAATGCAAAATGACAACAGTAACCTTAAGAGCTGGCAAAAAAGTGTGCAGTCCCTTGATTTACAACTTAGTGTTATGTATATTGCAGTAATAACGCTCATAAAACTTTATATAAACCTTATGATATATTGCAAAAATTGAATCGAACTTTTGGTTTGACAAATATTTGGATCTTCATAAAATCTCAAGTTTAGAAATAAACTTTTTGCGCATAATAAATTTTATTTTAACGGTAACCGTTATTATTACCGACACATTGGAAAGATACATAGTTGTTTTGTAATTAATGAAATAAATGTGAACTTTACTTCAAAATAATGATGTTTTAAACATGCTAATTTTTATAAGAAAAACTCTGCTCGGGAGAACTTTTGACGATTACTTAGCAGGACAATAATCCTACTTGTTTTATTGTTTAAATCCAGTCGTTATCTTATGTTTCTCCTGCGGTTGTCCTTCTTTAGCTTACTTTTTATTTGTAACATATCTGCAGTCGGTGAACGATAAAGAGGCATTGCTCTCAAGTTTTTGTGGGCGTCATTGATTCCGTGGGCGTAATTGTTTCCGTTTAGGATCTGTAAGACTAGCATATATTTAGCTGCTATTCACATACGAAAATCCTTCTTAACTTCAGTGTTTACATTCTCGTTATGTTCATGATGTTGTGTCTTACTTTGTAACTTTAAAAGTTTAATACTGTTAATATTGATCCATGTAGCAGTTTAAATAAGCTGAGAAGATTTATTTCCCTTTACCGATGATATAATGCGATTAAATACCATACTATCTTATATTACCCACCAATAGCTGAAATAATACTGATATGACTTAAACAATCTCTCTCTCTCTCTCTCTCTCTCTCTCTCTCTCTCTCTCTCTCTCTCTCTCTCTCTCTCTCTCTGGTAATTATATAAAGATGAACCCTTTTATATTTTAAGCATTATATTTACATGTTAGGTATACTGAAAACACAACATTCCACCTTTCAATAAAACCTGTGGATGCCATACGAAACCTTTTTATATTTGATGTACCTGAACCATATGCGATGATATTCTAAAATATTTATTTGAATTCCTTTATTAGAGAATGGTTAATACACAAACATATTTTAAATAAAAATGTGTGCAGAAGACATAAGACAAAGAAGGATTTATACTAAGAAAACATTCGTGACAAAGTATTGATGGCTCAGTTGTAACCGCATTATACAAAATGTCATTATAACTTCTTAGTTCATTGATTCTAACAATATAAATCCTATACCAGCACGCCGACTGTTTCAATATGTCTGAATGTCATATGAAAAGATAATGAAGCTACATGAAGGTTAATCTTCTTCATTTGTTGCTTGACTGGTATCAGGTAAAGGCGATAGGTAAAAAGAAGAAGCGGAGTTGTAAGTCAACAAGAACAAATTGTCTTAATGGAATTACCTTTAAGTACATTCAAAATAAATAAATAAATAAATTAAAAAAATAAAATAGTGATACAAGCATTTCTTTTTGACGATTTTGTCATATATCATTGTAAGTGACAGAGAGGTCTTGTCGGCCGAGTGGTCTAAAGCGCAAGTACAGATCGCATCGCATCTCAACATGCAAGGTGCGAGTTCCGCTAGTATGAAAATAATATTGTTGGTCCTCTTGCTAAAGACTCTGGTCTCTATAAGAAAGAGTTTTGACTGTGACGTAAAACACCATTTCTCCACACCATTCTACTCTACACTCCGTTGTACGTGACAGAATTTTGGAATATATTCTTGTCCAACGGCTATTGAGCACATACCGATGTAAATGTTCGTCTTTGGTTATAGCGACAAGAAACAACAAAAGCCTATTACTGCAAGCGATAGATATCTTATCCTCTAAAAGCGATGTTACTAGTAAGCTCTAAGGTAGACACAGATTTATTTGTGATTTGTCAAAATGTCATTGGTAGTTTCTAATTTTTAAAACACCTGGATGTCATTGATAAACAGACAAAAATCTTACAGCATACACACATAAACTGATAATAACTGAAGAGGATAGATCACGTGACTCTCTTGACACTTTGATCGATGGCATAAGATCAGAACAACTTGTATCATGTAATAGTGATTAGACCAGTGCATTCTGCTTATATTGTTATCTGAAAGTAAACCGACTAATGTTATACAGAAAACCAACGCAGTCTTTTAAACCAAGTGACGGAATTGTCATTTTGGCATTTTATTTTTCATTTAATATGTACTAATGGTGTCGACAGAATACAAAACACAATAAGTATTTTATGGAGAACCTTAAAATTTCAATACGACTGTTATTGAAGTCTGGTGTTTTGGAATGCGTAATGAAATGCAACTAAATTTTAATACAGAATATTCCGGTTACTTTGTCGAAGTATTCGAAGTAAGTTCTTTCCAGTTTCATTCTGTTGTTTAATGAAGACATCAATATTTTTACAAAGATACCAAAACATATTACATTTATGTGTCCTTTTGAGATTAGTTAGTTCTGGGATACTAGACATAAATTGAATGTTTTTCGTCTTGTATAATATGCACAGAATGTAAAACTACATTTAATAAACAAGGAGACCATCATAACTTTGAGGCGAATGGAGTTTAAATAGTAGACAAGTTACCAAGTTGAGTACAACAGAAGTAAACATTGTTGGACTATATATAATAGATCTTTCTAGTTGAATTGACTATCTTACAGTACAGTGCAGTGCAGTGCATTGTATAACAGATAAGCATTGCATATGTAGTTTATTTTTTCCAAATAGAGATGGGTATCAATGGGAAGAATCGCAATTTAAAATAACTATGACGCAGAAACAAATAACAATCTTATGGCATAGGATCTGAAAAGAAAAAAAAAGATCATTATTGCAACTAATAAATGATGCAAAAGAGTTAAAGTTGCAATAATCTAATTGAGTGCCATTGGAAGTATTTCAGTTAATTATCGCAGAGAAAGAAAGTCATAAGCAACTTATTCCATATCATGATCATTGAGCTGAATGGAAACAAGACAAGTGTTAAAATATGTTATCATCAAACAGAACCCGAATTAAATATACAGGATTGGATTAAATTACATTTGGTTTTACGTTATAAGTTTATATATTCCAATTAGGAAGTCCGAAAATATTGACGATTTTAACTTATAACCATTAGCTAACTGTGTACATAGGAGTTCTCAAACGGGTTCCTTAGTTCTAGGTAAGCAAACAGAGGTAAAGAACAACCTCATAATTTTAGACTACTTGAGACTGTTTGATAAGTCAGTGCGTTGTCACCACAAATACTTCATTCTAATAAATACATGCACTTATTCTTCAATACCCGTCATGAGCCAGTAACTCCTTCATTTTACACATCTACAATTTTATGTCGTTTTTACGTGGGACTAGCTTATCAAAAAACCTTTAAAATCGGGAGAAAAATCACATTTTATATATTCGTGTAGCAAAGTGATAGCGTTTAAATACCTCATATTTCATACTTGTAGTTTTGTGTGTATAATGTGCAGTGACATATTTGCTCATTAATGAATATTCAAGTTTCTGAGCAAACTGATATAGGTTTCCATGCAGCATTTTAGCTCCTTTACCAAATATTTAAACAATTCAAACTTTTGGAGAAACTCATTTAATGTATCCGTGTAGCATTGTAGATCATACATTCAAATATTATATTATTTGAACAATAATTAAAAATCGACCCATATTGTGTATTAAGATTTGTTTATTCTCGTACTGATTTATGTAATTGAATTTATGTCAACACGTTTTTATTGGAATAAAACAGCGGAAAGTGAAATTTAAAATTATTGAATTCAGTGTTTATAGTAGAAACCTGACTGAGTTCATTAAGCTATTGAAATTGGAGAAAGATATTTAAATTTACAAGCCAGGAGGCGTTTTCTTTTTCGTTTACAAATATATTCATATATATATATATACGTACATACGGGATACGGTCAACAAAACAAAAGAAACGTAACACATGCGAGTTTAAACACAACTGTAATTCAACTAAAAGTCTATCATAACTAGTGAAATCTACATGGTGAAATTGACATGGATATATATTGAATTCATTTCACATAGGATTTTGATCAAGCATAAGTCTTGTATATTTAATGAGAGTTGCGTGACTTTATCTTTTAATACTACAAATTTACTTGGATATTTTAAATAATGCATACGAGTGGATTTATTTGAAACTTAGTATAGAAGTTTAAGGTGTTCGTTTGGTTACATGTTCATTATCTTTTGGGGATTGAAGTGACATTTTGTGTCAACCAGGAAAGTCGTTAACATATTATTGCCATTGCATTAAGTGTAAACTAAAAAAAACTTTTGATGTTAAATTGCAAATATGACAACAGCGCCGGAACAAATCCGAAAATTTATGCGGGGTTAAGTTTATTTCATGGCCGAGAGAAACAGATAACTGGATTAATATTTTTGATTATAAATAATATTTTTTCAACATCATGAGTAGACGAGGGTCAATGATACCGGCTTCAAGGAAGTCCGTCGACATGAAAGGAAAAAGGGTATCCTTAAAAGACAATAACCTCGGAGTTCCAACCCTTCATCGTGCTTCAGAAATCAAGGATGGCGACATATATTACAAAACAACGCATATCTATCCATCACTTCCGGATTATCCTGAAGAAATTACCGTCACTGTTGTAAAATCAGGCAAGGAACAGAGATCGGAGTCCAGAAATGACTCCCGGAGAGGATCCGTTCTTAGTGAACGAGGCTCAAGGGACGATGCTTCATCGCCCCACGCCGGGAGGGATTCACCGGCACATGACAGAGACAGGTATAACAAACGATCTTTTTTTATTTGCCTCGCTGTTGTCATGTAGTTTTTGTCCTTTGTTAAAAATATTATTTCTTTAAAATATTATTTTTGTATTTAAAAAGGGAGGTGAAGTACATTTTCGGCGCTGAAACTCGTAATTATTCAGGCGATTGAAAAGTCACGTGATAATTCATACCGCAACTAACAGAGCATAAGATGAAGTTGTCAGATCTGAAATTAGCATTTCCTTCTATACCTAGGCATTCAGAATTAGCATAAGTTGAAATGTGCCAATTTTGTTTCGATTTACATAGAGACATTTAAGATCAAATAAGATGTTGTGTGCTAATAATGAGCTTTTATTTATATGAGCCATTTAAAATCAACATGAGTTGTCATGTGCTCATCAAGGGTTTCGATTTATGCAGAAACATTTACATCAACATAGGTTTCCATCTGCTAAATTTCAGTCTTTATCTAACAAAAAGAGTCATCTTAAATCAGCACCAGATGACATATGTTCATTTAAGTTTGTTCATTTTGAGTTTCGATTTATATGGAGACATTTAAGATCAACATAAGTTTCCATATGCAAATTTTGAATGGTCATTTTTATCAAAATCCCAATTTTTCTTCGCATATGTTTACCATATGGATGAATAAAAGTTCACTTAAATCAAATTATAGATTACAATAAATAAAAGTTACACAAATCTAGCGCATTGTTAAATGCTGACCATAACTTAAATCAATCTTACATGTCCCCTAGTGGGTATATTTCCAAGTTCCCAAATATTGACCTAATAAACAATACAGCATAAATAACGAGATTTTATATGAAGAACTTTTTAATGAACTGTGTAAATAAATCCGTTATTTCCCGTGAACACTGGTGTAAACCCGTTCTAACAACGTGAAGTACAAAATGTACTATTGATTCGATGATAGTTTTTATAATATTGTTTTGACTTTTAAAATATTATTTTGTTATTTTGAAAACAAACAACGTATGTTATAACATTTTAAGTTGTTCGATGCTAAAATCAATGTATGTATCTAGTATTTTACCTGTTATTTAAACCAATATCTCTCTCTCTTTCTCTCTCTCAAATTTTCACTGTAGTAACTCAGTTGACATTGTCCCAGCTGGTTCTGACCAATACTTGAAAAAGGCAGAGGTCGTTCTTTCGCCAAGCATTTGGTATTTAGATGGGAGGGATGAGACCTTAATATCCAATGCCTCGTGTCTCATTTATAGGAACCAACTGAAAACAATTGCAAATTCATATTGTTAATTTGTTGAATTTTAAGAATTGTTATTCCTTATACCTCATAAAAATAGTATTTTCGTATGTCTTTTTGAAGTTCTAAAAACTAAACCCACTCTAGAAAATAAGTTGAAAACACGGGATATCTTTTTTAATATAAATCATTCAAGCTATATAAGTAAAAGAAATTTTGTAGGTACTTAAAATTTTTAGATTATTTAACGCTATTTCGTCATAAATTATGCGTCGATATATTTTAAGACATGCATTTTAGATATTATTCATCGATAAAATAGCCATTGTATGTAAAAATCTTAATTTTCAATAATTATGGTAATTGCCGTATACGTGTGGGTCGTTTAGTTCAAACGCACTTTTTAAACAAAAGATAAGGCCTTCACATTGTGTAAGAACTTGTATCAAGTGGGTTCAATAATAAAAATAAATGTAACATTGACAAAATTAAATCTACGAGCTGTAGATATTTTTAAGTTTCCATAGGGGTTGAATAATGAGTTTATTTAAAAACATATAAAATGAAAAAGATTATGTTATTTTTTATATTTTTAAGTTCAACTTTTGCCAAACTAAAACTTTTATAGATACAGTGGCAATAAGCTTAAAATTCTAATATACATTTATAGTTTTCTCATTTTAAACATATTAATTCAGGGTCACATTACGGTACAAATCAATTTCAAATGAAATTTACATAAATGGGACTTGAAACTAAGATATTTGAAAACTTTTTTTATGTATTACTGTTATTTAATTTTGTTGGACTTAAATGAAAATGACGATCTATGGTAAGCCGACAGTAAATTGTGTATAAGTTTGGTCCATTTCTTCACGCCTTAACAAAATTAAAGTAACGCCGGGTATACAAGAAATATGCCACTGGCATCGATAACCATGTGACAAAATATAATCAAATTTAAGCTTGATCTTTATTTTATCACTTTAAACCAATAATTCAAGCACTCAAATGTAACAAAAGAAACCAAAATACGACAAACGGAAAAAGCTAACCAATACACAGGGTGTCAGACTTTATTCCCCATGTCCCTAGTCGGTTATATTTATTTTTAAACCAGGTCTCCATTTATTTTTTCTTGCACTTTTGAACTTAAGTACTTTTTTCCGACAAATCGCAAAACTTCTCAAAAATACGCACTTAATTTTTCCTACCTTAAAATATTCACAAACATGAGTTTTTTTGATTGACATTTATCCATTTAATTACAACTTTCAAAGCATTTGTTATTTTTCATCAAAATTAATGATTAGAATTACGGGGTGGTCTTGTTGTAAATATGTGATGATTTTATTTTCCTTTTAATCTTGTGCCTATTGAAAGAAATCGAAACAGATTCTTTTTTCCACGAACATGTTCCCAACATGTAATCACGGTATTTAGAATTTTTAAAACAATTTTTGTTAAAGTGTATGTTCAATATACGGTTATGCTGTCATATGACGTGTTTATTTTAAATGTTGTAATTTAAAAAATTATTGGAATTACCTCCATTTATGATCTAGGTTCTCCATTTATTTTCACATGTGAATACATCTTATGAAAACATGACGAATATTACGTATAGATTTAAATCAAACATTTAAATAAAATGTACATTTCTGTTTAAATAACACAGAAATAACAACATTTTTATGGGAATATTTATAATTTTTAATAAAAAATAAATTGAATTAGCAGACCTAAACCATACACCGATAACCATTTACAGTTTTCAATTTCATCCCCTTCTTTGTTAGGGATAAAGAATACGTCACTGATGAGTTGGTAACTTAGTAATGACGATTTACACCTGTCAATCAAGATCATTTCATTATATTTAATATAGAGGCTGTCGTTTCTGGAATTGTGGACCGTGGACCGGGTTACTCCGACTCTCAACAACCAAACCGACATATTTGCAAACGCCGAGAATCTTAACAATTCTGATTCAGATGCATGTGTGTGCGCGCGCTCGTGTGTGTGTGTGTGTGAGAGAGAGAGAGAGAGAGAGAGAGAGAGAGAGAGAGAGAGAGAGAGAGAGAGAGAGGTATTGATGTTGTGGGCAAGTCTCGAGGCCCAATGTCTTGTGGAATCAAATCCAATAAAGAGCTTGTTTGTTTTTTTCTTCATCGAAATTGTTTTTTTCTTACATCAAAAAAAAAAAAAAAAAAAAAAAAAAAAAAAAAAAAAAAAAAAAGTTGATAAGTTGAGTTGATAAGCGGTATGTAACTCCTGTCTTGGTTATATCGCACATCATTCGGAAATAATAAGTTTGTTGGGTTGGCTTTACGTGCCAGTCTAGACTATTTTACTAATATCGAGACATCACCAGCTATACCTGAAACTGGTGGGTGGTAATAATAATGTATAATGATTTTGACGCACAGGCAATTTTTTTTAAATCTTTTAATCCGACAGAATTTTATTAATTGAAGCATAGGCATTAACATTCTGTTAAGAGCAAGTAGTGATTGGAAGGAGATAAACTTACTTCAGTTCGAATCCCACTCGGGACAGATCCTAGTGTGAGAAAATTTGTCAGTTCGCTTGCCGATGGTTTTCTCCGGGCACTCCATCCCAGAACTGACCGCCTCGAAATAAGTGAAAGAATCTTGACTGGGACGCAAAACACCATTACTCCACTCCAGTCTTACTTCAGTTCGGTTATCTGGACTAAGAAGAGTTGTCTTTCTTTGTACGATTCAAAATTGTATGGATAGTATTGACAAGCATTCAATAAAAATTAACATGGTTTGTGATTAAACATTACAGCTAACAAAAATGAGACAAGTTATAAACCATATCTATCATAATTTATTGCATCATTTTAAAAACATTCACATAATCACTAGAGCCCATGATTTACTTTTATCAGCAGTGTGTCATACAATGATTCAGTAAACATTTTAAAACATTTGATCTTCGAATTCTGAACAAATAAGCATAACCGGTTCCTAATCTCATTATACTGAAACATACTGTTGATTACTAGTGAAACTTAATGGGTGATGTCGCTAACTGATATCCAATTCCTTAGCAATTAGTACTGTACCCCTATACAGTCAAAAATTTAACTCTATAATGATTTATCTCATACTTTCTTATGGCGAGAAAAAATTGAATACTTCACCACCACAAGAACTTACAGTGCCCCCGGTTTGAAGGTCATGTCTGTGGTTGACTACCATTCCAAATGAGGGTTTTCCTGATATTTTCTGTAATCGTCCAGTTTGAAGTACGATATTTCTGTTTCGTTTACTATACCACATTCTTTTAATGTCTTTTCCCTTTTCAGTACTAGTTCTTCGTCGTTTTCTCTGTTAATTACCGGGTCATTTGATTTAAAACCAAAAGGCTGGTGAGAAATTTTCATGGTATCAAATTCAAACTTTTTGAATGGAGGTGGAATACCAGTCCTTGTCTGTATATCTTTGTTCACATATTCGATAAATTTATCAACCGATTGATTTAAATCTATGTCTTTGTAAACAACGTGTTTAATGTTTCGCTGTTCAAATGATCTTATTAATCTCACAGTAACTGTACCTGTGTTTGTTTCTTCCATACTTTGTTTTTATCAACTGATTATGTCCCCTGATCATGAAATCATTCGGGTTAATAAACAAGTAACATTCGGTTAAACAGTTCGACTTTATATCAAGTCAACTAGAATGGATCCATGTGGTTTCTGCAAGAAATTAAAAGAAAATATTAGTGGTAAAATTAATAATCGAGGTCTGGTCTTACTTATATAATAGTTCACAAAAATTTAAAATGATTGGTTTAGTGACGCATATTATATTACAGAACCCGGTTACAGTGGTACTGTAAATAAACTGAATTTCTTATTTTGATCATGGTACAAGGGCTTTAACCTTTATTCGAGACCATCATCAATGTAGTATAATAAATTACTGAATACATCTAAGAATGAGTAAAACATGGGATTTCTAGATATTTGTATTTCAGGAAAACTCACTTCATCAGTACCACACCGTTAACGATCATTGATGCCATGCCATGATATTGTGTTACAGTTTAAGAAAACTTTTGACTTTACGACATGGATAATTGAAGAAATGTTTGCCAAAATCGAGAGACGATATTTAGAGCAATTATGCATCATGGCGAACGATGGTTATGATGATGTTTAGTTATTCAGGCCTAGCCACAATATACCTAATGATTTCGGGAAGATCCAATTGATTACTCTTGAACTATGATTTTCCACATCGGCCAAAACATGTAAAATTTTCTATCCCCTGATACCTCCAGAAATCACGACAGCAGTTAATGTGTATAAAAAAATATTTTCTATTTTTTGTTGAACGCACTGTATTCTTAAAAAAAAATAACTTGATAAAATATATAAATAAAAATAAATAAAAATGATAGTAATAAATAAAAAATAAATAAAGGAAATAAAATGAGAAATAAGTAAAAAACAACAACTTTTTAAACTTTTATTTAATTGTGTCCGGCATACAACTCTTATTTCCCCGCAATATTACAAATTCATATGTCATAAAAATGATGTACAATGTAGCCACATTATTTTCAAATGCTTAATTTAGGAGTTGTTACTGTTTGATGTAATGGTACAAGGATTAAGTTAATGATCTTTTCGTATGTTTCGTTATTCATAGTGCTCCAAGGAAGCGTGAGAAGTTATAATGACAACCCCATTTATCAGTTATATTATCGATTAAAAAACTAGGTCAAACTGGCGGTAAGGCTAACGTATTAAATACTTACTAGAGTGACAATGAATCATTAAAATCCAAATTGAAAAAGAAATAAATCGCTTAACGGTCACTTTCTTAAATACTTGTGTCCATCACCCCAAATTTGCGTTACACCCGAACGTACCCTAAATTTTATTACGACGTCTCGTGTTATTTTGGGAGAAACAACGCATGCTTGGTGACATCCGATGACCTATCGTGGCAACCGAAGAAATAAGTGTATATTACCTAGAGAACTTGCATAAATGTGACACACGATATATGTTTATATGAGATAAATGGCATCAAAGGCTGCAAAGAAAGGACCATCCGCAAATAGAGTTAATTCAGCTACCCCTAGAGAGTAAGTGACATGACCCAGCATCGATAGTTTCTTTGGTAACACTAACAATATGGCCGACTATGTAATTTTCTCTTATACGATTAAACATAAGGCCGATTTAATTCCGTGTTTAATCTTAGGACTGTGTTAAATAAACATTCATATATCTAAATATATTCCTTGTCTATTTACATGCAAACAGGTAAATTTCAGTTTGAAATATAAGCAAAATGTCTACCCAAAAAGGTGGAAAAGAAAAGTCTGAAAAAGAGAAGGAGAAACCCTCCCGCGAGTCTAGCGCGGCACGGAGGTAAATTGTGTTGTTAGTTGAGAGATAACTAAAGCTAATCCAATATTACAGGACTGGTGATGGAAATATATGTATATATATTTGTGACAAAATAGATAGTTTTCTTGATGATATTTAACACAGAAATTTTGGTCTGCCTGAACGATACCCCCTCCTCATTATACCATTATCATTATTATTATATTGTTACTCAGCTTTGTGAAAAAGTGACAATTCTGATATTAAGGGTAAAAATGTTTTTGTAAAATGAGAAATGGAGATTATTCTGATAAATGTACTTTTAGCTCAGGACCCATGTAACACGGTGCTGTACAGATGATTGTATATGTGTAATAAAACTATAAAATGACAAAGTAATAGTTTGATGTTTGATATAATATACCTGTTGAACAAACACTACCTACCTCTTTTATAAAGGGAAGCAGTAGACTTTTGGAGAGAGAGAGAGAGAGAGAGAGAGAGAGAGAGAGAGAGAGAGAGAGAGAGAGAGATAGAGAGATTGGTTGTGTATTGAGTTAACAGCCAAAATGTTGCATATTGTTTGTTTTAAATTCAGAAGTATTCAACCATCTGTCCATTTGCCAAATCATTCACCATTGATTCATCATTTTATCTATTTGGCTATCCATTTATACATCCATCTATCCCTGTTTCATCCATTTAATCATTTATCTGACCATTGCTCAATCTATCATCCCATGATAAATTATCTCCGGAGGCTGAGAGGTTTAAAGCACCAGCTTACAACACAGGTTCAAATTTCACTTGGAAAAGATCATTATTTGAGAAAGTCTGTCAGTTACCTACAGTCAGTTGTTTTCACCAGGTACTCTGTTTCCCTATACCACTCTGAAACTGACTGCCTTCATACAAGTGAATATTATATTGGGACATAAAACACCATTATTCCACTCCACTTTTCCCATGATAAATCATTTTCTTTAAATTTGTCAGTATATCCATCATTGTTTCATTCAATCCATCATTTACCTACATGTATTTATTTATGAATCCACTTTAGTTTTATAAATTTCATGCTTAACAATTTTTTTTATAAGATGAGTAGTAAATTGTTTTGGTGCCTTAACAATCTATGTAAGAATATTTTGTTCAAAATAGTATGATAGTGCAGAATTACTTCAGCATATGTTCTATATTCACAAAAACTATTTCTTAGTACCATGGTGTTGCACCACCAAATGTATATATCATTAATCATATAGGTGGAAGAATCTTCACTGGGGCATAAAACACCACTTTTTTCATCCAAGAACTATCTATCTTGATATAAATGAAACCTTGGGCATAAAACAAGTTGAACATTATTTCACCATCCAAGAACTGTCTGTTGTAATATAAGTGAAAGAATCTTTACTAGGATATAAAACACTACTAATCCACCATTAAAGAACTTCCCATTTTTAACTTGTGAAGTTGTGTCTTGATTCGCATGTGTAAAGGAAATAATTTTGAATCTGGCATAAAATATCTTAACTGTTACACTAATGAAATGCCAGGCTTGATATACCTATATTTAGTGAAAAAATCTTCAGACTGGTTAAAACACCATTACAGGTCCATGTTTTATGTTACTGTGTAACAATGTTGATGTAATGAAATCTCTATTGATAAGTTTGGAGCAAAGCATGGTTAATAGGTATTGTCCAAAGTCCAATTTCAAGCACCAATGAGGCCATAAAATATTCAGTATTTAAAAACTAAATTTAAGTAGATACACCTTTGTTTACTGTTATTTTATCTTAAAACTAGCCTGTCAAACCCAACAACTTTCAGACAATGTTGTGAAATCTGTCTCTACCAACTTTATAATTGGTCAAGCCAGTAGATTTTGACCCAAGTAGTTGGATAATGTAAAACTTGGAGAAATTTGGATATACTGATACTGATCTAACTCCATTTTGAGCACTAGTGTTTTTTTGTTAGAGCTATAGCATTTTATTTAAGTTTACTGCTTTCTCTTTTTATTTTCATGATTATAAGAATGACAAAACATTTAATATTGATATAGAATTAGATTTATTTAAATCTCTATTGTGTAGTGTTTACAGTCACATACATAACCGTTTTGCCAATGGGTATTTATATGTAAGGTTTTGTTTACATTTTACATAAAGCATTCTTAGGCTTTAAATAATAACCTGATCTTGTAAGCTTTGTATTCTACTACGGAGATAAGAAAATAAAACTTAACGTAAATATATACATAAAATACAGTTTATTTGAATTTGTACTTTTATACTGTAGATAGGATACCACACTAAAATGTACCACAATATACCACTGTGTTTTGTTAAATACCGTGATAGTACATTGTATATACCAGTACTATATGGTATTACAGTAAGGTGAAGTCACTCTTGAAATGTGTCCAGACATTTTTGATTTTCATGGATCTATGTTGTTACAGTTTATGTTTAGAATATAGTGAATTGCATTGATGCCTAAATAATATAAATAAAAATATTTGGTATGAAATATTACATGTTGGTGCAAAATCAGTTTAACATTATTTCCCTGTTTTCACAAAATTTCTAATTATAAAATAATCATTCAGTAGAGTGTACAAGTGATATCTATAGTTAGATATTCTGTTCAGTCAAACATCAATAACTCAATCACTCTACATCAGACTTTGATACTGATTAAGTTAAGAGTTTGAATTATCCTGAAATTTTAGTTTTCAAATCAAATTTGAAACGACTAATAAAAGGAAATATTGGGACCAAAAAATGTTTCGAGTCATCCAGAAAGCCCAATATGGTTATCAAAGTTCTACTGTTTTGTAATCGGACTACATTGTATTTAATTAACAGTGGGAATTTTGTAAACTGAACACCTTCCCTACCTGGACTAGGTTACACAAATCTTTAAACAATTATACCTAATGCATATATCTAACCATTAGGATAGCTTTGATAGTCACTGTATCCAAACTTATACTGAATATATTTTATTTACCATAGTTCCATGTTCCTTTCATTCCCAAATTTTGCATGTGAAGGGTGTAGCTAGCAAGACAGGAGTTGCTTACCCTTCCAGAACACCCAGCCTCACTTCCTTGATGGAAGTTTATGGTATATCTGAATTGGTAAGTTTTCAAAGATTTTACCTTATTTTTGGGAATTGTGATTTGGACATGGATTGGTATGTCTATGTTTTATTTGATCAACCTAGTCCAGGTTTATTTACCACTGCAGTAGCCCAGTTGTTAGAGTGCTTGCCCGGTAAATGAGAGGTCATGCATGGGTTTGAACCCTGACTGGGTCTGACCCAAGACTTGAAGGTGGGTAGTGGCTGTTCTTTTGCCAAGCACTTGACATTATGAAATAAAAGACCGTTCTTTCAGATGGGAACTTAAAATAAACGAGGTCCCATGTCACGGTAGGCATGACATGATAAAGAATCCTGCTATATAATGCCATCAGCGCAACACAGGCAAAAATTCTGCACTTTCACCTATAGCTTTGAACGTCTCGATATACCGGTAAGTGAAATATTCTTGACTGGGACATTAAACACCATTACTTAACTTAACTCCAGGTTTATCTAACAAACATTATAATTATGGTTTGCTATAATAGAGAAGATCAGTATAGACAGGTTTTCATTATACTCAGGTTCCACTGTATCAGTATAGATGATGTTATAAACACTTCATACTGTCTTTTACATGATAGAAATTATGAAATTAAAATATATCCAAGTATTTATCAGAATTCTAGTGTACCTTAAATACATAGGATGACAATCACATTGATGATTTTCAGGGTAATTAAACATGATGTTTGTTGATAGTTTTGTTATTAAGATTTCTCTGGTAAATTTTAGATATGAATAAGTATTAAAATGTTAGAATTTGTAAATTAATTGAATATAAAATAATGATTTTGTTATGATTAAAATGTCATGTTTAATATCTAGTTACCTGAGACTATATTAACAACTAAATATAATTATAACTTGTATGTATTGATTACTGGCCAGTTACCTGTCTGCCAGCCAGACAGGTGAGCAAATTACTGTTACTGGCTTTGAATAAGTGATGATTTTGTCATCTGATAATACTATATGTCAGCGGATTTAATCAGATAATTTACCTGATCAGGTGAGAATGCAATATGCTGTCCTTTGTCAGACTCTGTCAAGAAAAGACATTTATATGTCATTCGTGTTTTCAGATAATGTTTTGGAAACAAAGAAAACAATCTTTTTTTTTTTTTTTTTATAAAATCTAGTTTTATGATACCTTTGTCCGAAGTTCATGTTTTTTTTTTATTTTTATTCTGAAATTTTTTTTAATGGTTTTTATGATTTCTGCAATAAATATGTACAGTTTTCAGATAAAAAAATTGAATAATTGGATCTGCAGTTAAAAGGTTATATATATATATATATATATATATATATATATATATATATATATATTGAATTTGATTGATAATAGATTAAAAAAATACATGAAATCCACAGGTGAGTACTATAATTTTACCAAAAGTGTTTCTGCTATAATTCATGTTCTTAGAGATATGACAATATATGGGCAATAAGGTACACCTGTGAACCATGTACTGCATACCCCATTGTTGTTTGTGCAGAATTATTTTTTCTTTCAGATAAGGAATCAACTAAGGTGATGTTTTTCCATAAAAACAATTTCAGGAATTTGCAATGTAAATGTTTTTCTAAACATTTTGCACAAAAGATAAGTTGTATTTGTCTGTTGTATGTTGTTGAAGCCCATTAAAGTACCTGTGTCTTCAACTTTTATTTATCCATATGGCTTAGAATGAAGAAATAAAATATCACAAATTTGTAGATATTTTTATAGAATATTATATTGTATAATAATGAATAATTAAGAATAATACACATGTATTTAAATATTAGTTAGAAGTATGATTCTTGTATTATTTTTGAATAGAATGTACACATATTTTTCGGAGTAATATCCACCAAACGAAATAAATGTAGCTAAATTTTTTTGTTTTGTTTTATTTTTCATTGTTAAAATTCACCAAATAAGGAAAATATTGACAAAAATTAAATGAATAATTGATTCAGATGTAAATGGAATTATAATCATCAAGCTTTGTGTTCCCTTTGATGTATATAATTATAACTAATGGCTTTGATTAGATTCTGATTCCATTCTTTATCAAGAAAAATAAATATTTAAACAGTAATAAAATATAAACATCAAATTCTGACATTAATAAGAACATAAACCTATATTATCTGATTGCCAGCTGCCAGGTATTGCTGGTCATACAAATGTGTGGGGATCTACGTTTAATTTTCCGTGCAGGTATCGGTCATTGTACAACACTGCCTGGTTATGTTTAATTTTTTTATTCCCAGCAGGTATAGTTGGTGTTCAAATATTTTGTCATGGCCATGGACTATGTTTGATTTCCCTGATGATCAAACATGATCTATCCGATATTGATTTGTTACCTGGTGTTACTTGTCTGTCCTTGTTATTACAATTTACCAATCAGAGTATCAATAGATTCATTTACCTGCTTTTTCACATAAAGATAGCAAAACTAGGAAAATATTGAATTTTCCGTTCAGTAATGATTTGGTTTGGTTTGGCGGATGGAGATAAGAGGGTCAGAATTGTTTAGTTGATGTTAAATTTTTATTGAGTTCATGTTATTTTCTGTTTTGTTTCGGAGGGAGATAGTTTTGGATTGTTGGATCCCGGATGTTATTTGTGTATTAGATAATGAATTAACAAAGAAATCAGTTATTTTGGTAATAAGTCTCATGTAAATTTTTGGAAATGGAATATGTAATCTTTGTTTTACTGGATAAAACTTGAATTTTAATGATCTAATGTTTATGGATTTGGAACATTATAATTTTTATTTAACTATGAAGCTATATTTAAACATTGTGAATTTTGGTGATGGATGGATTATTGCATTTAAATTGAAATATGTACTGTGCTCAAGTTGAAAGGTAAATTTAAAAAGTTTTTACATAAAAAATTTTCATTATGAGCATCAGATTAGTTTATTAATTGTTGCTCGTTATTTATTACTTATTTATTTTCTTGTAATTTGAATATTACCGGTATATAAAATTGCAGGATTGACATTGGTTATTTAATTTCTTTTAATGATATAGAGAGTTTTAGTTTCAATAAGATAAATCATGTCATTTAAACTATTTTCATAATAACTTGTACTTAGTCAAAATTTAAAGGTACTTTGAAAAGTACTTTAGCAATACAAATTATGTAGTTGTATGAGGTTGGTATTTTTACATTTTATTGCATATTAACAAAGAATTTATATTCAAATTTAGCAGTGCCTTTCATAATTTCTCAGCCAATTGAAGAATATAACTTTATTGTTACTAATATATTTTTTTCAGAGGCATTCTGGTTTGGTAAGAACTGATTTATTTACATACATCCTAGTTTTGAATATTTGATACATTTATATGTTTCATATTTCTAATGTATTCAAAATAATTTTTTTCTGTTACAGGGCAGCATCTATAGCAGCTAGTGCAGGTGGTCCAGATTCTAAAAGACCTAAACTAGCAATATGGCCTGAATGGAATGATGCAGATGTTAATGCAGAAAAATGGGTAAGTATAGGGTTTTATATACCTCACTTTTATACCATTCTGCTACATATATGATTTTATATCACTGTAAATTATTATAGTAGGTTGGTTGGTTTTATTTTGTTTTACACCACATCAGCAACTTTTCAGCTTTTCACAACAAGACAGTTTTACGTGTTTATTTTGAGAATTAATATAAATACAAATTCATATATTGAGTTTTTTAGCAAGTTTTTATGATCAACTTTGTACTTATAAGTGCACACTAATGGCAACCTTTACAGTGCTAGTATTTTTGCCTACAATGTTGCAGTTAAACATTGTAGACCTCTCAGTCCATTCTTGTACTAAGTCAGCCAGTAGAGGCTTGGGACAAAAAACGTTGATCAAGATCAAACCACCAGTGGTAAAACTTCTTGGGTTTGAAGTCTCATGCTTTAACCTCTTGGCCATCACGACCCCCTCATTTTGTAGAATACATTATTTTTGTACACAGGACTTTCACTCTGTTGTTTCAGAGTTTTTCTATTTGATTTACTTTGGTTTCAAATAACTTATGGTTTTATTGAGATTTAAAAGATGGTGGTAATATGTGTCATATACATTGATAAACTACAGGTCAAGTTTGACTTTGAGTACTAGTAATTTTAAGTCTAGCAGATCTGAGGTTATTATCTGTGTTTGTAAATGAAAATTTTTAATTAACTAATTTTTCATGCTTGCATGATTAGTGCCATTATTGTTTTGATATTGAAAAAAATTCTCTTTTTCTCATATAAATGGTTTCAAATAAAACAAAAGAAAAAATATGTGGTACTTTATATTGAAATTTATTGCATCAGTTAATTTTCTTGAGAAAAAAGTGGTTTGTTAAATGTCTGTACATATGCAAACAAATTACGTATATAAAAAGGTGTATGATAAGGGTCCTATATGATCCCAAAAATGTAAGAAAACTTGAAATTTTGAATTACACTGTCATATTGAAGTTTAAGTTTTAATCAAAATTATCTATTTTCCAAATGGCAGTATTTGAATTTTTGATGACTGATGACATCAGTTTATCAAAATTATTTTATTGAATCATAAATTAATCACCTTTTTTTGGTCATGGTTCATACATATTGTTTTGCCTTCTGATTAGTTTATTAGCTAGCTAGTACAAATAAGAACAAACTTCATTGTATGATTATTGATGATGACATGACACACAGGTTATGAAAACAGAATATTTGTAAATGCCAGATATTAGCATAAAATATGAAATCAGTAAATTTTACCATTTTTACTTCTCATAAAAATAAGTCAGGTCCTAATGTAAGAGCAGTGCTTTTTTATGTTCTTGGGGCATTCCAGTTACCTAAAGACTACCTGTTGATTATGGGATGGTGTAAACATATTTGTAAGCATAAAACTGTGTCAGAAAAGCCATGGGCTTAGGTTCAATTGAATAAAAATTTCAGTCACTTACTATTAAATATTTGTTTTTGTTTTTGAGTATGAAAACTTGGGATCCTTGATAGACTACTGCACTTGTAGCATTTGAAGTTTCCTATATCTTTGACATCAGTAATGTTGTGCACATATTGAGTTTTATAGCACAGTTATACCTTACTATAAAAGTAGAATGGAAGGATTATAATCAGTAGTAATTAGAACATCCTGCTCTCACAGGGACTGCAGTGTAAAAACACTGAAAAGCACTTGCACTGGCTTAACAAACAGTATAGTTCCCATTATTACCTAGATTTAAATTTTACTTTTTTAGGATGCAGTACACAAAGGAAAAGAAAAAGTTGACAAAGGAAAGTCACCAGTTGTAAGTATTTTTATTATAGATATCAAAATATATCTTTTATTTAACTGTATTAAAGTGAATTTCTTTATAATAAACAGACATTGCCACTAACTTTTTTTTAAAGGTTGAAATGTTCAAAACCCAGAACTAAATGGAAATTTATGAAAGGAGATTTTCATATGCTTCTTGTTCTCTTTTCTTTGGAGTAACAAGTTCAGAAACCATAAAGAAGTTAAATTATGTAGAAAAAGTAAATTAAATGGTTTTTCTTTATTAACATACAGAATGCTTGTAAAAGTTTTTGTCTCAGAAAAGTCTTTTTTTTTTAATTCAGTTATAATCCTTTGTTGTTTCTCTAGTTTTTTAAAATATAATTTATGTTTAGTACTTGTCTGACTTGGAGATGTTACAAAAAACATAAAATCGTTCATTCATTCATTCATTCATTCATTCATTCATTCATTTATTTATTTATTTATTTCTCTTTAGGCTGTTCAAGCATATGATGATATTGAAGGCAAAATTGATATGCCACCATCATTAAGAGTGGTGCAATGGAAAAGACCTTCAGATTTTATCACAGAAAAGGTATGTATATATATACTGTTTCTTAATAAAATTAACATGCTGTTTACTAGTTTGTACATTACATTTATAATGGGATGTTATGTCTTTATTTTTACAATTTTCTGTGTCAAAACATCTACTTTTGTGGAATTCTTGTTTGAAAATATTATTTAATATAGCATATGTTAGTCATAAAGACATCAGATTGTTACAGTTTTTTTTTCATAACCTTCTTATGTGCAGCTTTTGCAGGCAACATGTTTAAGAATTAGCAGCCTTTCTAGAATTACAAGGTGCAGGTATATGTTGACAAAACCATGATTATATCATGAAAGTATTGTGTATTTATCCTGATATCCTTATTCATGTTTAGATTTATGTGTTTTGTTTCATCTTTTACAGTTGTAAACAGTTAGCAATAGCTAAAGTTTAGTTGAACTTACATGTCTACTTTTGTTTATTGAAATGCTTTTTTGGGATTCTTTGTTATGCCATAGTACTGGAGATAAAATGATACATCCCTATACTTGTTCAATTGTATCGTGATTACAACTTTTTTATTTTATAAAATACTTTGTTATACTCTTTTAATCTAATCTGCTGTTTTGAATACTTTGATAAAGATACTTTTGTTATTGTTTCCTTGTAGCATGAGTGCATAATATATGAAAAAATTATTTTCTAAAAATGTATTTTAAAAGTACATTGTACCTTACTGTAATTTAAAAATCTTTAAAGAAGCTGCTATTTAGCACCATTTTCATATATGGAAAAGTAGTGAATCACAGCCTATAAATAGTGAGACTTCATGAGGCAGTGTATTATTTTAGCTCTGCATAGTTCCTTGACTCGATCGTAGTTCCTTGACTCGATCAGGGTCTGTTAACTGTTGAGGTCTCACCCAAATGTTCAGCACAATCTTACATGTAGAACAAATACATGTAGTCTACCAAGTAGTTTTAAGATATAAGTGATGATGGAACATAATAGATTGATGTAATTAATAAACAATTGAATTATTTACAGTTACAAGACATGTTGAACTGTTGAAAATCTCTCGTCTATTTCTTAATGTAACACCAAGCAAATTATTATTGATTTGCCTATGCAAACTATACCTCCTAACATTTGTGATAAATGTTTGGGAAAAGAGTATGTTTCAAGTTCCTGGAACAACATTGTTTTTATAACAAACCATTATCTTATGCAGTTCAATATCCAATGGAGAAATAAAGTTCAGCACAAGCATTATGTGGAAGAGTGTGGTTTGCTGTTAAACCCTATTGATAAAATTAATCTCCTATTGAAATATCATGTTTGCCAGTCATTATCCAGTTTCAATTGTCTTTGTTTCTTTTAGACCTACTATGGTGGTTAGCCCCTTGTGGTATAAAAACAACAATCTCCTTTGTAAGACAAAGCTCTACTTTTTAAAATCCAGTAGCTTGATATTGTCCTTATTTTCTTGTAGACCCCAGTGGTGGTTGATCCTGACCATGGGATGAATGGGTTTGATCTGATTAACTGTAATGAACATTTACATGACAGTGAGGTAAGATTTAATGTACCATGTTTATTATACAGTAAATATCCTAATGATTGAAGCACTGAAAAATAAAAAGCAGGGACGGCAACCATTACATATTCTCCTAAGATATAAAAATTTTAACACTTACACTGTGTTATCATGAATAAGGTCATTACAATACTGCAAAAATAAAAATTAAAAATTCAGTCATTATTTTCAGAAGAATTTTGCATATATTTCTTTTCCAGATCTGGTCATATTTATTTCCAATACCAGTTTGAAAAAGACATGTGTACATTGTATTTGAATTATTAAGGTGCTTGAATTATTAGAATGTTTACAGTATGTAGACAAATCTTCTCTGTAGATACTTGTTTTATCTGTGAAATCTGACTGAGAAAAAAGCTTCTTATATATGTGTTCTCTGTGGTGGCAAAATCTTAAAGTCATTAGTGAAAAGAGATGTCTGTCATTAGAGACTTGTGTTGATGTACTGATGGGTTTTAGAATAAGTTAATAGGTGCATACAAATACCATAAGACTTATGGCATCTGTGTCCATTTGTCTGTTTTATGTCTGTCAGTTTTAACTTCTTTGTTAGAATTCATCATACAATCAATCATGCTTCATTTTGGCTTTTTTAAGCAAAAATAAAAAAAAGAATAAAAAAAGATTTCTTGATTCCCCCTCTAGCATTGGCATTGGAGTTTTTTTTAAAACCAGGTGTCTTTCTTCTTAACATTTTTACTTCATTGTTGTATTTTGCAGTTCCAGCACATATATTACGGGTAAGACATGGCAACCTTAGTTTCAAGGTCCATGCACTACGTTCAGTAAAAGATGTACATTTTAGAGATATTTTTTACGTGTACCACATCCAAAACATTTTTTAAATATATGGACCTTCCCTACTTTTTTGAGAAAAAAATCTAAAACATATAATTTTTGTTGTTTTCAGCCATATATTGAAATAATGATTTAAATGTTTGGACTGAATAAACAGCATAAGAGTTTACCCAGTAGGCCTAATGTTTTTTTATTTTTGGTTTCGTCCAAGTCTTACTTGTATGCAACTGGACGTTAGTGTCATTAGATAATATATAAATAGAATATAAATATTACAATTACAAAATTCCAGCAAATTAAAGAAAACTGAATTCAAGTGAATCTTTATGAGTATAAAAAAAGGTGGATAAAAAGAAATTACATTATAAAATATGTTCTTTAAACAGAAAATCTTATGAATGTTTATGTCACTAATAATCCTGAAGATTTAAGCTTCTTTAATACTGCATGATCACGTTCATTTCCTAAAGTATTACATCAGGTTGGTTGATTGATCATAAATTTTTATTTAATGAGTTTTCTGGTGATCATAACCAAAGATGAGATAATGACTTCACCTGGAGACAGGTAACTTATAATGATTTAGTATTAAATGCAAAACACAGAAAATCGCTTTGTACTGTCTCATCATATTTCAACATAATCAATATCACGGTAAGATAAAAAGAAAAAATGTGTTCCTTTGGTTATTAAAGTATAATATATTTTCAATCTTTTGGTTGTAAAAGAAAAAAAAAATTAGCCACATATGTTTTCAGTCTTTTAATCTTGTAAATATCATATATTTTCAATTTTTAGTCATGATTAATGAAGAATGCATCATGTTTTTTTTTAGTCTTTTAGTCATTAAAAAAATTCATTGAGTATTTTCAGTTTTTTAGTTTCAAATATGCATCATAAACTGGTATTTTTATTTTTTTAAACTTGAAAAATAACATCAAGAAAACATGTATCATATATCTTTAGTCTTTTAGTCGTAAGTGAACAAAATAATATGATGCTTTATAACTGACAAAACTAGATTGATTTTGTTTGTTTCTGATGTTAAAATTGGCATTTGTCAAAAGATAATTGAATACCTTCATTAAAGTAATGACAGTCTTTGATTAAACCCCATAAAAAATCAATGATTGGTTCAATACCTAACAGGAACAGTTATTTATTTATAGTTATGAAGATAAATTTATCTTCCCGGGGAAAACTTTATGAAAATGGCCATAATGCAACATTTTAATCCCTCTACCTATGGTTGAATTTTATGGTTATGGCAGGAGACCTTTTTAAGTATTATCTGATTATGTTATGCAATTTATGGATTTTAAATTCACGTAGTCATTTATTCTATAAATGATATGCTTGAAATCACAAGAAAATAATTAACTTTCTATCACAAATATGGTAGAGATATGAACATGATGAAATTGATGGTGAAAAAATTTATGTAGGCAGCAGAATGGGTCCTTTGCCAATACAGTTTCATTTAAGTATGAAAATAGAGAGATTTATTATTATTAATTTTTTTTTTTTGAAGTTCCACTAGGCAGGAACTGTGTAGTAATGTAGAAATGGATTCATGAAACTAGTCATTAATATTTGAAAGTGAATAAAACTACCATATTTGATATCAGATGAAGATGATGAAATTGACATCATATGTTATCTGATGTTGAAATTGACGTTTATAAAAAGGTAATTTGATACCTTCATTAATGCTCAGGTAGAAGAGTGTAATACCAGTTTTGATTAAACAACAACAAAAATCAATTGTTGGTTTTACATCATAATGGGAATGGTTATTTATTTGTTATAGTGAAATTTTATCCTGGAGCATTAAATTCAAGTAATGCAACATAATTAACTCACCTACCTGAGACATTATAATTCTACCTGCCTCAGCATCATACCTTGATTCTGAATATCTAACTCTGGTTTCACACAATAAGGTTTTCAAATTCACACATTAAATTTACATTATAAGTCAAGAAATGCTAAATTTAATTTGCAGAAAAAGTTAGTTAAATTGAGAACAGAGATTTTTTATTGATGACAAAGGGTTCGTACATTTCCATAAAAATTTTTATACTGAATTTAATTTGTAAAAATGGTTAAATTGAGAAAAAAGCTTTGTACATTTCCAAGAAAATTTGTAAATATTCTGAATAAAGAACTAATTTTAAGACATTATTGAGCTCAAGCTGTAAGTTAAACAGAGGAATTTTTTTGTTGAATTGTTGGTTTTTATAAAGCAATGAGATACCTCAGCATACCATGTGGAAATATCTTTTGTTGTTTTTGTGGAACAATATGGAAAATATCTATATCACAAATACTCAGATTAACATCAAATTTACAGTAAACTTTAACATCTTGATTCCTGGAATAACATAGTTTTTACAAAAGGGAAAAAATGTGATTCTATTTGCAATTGTAATATTTTCCAACAAAACTTAATGGAGTATCATGTACATGTGATATCCCGGAAAAGTCCATTGCTCCACAAAAATGTTATTGGGTATCCATCCATCTTGTGGTATTTTAGTGAAGTTGTTTGCTGATGTTTTTTTGGGGTTTAGCATGTCATTTTTAGTTTGACAAAATATGGCAGAGTATTTTGTGTTGAACAATTATCTTCATACATAATATATGTCTGTTCTAGTTGATGAGGTTCATAATCAGCCAGATAACTGCATTATGGGAAATGAGTGCCATCAAAAACCCACCACCTGATCAGGCAGATGCTTCTGTGCCATATGAAGAATACACATATTCATGGAGGCCTTGGGAACACATCTACACAATCAATAAAGTACAAAAAGGACCTCATATACCACCGTATAACCCTTATGGAAAATACGCAGTTCGCCTTTATTGGATGGTAAGTATATTGTGATGTGATAGTCAAAATTGTTTTAAAGTCAATTGGATTATTCCTTGTAATTTAGATAAGGACAAGCATTTTAAGATATAATTTAAATGCACTTTTAACATTAAAGTCTGGTTAAATTTTTTCCTGCATTATTTATAAGATGTCTTCAAGGATTGAGTATTCAAAAAAACAAAGATAGATTATGATGTGGGTAAAAAATAGCCTAAACATAAATAATAAAGAGTTAACATAAAACTTAATTCAGTATAACTACAGCAAAACACCATTATAATGCTTCACAATAATTTAAAAGAGGAAAAAATTCAAAAAATGTCCAAGTCCATATTTACACAGCTGATATGCATATCTGTTTGTTAAAATTCAAGTTTTACAATGTTCATACTGAACTATCTGACAATAAGATTCATGAAATTACATTACTTGAATGCAATTTTATATTTATAGGGGTGTTGGAGAAAAATCATTGTAGATGACCAAATGCCATTTGATGACAATGACCAATTGTTACTTCCTGCTACATCACACCAGCATGAGCTCTGGCCAATGTTACTGACCAAAGGTCTAATCAAAATAGCTTCTTTAGAGTAAGTACTGTATATCCAAACATAGAATTTTACTTATTCTTTGGCAATAGGATTTCTGAGTTCTAAATGTTCTCACATTGAAGATAAAAATGATATATCTTCATGTGATTTTATGTATGGTAAGATATGACATAATAGGACATGATATGAAATGATATGACATGCAGTATAACTTTATTTGAATTATGGTCACACAAAGTATAATCTTTCATTGCATTTAAAAAAAATACTTTTAAAAAGTATTAAAAATTTACAAAGATTTATTATTTTTTGTTTTAGGTACTCTGGTGGTAGTGCTAGTAGCGAGTTTGGTGACTGTAACATTATACAGTGTTTGACTGGATGGATTCCAGAGTCTATACCCCTCCAGTAAGTTATAAGTCATTGTCACTGTAATACTTTCACATATATACATATATGTGTGGTACAAATAGTCACCGCAAGTACATATATATGTGTGGTACATATAGTCACCGCAAGTACCTGTTGTGAAATAGAGGAAAATATTTTGTCATGGCACAGGTTTTTTTGCTAATAATGGCCAAGATATTTTTCAAAGAAACTCCTAACTGTTTTTACTAAAATTCTTTCAATTTTCAAACACTTTCTGATGAGATATTTCCTCTAATGATTATTCTGAAGTGAAGATAGTGATTGAAATTTTTTATACATACTGTACTCTGGAAAATTATTATTTTAAGTAACATTATTCTAAAAAAATTTACTTCTGTAAAACCAGATTAGGTGAAATTTTAGTTGGACATAATCTAATACAATGAATCAGTAAATAAGAAAAAAGAAAGTTAACCTAAGCTGAAAAAAAAAATACATCGTCATGACACAGGAAATAGTTTTGTTATTGTTTCTAGTTGATACAAAATTAATTAAAATTTCTCCATAACAATTTGGTGTTTAAGAAAAACAAAAGCTGGGGGAAAAAGTTACAGCACTTATTTTTTCAATTTCATGAATGTGTCGCTTATAATTTTATCATAATCAGGACACAAAAAATTAAATTCAATTAAATCAAAGAATTAGAATATTACTAGTGTTGTAAATTAAATTATTAATTAAATTAAGCAGGATCCACCAGCAGACTACAACCCTGCAGCCACCAACTTACAGATGTGGATTCTCTAGTTGTGTTAAAAAAAGAAATTAAACTTTTTTGAAAAAAGATTATTTTACAAACAATTTCCAATATTATTTTCACTTTTAATTCCAACACTATCTTCACTTTTAATGCAATACTATTATTTCAACTTCTTTATTTTCATCACCTGCTTGTCATCTTTATTTCTATTTTCCTTATCTGTTTTACTTGACTACCTAAGCTTTTTAAAAAATAAAATTATCTTTAATTTTCTTAAATTTTAATCAATTCTATTATGCTTTAATTGTTTCATAATTTTTACATTAATATTTTCAAATTTTACCCAGAATGTTTATACTGTATATATAAATATATTAACCACATTTTATTAATACATCTTTATTAATTTTCTTTTTTATATGACATCATCTGTCATCCTTTTTGTCAAAAGATATGTGAATTTCAGCAACAGTAATCCGCAGTGAACACTGGCATGGTCAGTAGTAGATTTATCTACCAAAGGTGAAGTTAGGTTCATTATTCTCCAACTTTTCAAACTTCATGGAATATTTAAAATAGCTCAACTTAACTGGAATTTGAAAAAAAAATTGTTGATGGCAGTAATTTAACAATTAAGTGACTTTTTTAAAAAAATTCACATATCTTTTTTGATTATATATATATATATATATATATATATATATATATATATATGTTCTTTCCTCTTTTTGCATGTTTACATTTTTTTTTTTGTCATAGTGCACATTCAGTATTTCTTTGCATGTTTTTTTGTCATTGTTATACATAAACAGGGGCTTCGTGTCTGACAAATCTTGTACCACTGCCAAACCCTCCTCTACTGCTGGTTGTGGTCGAGCATCGCCATTAGTTACTGCTAGCCAGGTGCTTGATAAATATTTCCAGCTTAGTTGTCAACCTGCTACTCAGGAGCAAGATTCTCAAAATGTAAAGAAAGGAACTAGTCATGAGATCAGGCAAGAATGTTGGGTTGATGATTTTGCAGTTTTTAATGTTTTTTTTTTTTGGTTTGTTTTTTAGCTTTTTGGAATTTAGCTGATTTTGCTGTTTTAACTGTTTGGTTTATTAATTGTTTTTTATTTGTTTTAGTTATTTGAGAAATTTGATGAATCTTTCTAAATTTTTATTTATTTATTTATTTATTTATTTATTTATTTATTTATTTATTTATATTTTAATTTGTTTTTTTTTTTAAATAAGTTGATTTATTCATTAACTCTTTGGATTGTTTTAACTAAGCTATTAATTCAGGTTAAAAAACCATTCCTAAATACAGAGTATTATAGGTATATATAAGTACGTAACTACTGTAAATGATTTGTAGCCGGTAATAGTTATATTATATAATATATATTTATAGTGTAACCTCTCTAAACTGGACACCTGTGCTTATCATATGCTTTTTTAATAGTGAAGTTGGCTTTAAGATAGAGTTCACCAAGATTTGTAACTGTTCCACATCATAAATTTAAATTGTGTTATGTCTGTGTAAATGTATTATTTCCATGGAATTTTGAGTCATAAAATTTAATGTTTTCTTAGTGTAGAAATAGCTTTGATCCTTCAGATTTTAACTTTGCAGGAAAAAAATCTGCTCAAACATAGGCATCATATGGTACATTTATTTGGTAAATTTTTCCTGTTGGAAGTGTGTCCTATTTAGAAACGTATCACTATAAATGGTTTTATGTAGAGCTTAAATTTTTGTGGGTAGTTGCTAGTTAAATTTTATGGGTAGTTGCTAGCTGTTGATTTTGTTTGAATATTCATGTTTTATTCATTACAAACAAATAAACAGTATGAAATATGACATAATTTTCTTAAAAAATTTTAATATACAAATTCTCAAATTTGATATCAAGACAAACTACTTGTTGTTACGTTATTTTCTGTTTATGCATGTAGAATATTTAATTATACAATGTAATGTTTGTAGATAAATATATACATGTACTAGTATACTAACCTTAACTACATTTCAGTAAGTTGAAAAATTAAAAAGAAAAGACTGTCAAAACTTTGACATACATGATATAGAGTTAAATAAGATCATGTACATGTACTACTATGGGAAATATGTCAGTGTGTAAGATGAGTAGATATAGAAGATAGACATTTAAATTTAATATTGTAACAACGCTTGACTGTGTCTTGTTACTTGATGCAAATTGTATGTGTTACCAATGGCTTAAACATCTATTAAAAAAAAAAGAAAAAGAAAAAAACGAAAAAAAAAAAAAAACCTGAGGTAGAATGGTTTGTTTGGATTGGCTGTTCTCCATCTATCTTAAAATATTTTAAACTAGGTACTCTGCGTCATGGTTTCAATTTTAAAAATTGTTTAAAATTTCATCTTTAAAAAAAAACATTTAAGCCTGTAAAAATTGTTCTTAATACCATTTTGAAGTGAAAACCCTTTTATATTTATTTTTTTACATTTAAAAAGTTTCCAACTTCGATTTATAGATTTAAAATAAAATTAAAAATTTCTTTTATTTTAAAGGTATGGTCACATCAATGAGGTTTGGGAACTTTTAAAGTCATCATTACCAGAATGGAAACTTCCACTACAGGAATGGGAAAAACAGCAAGATCAGTTGGAGGAGAAGAAAGATGAAGGAACTCCATCGGTAAATAGCATCAAATTATGCTAGAACATTTTTTCCCTTTTTTTTTGATAGAAAAGACTTCTAAAAGAACTATGTCTTTAAAAATAGATTTTATTGTTCTTTGTAAAACAAGTTCTGTATTTTAATTTAATTTCTTTTAAAGTGTAGAAGAGCTGTTATCAGAACACACTGTTAGAATCAGAATGAAAGAATTTTGCATTGTCAGATCCTATTGTAAGAAGTTAACAATTTGTTGAAGGTTATTGGCTTTCTCTTTGCACTCTGGTTTTCTCCACTATTCCATAACTAACACGATTGTCTCTATATAAATGAAAGAATCTTGAAGGAAACATTTAATACCATTGCTCCATTTCTCCTATTTATTGTTAAAAGTAATTTATAAACTAGTCAAGCTGTGAAAATACGGTATGCTATTTTGACAGCTCTTGCTTTGTTATTATTTCAGGTTTGTTTTTAAGACCAGTTTTAGAATTATAACTTCAAAATGTATTTGATTAACATGTCTTTGTTTCAAATCTAACTGTGATATCTTGTAAGTTATATTTTGATGATGATTTGATCTTTTAATTTTTAATTGTTTTATTTTCAACAGGAAATTGCCAAGGAGGATAAATCTGAGAAAGATTCTGCAAAGGATGCTAAAGGTGAAAAAGCTGATGTTAAGTCTGGTAAAGATACAGGTAAAGACAAGGCTGCTAAAGATGGGAAGGATAAAGGTAAGATACATTCTGTTAAGGTTTTGGGGCTGATGGGGTGAAAGCAGGGGTAAAGGGCAAGTGTGATGGTTAATGTACAGGGCTTAAAGTTGATATTATGATGAGAACAAGGAGTCAGAACTGTGGTGCTGGTGGTGAGGGTAAGTTTTGTTGCTTATGTGGTTCTAAGACAAGGAGTTTGGAGCTGATTTGGTTGTGAGAGTAGGGGTTTGGGGTTCATATGGGTGTAAGTATGGGGATTTGGTGCTGTTATATAAGGGTAGGGGATCATCAAGGTTGATGTGGTAATGAGAGTAGGGGTTTGGAATTGATGGGTTGGAGGATAGACTTGATTCTGATGCTGTGGTAAGGATAAAGGTGTTTGGCACTGATGTGAAGTGAGTGAAGTTGTGTGATATAGGGATTAGGGTAGGGTTTTTGGGCTGGAGTGGAGAGGGTAATGACTGGAACTGATGTGTTGATGACAGAAGGGGTTTGGTCTGATGTGGTTGTTGTGGGAATGGATAGCTAGTATTAATTGAATAAGAATTCAACAAACAATTGATAAACATTCAAGTTTTCAGAAAATAATTCTTTTTAATTTGTTATTTAATTACAGACAAAGGAGGTAAAGATAAAGATAAAAAGGATAAAGGAGATAAGGATAAAGATAAGAAAGACAGTAAGTATACACATAACAACAAGCAGTGTAAATTGTAGTGGGATAGAGTGTAACACATAACAACAAGCAGTGTAAATTGTAGTGGGATAGAGTGTAACACGTAACAACAAACACTAAATTGTAGTGGTATAGAGTGTAACACATAACAACAAACACTGTAAATTGTAGTGGGATAGAGTGTAACAGGTAACAACAAGCACTGTAAATTGTAGTGGGTTAGAGTGTAACACGTAACAACAAACACTGTAAATTGTAGTGGGATAGAGTGTAACACGTAACAACAAGCACTGTAAATTGTAGTGGGATAGAGTGTAACACGTAACAACAAGCACTGTAAATTGTAGTGGGATAGAGTGTAACACGTAACAACAAGCACTGTAAATTGTAGTGGGATAGAGTGTAACATGTAACAACAAGCAGTATAAATTGTAGTGGGATAGAGTGTAACACATAACAACAAGCACTGTAAATTGTAGTGGGATAGAGTGTAACACATAACAAGCACTGTAAATTGTAGTGGGATAGAGTGTAACACATAACAACAAGCACTGTAAATTGTAGTGGGATAGAGTGTAACATGTAACAACAATGTAAATTGTTTTGGGTTAGAGTGTAACACGTAACAACAAACACTGTAAATTGTAGTGGAGTGGAGTGGAATAATGGTGCTTTAGACTCCTGTCAAGTTTTATTTATTTACATTAAAATCTCTTTATTACATTTCTTTATAAATTTGGGACTTCATAGTTGTTTTTGTATGAATGCAACCATAGTAGGTTGGGATAATGAAAATTTGACTTAGACCAAGCTAAATTAGCAAATTAATAGTCTTTTTTTCAGTTTATTAAATTCTTAAATCAGATTTCTTCATAAGATACATTTTTTACATATGATTATTAATATACATGTAGATTGCTTATAATTTTTAATGAAAATTTACCTTTTTTATTTCAGAGGAAAAGTCTACCCTTGATGAGACACCACTGCCAGAGAATCCAGAGGTTGTTGTATTTGCTACTTACTGTAGTACACCAAAATATCCCGTTAAAGTCTCAGTTTTAGGTGAAATGGTAAGATCATAGAGTTGTTTTTCTATAACAAAGATTAAAATTCTTCCACTTGCTCATTTTCAGTAGTCAGATTCCTTAGCACGGACTCTCTTGACAAAGAGTTTTATGATTTTAGTAATTATAATCGATTAATGATGACAGTTTACTCCTAGATGATACAGAGCTGATAATTTATATTCAAAACTTAATGTAGTATACCCAAATATATCCAGTTAAAGAATCAGTGTGGGAGAAATGGTGAATTATCAATAGTTGGATAATTAAAGTGATCTCCCTTTGAAAAATTTTTTTGTCCATTTTATGGTGATACAGTATGTTTGACACATCTTTGCTCTTTGTCAGTTGCAAACTTCAGTAAAAGTTGTCTGTAATATCAGGAATTATTAGACAAAGTGACCAAAAATAGGAAAATACTCTGTTGAATTTTTATTTTAAAAATTTTATTTAAAATATTACACAACCTCCTAGAAAAAAACCCAACTTTTATTGACAAAATGTTAGTTTTTAAAAATTTAATTTAAAGGCTGATGCAAGTGAAAGATTAAGACAAAATGGATTATCCCACATTTATCCACATCCTGTTTGGATTACACAGACCAGATCTTGCCCTCTGGAGCCTCCTCCACCTCCTGAAATAGTTCCCGCCTGGAAACTTATACGCCCAAAGAAAAAGAAAACACTTCCAACAGATGAACCTATGGGTATGTATATACCTTGTAATAACATAAAAATGTTGTACTTGGTTTTGATTTTTTTTTACCATTACATAACTGAGCATCTCCAAATAAAATAAATAATTTCACTCCAGAATTTTGGTGTTAAACACCTTACAACCAACCAATTATCACATTTGTTGATGTTTTACAAATTTGCTGTTTATTTTGGTGATCTGATAAAAATTGTTAATGTTTGCAGCTGAAGCTGAGCCACCAAAACCAATACAGTGTATAGAAATAACATCACCATTTGTAAATTACAAAGTTAGTCCAGTACCTATACCAACAGAAACGTAAGTTATATATCATCAACTTATAACAACTCAAGTTATATATTTTCAGCTTAAAACTATCAACTTCAGTTTAATATCATCAACTTATAACTATCAGCCCAAGTTATATATCATCAACTTATAACTACCAGCCCAAATTATATATCATCAACTTATAACTATCAGCCCAAGTTATATATCATCAACTTATAACTATCAGCCCAAGTAATATATCATCAACTTATAACTATCAGTGCAAGTTATATATCATCAACTTATAACTATCAGTGCAAGTTATATATCATCAACTTATATCTATCAGCCCAAGTTATATATCATCAACTTATAACTATCAGCGCAAGTTATATATCATCAACTTATAACTAACTCAAGTTATATATCATCAACTTATAACTATCAGCCCAAGTTATATATTATCAATTTATAACTATCAGCCAAAGTTATATATCATCAACTTATAACTAACTCAAGTTATATATCATCAACTTATAACTATCAGTGCAAGTTATATATCATCAACTTATAACTATCAACTCAAGTTATGTATCATCAACTTATAACTATTAACTCAGTTATATATCATCAACTTATAACTATCAACTCAAGTTATATATCATCAACTTATAACTATCAGCCCAAGTTATATATCATCAACTTATAACTAACTCAAGTTATATATCATCAACTTATAGCTATCAACTCAAGTTATATATCATCAACTTAACTATCAGTGCAAATAATATATCATCAACTTATAACTTAGAATTTTACAGAAAAAAAAGTTTACAAATAAAATCGGATTTGTCTAGATAAAATTGATCTTTATTTTTCTGTTTCAGTCATAGACCTAGATCTTCATTAGAGAGAGGAGGCACTAGATCTCGTCCTGCCACTGGTAATGTTGGATCTATTGAAGAGACAGATGAGAATGCCCCAGAGCCAGAGCCTGTCCCCCAGAAAGTAGAACCAGTGGAACCACCTCCTGATGAAACACAAGTGGAGGTAATAATGCTTTTTAAATGTTAATATTGGTAAAAAAATAACAATTGTTTTTGATGTGGGTTTATTTTGGTGATCAGAAAATTGTGTTCATTTAATTTAATAATTACAAATCTAGTATAAATTTGTTTAATTTTTTTTTTTTTTTTTTGCAAATATAAATTTATCTAAAAATGAAAGTGTGAAAATAAAGTTAAAAATCAGATAACATTATGAACTTTATGTTTGGCTTCTTTTTTGTAATGTTTTTTTTTTGAACAGTTGAAGTTTGTGTAATAAACTATACAATTTATGTAGAATAATGTAAATCAAGAATTATACAGAAAAGTTACATTTGGAAATTTTGTCAATCAAGAAAAAGACTTGGTGTTTTTTTTCTTTCCCAAAATTCATTGTAGTTCTAGACATTATTGATATTGTGGCAATTTGTGTTTTTCCTTAGATGGCAGATTTCATGATATTTTTCTTGATTTACATTATTTGAAAATTTGTTGAATATTCCAATTGTGTTTGTAGTTATATATGTATATTTGTTATACATATATAACTTGTAGCTACGTGGTAATAAGACTGTATCTGGCACTCAACTTTTTGGGGATTTGAGAATTGTGAAGAGGGCAGCTATAAAATTGATTTATATATATTTAGTTTAAGACTCATTCAGAATAAAGAAGGGATTTTTATATGAGATAATTTTTTTTCTTAAAATCAAAACTGAATATGTAAAAAGGAATATTTTTGGCATTTAAGATAAATATTTACAGTTTTGCATCTGAAAAACCTGCTAGGCAGCCAATTAAACATGGTTGAACTTCTGGTTCTGTGTAAAGGGTCATGTTCCCCAAGACTGCCAGATACAGTCACCATAGCTAGTTTTGTGTTTGTTGTGATCTAGAAATAGGCATGAGACAAGGAGATATATAATTTTAAAAAAATGACCAAAAAATTATTTCTGTTTGAATTTCAATATGATAACTAAAAAAAACCAAATAAAATTATTCTGGATAAGGAACCACCCATAGAGGCTGTCTCCCCAGTGCTAAAGCCATCAACTCCAGGCGAGAAGAAAAAGAAAGGTTCTGGTAAATCTAGAGAAGGGAAAGAAAGTAAAGATACTAAAGACAACAGAGAGGTAATGATCAAATAGGTGGTACTTCACATTGTCACTCACTCAGAGAGAGAGAGAGAGAGAGAGAGAGAGAGAGAGAGAGAGAGTACAAGCAACTTTACCAATTTACATAAGTCTATTTGTAGATCTAGATCTCCTTGTCTTGAGTTACATGTAGTTGCAGTTATTATGAAACCTAGGAAATCATACATTTCATATCTATCTGTATGTTGCTATATCAATATATATAATCAATTATGTATATACCTTGATACATTTAGGTAAATTTAGATGTTTACAACTAGTAATTTTGAGTTATATTAATACATTTTGAAGTTATGTGTTTTTGAATTTTCTTTTGTTTGTTTGTTGTTTTTTAAGAATGAATGTTTGGATTTTCAGTGTTGGTTATTGTTTATATTAACATTAGATTTTAACAACAATAATCATGTATCAGTCAAAAATAAACATGTTATTTTATCAACTGATTGGTTATAGCCCTGGTGTCCTGACCCAGCTGGTCTATTGTTTCTGTATCTAAAATCAAGTCTTGCCATTTAGAATGCTAGTATGGTTAATTTCTTCTAATAAATAAGCCTATTTTGAACAGAAAAAGTTGATAATGAAGCAAGTTGACAAATAGATTTTAAATCATTTGAAATTGGAATATTGAAATGTTATACATGCACCTTTGTTTTGAGAAATTTTGATATGTCCTGACAGATATCCAGTTAGTTTCCACAGACAATCATAAAAAATAGTTTCATTTATGCTTTACTTTATAATTCTCTCTCAATTTATCACCAAAATCTGACCAAACAAATTATGGTAATAAATGGAAATTTTACTGGTTAAAATTTTTTGCCTTCTTCACATTTACATAGTGTTAAATATAGATTTTTTGTCTACTTTCAAAATTTTTGCATTATGAACAATTATATAGAATAATAAAAAGTTTTAGATCCACTTAATTGATATTTATATAGTGGAACTATGTAGAAAGCTTATCTTATGGCAAAAAGTCAACTTATGCAATTTCTTATCTAACTAAAGTAGTTGTTATAGTAAGTTATAATGCAAACCTGTAAACCCCATACATTTATGGTATAAATCTTTACTGATGTCTCCTCTTTACCTATTTAATGTCACAGTGGTAACAAAAAATTGTGCATCTTAAAAATGACCTGGTACATATCAATCTGTGTGATGTTTATACAATGTATTAAATAATTGTTAATTGATGTAAATCTAGGCTTCACCTAAAACAACACAGAGAAAGATGAGTACATCAGATAAAAGTAAAACAGAACGGGGAAAAAGTGCTGAAAAAGTCGCCTCTGCCAGTAAAACCAAGGAAGAAGAAAAAGAGAAAGCTAAAGGTATGTCCTTGATCAATATATATAAAATTACAATTAATTTACAGTTCAGTGGTACAAGTCTTTACTTTAAAAGCATCTTTTTCTTGCAGCATTTAATTTTACATTACTCCTTTCTGCCAAGCTTATTAATTAGATGAGGGCCATATTAAATTTTGATTTTTGTGTCACCCAAGGGAGAATTTTGTGCCCTCAGTTGTTCGATGTATTTTGATATCATGAAAACATTAAATCAGTGAGGTTGTTCATGTCATTTCATCAAAAAAAGTTAAAACTATTTTCAAACAGTTTCAAAATAGTAAGAGATGGGATAATCATGTATTAAAAATGACAAAGAAATTTTAGTATTTTAATTTCTAATTACACACTTTTTTAAAGAGATTGCTGAATGTGAACAGTGTTTATTTAAAGTAAGATTTCATTTACAAAAATTAAGTTCAAAGTTTATGAGTCTGATTACATAAAACAGAAAGAACCAAGTTTCCTTTGTATGTTGTAAATTTAATTTCTCTTTTTGAACATTTTTTTCAGTTCCACCTCCTCCATCTACTCCCACCCAACAGTTGGACTCTGGTCTGGCTCCCCCTCCACCACCTGAGGGTCAGACACCAGAGGATGGAGAAGAAGCAGAGATAGAAGGGGAAATTGCTATTGAGGAACCAGTTGAACAAGATGACTCAGCTAAACCAAAGAAAGTCTGGATGGATTTCATGGAGTTCTGTAAATGTTTCAAGTAAGTATTATTACACATCCTAGTGAGTGGAGAAAAGGAAATAGGATGGCATCCTTCAAAAACTCTAAAACCAGAAATCTTAAACTTGACTATTGAAATGATTTAATCATAATCCCAGCATTATCTATATTTATATCTTATATATTTGATAAAAACACTAAAATAAAATTTCTGCTAAAATAACAATGTTTACAATATTTTGCTGTATCAGGAAACCTGCATTAAAATACGTAAAATTTGATTTTTCAGGACTCTGTATATATACCACAAGCCTAACACATACCCATGTAATCATAAGTATTCAGACCCAAAGGTAAGTAAAATACTAATATTATTGTATAAGTACTTATAAGTATATACTTGTCTCTAGGGTTTGCTGTTTGTAATAAATAACCGTTAATAATTTGGTGTTTGTTAGTTTTATAATCTAGCTAGGTTTTAAAATCAAGAGAAAGAATATAATTTTTCAGAAAACATCAGAAATTCAATATTAATAATGTTTTGTGATCTTTGTTTTTCTAATTCAGAAGAATGATACAATATTTAAATACTAGTTTCTTTGTTTCATTTGGTTTTTAAAATTTCTGAAAATTCTAATAATTTTAAAAATTAACATTGCATATTCCTTTATAGGAAAAAAAACTGTTATAAAATATTTGGTTTTCAAATAAAAAAATTAAAATGTAGAGAGCTTGCTTTTTGAGTGACCTTTGACCCTGTTGAATTTTTTTGATACACAATGATTTAAGTAAAAGTTATATTTTACATGCTTCCATCACAGAAAATGGAAAGACTGTATAATACACAGGTTTGTCTGTCTGTCTGTCTATCTGCAGCTTCTCAACCCCATCTTCATTTATATTGTCATCATCAGCTTTTCTTCATCTGCTCTACATAATTCCCGTGTCTAGTATAATCTTTTTTTTCTGAAAAAAATTGGGTTTTGTTTGTCAGTAGTCAGAATGATTATTTATTTATTTATTTTAAAGATTTGTACATTATTATCAACAACTTTCTTTTTCATTTTCTTATTTGCATTTGTAGTCATTTTCAACACATTTTTTTGTCAAAATGTTTAGTTATTAATTGTCTGACAAATAGATCACTGAGCACTTTTATTTATTTAGTTGTTAACTTGTTTTTATTTTATTGTCTATGTCATTTATTAATTGCTGTTTTTTTTCTTGATCAACATGTTTAAGGTTTACTATGATTTGATATTCTTGTCAAACTTGAGTTTTTAGAATCAAAGTCTTATGGTAAATCCTCCATTCTTTAAATCCACATAAATTTTTGCAGACTGGTACAGTAATGCTTATATACAGATTTTTTGGATGTTTTACTATTTAATGTGCTATGAAGGGGGATTGTGTTTTCATAGCTGACTTTGTCGTTTTCTGTGCATCTGACTCTAAGTCTCATTGATAATTTCTGTGCATGATGAGACCAACCCAGATCAAAGTTTCACTGTTTAACGCTTTAAATCTATATTGCATGCTGGGAAGCTAATTAGCAGATATACAAATATATTTACCAAATCCTAAATACAGCAAATCTTTACCATCCCCTACATATTAAATAAACCAGGCTTCAAGCAAATTTTCAGTATTTATCTTAAAAAACAGATGTCAACATGATTTCCCCCCCCCCCCCCCCCCAAAAAAAAAAAAAAAAAAAAAAAAAAATCTTCTAAAAAGAATTGTGAGATGAAAACATCAAGGTCTGTGATACTTGATTATCTGATTGAAATATTCCATAATGCTATCTGATTAAGAATTTTAGGGAAGACAATGTGTAGGTTAAAGTTGCAGATCAAATTGTCAGACAGTGTTTTAAAATTACAAATTAAAAAAAGATTTGTTTTCTAAAATATGTAACATGTTGACATCTAATTACAGCCAGAAAAGATAATCATAATGGATTATGATCAGTTATTCTTGGCTTTGTTCCCCTTTCATTTTTTTTCCAAATGTTTTGATTTCATGTATATTCAGAATTCTGTCTTTGATCATTCCTTATATCCATGTTTGTCAGCTGTCTTCTGTTTGTCAGGAGGAGATCTATATGGAGGTTATTTTTTTATATTTTAATTTTTTTTTATTATTTCTTTTTTGGGGTTACATGCCTTGTTTTAAGAACTGTGTTTAACCAATAATGTATTTAATGCATGATATCACTGGCATTATTTTCATTAATTTTAATTTTAGCATTTAAAAAAAAAAAAAAAATCAGTATGTTACAGATAATGATATTTGAAATAGTAACATTGTAATATTTCAGTTTTCTGTAATATAAGCATATTGAATGGACTTCTTGGCTGTTTAATGAATATTTTATTTTTATAGAAGGGACTGTTATCATTTCTACTTTCCTCATATTGAACTTACTTTTTACTGAAACAAAAATGGCTAGTGGTTTCAAACTTGAGACTTGGAAATTTTTTTGAGAAGAATCTCATCTTTCTCCATTCAAGCTGTGAAAAATCTCTAAATACAAATACATGTATACTGGAATAGTCTTGTAAGTCAGAGACTCATAAATAATATCTAGTGGATAGGTGTAGTCTAAAGTTATAAAAAAAGACTAGATTACTTGTGTTTTAACAGACAGAAAAAAATTTGTAGTCCTTAAAATGATAGGAGTTGCAAAATGAACATTGTCATTTAAATGCTTAGCAAGAACTACCTTTGGTATATCTGATAATTTTATTACAAGTGCATGTCATACTAAATTAACATTCTGTAACTTATCCAAAAATCAAATTTGATTATAATTTTATTAAATGAACAACAAATGAATTATGTAAAAATTAATGGAGAAACACATTTTTAAACTAAATGGAGTAATTAAATTATATGATAATATATGCTAGTCTGTCTCTGAACACTATTTTAAAAAAAAGGGAAAAAAACATATTGAACGTTTTTAGTTTTGTGTGTTTTTTTAATCATTTGTTTTTGAGTTAAAATTAAAACACTACCATGATGTTTAACTTTGATAAAAGCATTTGGGCATTATAATTAGTATATTATGATGCATTATACATGCCAGCTTCATGTTTTTGGTTGTTAATTTGCCAACAATGTTTGTGTCTATATTACATTAATTATGTGTATGTTTTTTGTTCTTGTTGTTTTTTTGTTGTTACACAATATGTTATTTTAATGAGCTTCATTTTACAGTTGATCACGCAATCTGCCGTTCCCGCCGGTAAAGCAGACAAAAAGTCAGCACCCGCTACTGCAGGGGTAAATACCTCTTCATCCAAGACTGCTCAAACTCCCACCCACATGCATAGTGCACCTTCTCCCACTAACCCACACAGCGTGAGTATTCCCAAGTTGTCACACTTCACTGCACACAAAATGTTTATTAAAGAAAAGAAAACCAAGGCTTCATGATTTATTAGCTAGGAATTTTGAATTTTTTATCTCTGCCATCTCTACCCAAGTAAGCTTCATCAAAAATATGCCTTATATTTTATTGTTACTATTCTTCATAATCCTAGAGTTTTTTTCCCCATTTTATTAAAAGTGAGTGTGTGGCTTATAATTTTATATATTTGTTTATAGTTTTGATTTTTTTTTTATTATTTTGCTTTTGCTTTTTACATACATATCTATAGGATGGTCTGTTGTCTTTGATTAAGTTTTCTGTATTGTGTATCGGGGTTCAGATTTTTAGACTGGTCATCAGGTCAGAGATTGTACTTTTTAGTTGGACTTGTATTATTTTGTACATTTACATTTTTTTCTTTCTTTCTTTCTTTCTTTTTATTCTTTTTCTTTCTTTGTTTTTTTGTTTTTTTTTTTGAGATCGACTCTAGTTAGAATTTCAGCCTTGGTGATATTACACCATCTGAGACTATCAGAGGAATTGTGTTCATTAATTTTTGATGAATTCTTATTTATTATGACTGTATCTTTGATATTCTGGTACCATCAGGTGTTTTGTAATCTTAATTAAAATAGCTTCCCAACTTTATTCCAATTTGACACCCATCCGCCATACAAGACTCATATCAAGTTAATATAAAAAATGCAGTTTGGTGACAATTGAAGAATGGTATCTGCAAAAGTTGTGCCCCTTTTTTCCCTCTAGTTTTATTGCTTGTGGCTATAACTGAGAGCCTTGGTTTTCTTCAATTAAAAGTCCTGTATTAATGCACATTTAATTATGATTGATTTTAAAATTGTTAATTTAAATGATTTATTTGCAATGTTATGTTTAACTTTATATTAATTTTAAAAATTTTTACACAAATTTTATTTGTATGTTTACATAGATCAAGATTGGAAAGTAAGACTTGTTTATCTAAGTAAATTTATACTTGAAAATTTTCTTTTTATACAAATGTTACGCTCATTGTATGTATCTTACAATGATGTAATGATAAATAAAAAGTTATATGTAAAATAAAGGTAAATTTTAAAGTAATTCCTATTCATGTGTACTCATTAGAGTAAATAGATTGATAATGAACTGATTAGAAGAGAACATTGAAGGATTTTGGCACATTAAGACCAGAACCCCTTCTTCTGTGAAACAAAAAGTTCTTAGCAAGCTGTTGAGCTGCTTATTTTATTTTTTCTATGCAAATGTCATCATTGGTGTTATTTACATCAGTAAATTCTGAGGGAAAAATGCAATTTAAGGAATATTACTGATTTCTAAGGAAATTTAATCAACAACTTTTTAGAAGTTTACCTATACAAAATGTCGTGAAATGTTTTCGGTTAATATGTAATGATTTGAGTTATTGACCCTGCAGTGGAGTGTACACATTGCTTTTAACTTATCCCTAGTTCAACATAGATATTTATTACATACCTGCTATCGCTTTTAAATACAATTATCTTTTTTTATTATATATTATGTATTTCTGATATATTTCATAGACAGAGATATAATATATTTATATTTTCTTTTCATTCTTACTAGAAGTAGCTTTTCAAAATTGTATATATACAACATGCATGATATTTATAAATATATACTTATTGCATCAAGTATTTTATCCATATTAGAAATTATCTGATCTATATTATATATTATCTTATATATATCTTAAATATAGAAACAAAAATCCTATACAAAATTATTCATTATAGAGATAAATCTATGATGAATTGCCTAATATATTGCCTAAATACAAACTATTTCGTGAATAACAATTTCGCCAAGTTTACAAATTTCCCTACCTTGGTATTGAGGGTTCAGATTGGTTCTAACTGTCCATGGATATCTGCAGCAATAATTTTTTTGCAGTTTCCCCTTTTTTTAAACTTTTGTTTGCATACTCAATCGCAGTAGCACGTGTCTGTACAAAAATTTGCTGTGTCAGTTTTTGAGTGATAAGTTTGTTTGTTGTTTGTTTGAATTGTGTGCATAATTTGACATTTTCTGGGTTTTTTTTTTTTTTTTTTTTTTTTTTTTTTTTTTTGTACTGGGTGGATATTTTAAACTAGCAATTAATTTAATGACTCTCAAAAAGTAAGGGGGATAACTTTGCCAAAGTGCTACAATAATCTTGATTCATCTTAATTGGTTACCTGAACCTGCAAACTAAATTAGTAAATTTATAAATTAGAATCTCTTGAAAATATTAGCCTGCTGTTTTCAGGAATATACCAACAAAACAGGAAGGGTTTGTAAGTCTTAATTGTCTGGTAGCCTGTTTGCTTTATCAAAATTTATTTTGTTCTTAAAAATGACATCATATATTGGTTTTGTTTGTACAAAAAGTAAGCATTTGAAGAAATGATTTCAAATGATGTCATAGATTTCTATCCAGAAGTAATTATCAAATATTTAAAAGTTACGAGTGTAGTAAAAGTGGTTCGTAGCCCTTGTCAAGATTCTTTCATGTAGGTATATTGGATGATGAAAAAAACCAAATTGCCCAGAGAATACCACAGATATTTTGGCATGTGAACTGACAAACTTTTTCACATTAAAATCTTTCTGAGTGGGATTCAAACACAGAGGGTGAGAGACCCTGTGATTTGTTAGCATTGGCTTTAGACCACTTGATCACTAAAAATTGATAAAAACACTCTGGATTAGTAACAACTTATAAGACTTACAGGCCCTGAATGTACCTACCGTTAGTTATAGTACTCAGTTATTACCAATGCTTCAGACAGTATATTATAGTTAGAATAAAGAAGTTTCTGTTTTTTGAGAAATAATTATTTTTTGACATTGATTAATTTAACATCAGACATGTTTTTTTTTTTTAAAATGCTTGTTATAAATTTTGATTCAGTGTATATATTTCCAACAAGTATTGATGTGTTGAAAATAGGTGTTTCAAATCAATTTTAAATAAATAAATGTTAAAGACATTTTTGATAAACTTTAAGAAGTATTAAAAGTTAGGGTTAATAGTTATTTGAAATATATTTTTTCTCTGTTTTATTGAAAAAATGAAATATTTACATTAATTCTTTGTTTTTTTTAATCAACATTTTAGTAACAAAATAATTTTAAAATTGTAAAATAACACCATAGAAAAACTGTATAAATAACACTGTGGAAAAACCAAGTGACTTTACAATTTGTTTTCTCTATTACAGCCTACTGGATATGATGACAGATCTCCACATTATTTATGTATCCTTTTTTAAATGTATGCAGTCAAAGGGAGATAACCATAAATTTTTCCATTGGAAGGATTAAGGGCCATTAAATATTTTAAAATATTCATCAATATTCAAAGTTGACAGTTTTTGTTGTAGGAGAAATGTTGGTTCCCATTTTTTATTGTTAATTTATGTGTAAATTTTAATGATTTCAGTAGTACATTTATATAAAAAATAAAAAAAAATTATTGTTAATTCAGAAGATTTTATCCTGATTTTCAGAGTAATGTCCCTTTATGAATTCAGTCTAAATAAGTCATTAACAAAATCATAATTTTTTAAAAAATTTTGATTAAATATTATTAAGCCATTTTATTTAAAGTACTATATAAAATACATATCATTATTATTTTCTTAACACAATCTAGTTGTTGACAATCTTAAACCAACAGAAATTGTGGTGTGCTTTGTGTCGTTATCTCGTTGGCATGAGCCACCACCAATAACTATTGATGAGAAAAAATCTCATACCAGTATAAAAGGAAAGGGAGATAAAAATGAACCAGAAAAGGAACTAACAAATGTAACCAGTAGCAGTGTACTAGATGGTAGGTATTTATACGGGAAAAAACTGATATTATAGGTCTTAAAATGACTCTATTTTTACACCCTGGTTCTGAACTTATGAAGTTTAAAATCTATGAGATCAAAACTTCTGGTCCTGAATATATTATAAAAATGTATTGTAACCAACCATCTTCATACCTTGCAGAAAGGTTTGTCAACATAAATAAGTTTTGAACATGATATGTAGAAATGGAATGGCCTGGGCTTCATACTTTCTAGAGCAAAATAATTGTGTTAAAAACCTGTAAAAGCAATGAATTTTATCATCTTCAGCGCACTCAAAATTATACTTTGTAGTCAAATATGTCAATTATATAAAAATGACAGATACATACTTTTTACTACCAGTTTATTTCATTATAATTCTTTTCTTATCATAACTAATTCTTTGAAAATTTCTCTTTTTGTGTTTTTAAATTGTCATGACTCTGTTAAATATCTCAATGTTTCTACTAAATGCTATCAGATGAATCCCCAGTTAATTATTTAACAGAAGGTAAGATTGCTGTTGTTTTTGATGTAATTTGTTTTTAGTTTTTAAAAAAGCCAACTAAACTTCTGGCAGTTCGAATAGTAAATTTTCAAAATGATGTGTGATATATCTATCATTACACAGTGGATGTCATAATTATCTCCCCTACTTTCTTGTTTTTGTGTGTTTTCGTGTATCTCATTTTGTTTTGTAAAAACAAAACTCTTTTGTTTCACCTTTTACTACAAAAGTTGAACAAACTGTCAAAATAGCTGAAGAATCTTGTAAGTATTGCAAAGGAAAATTGTTGTGAAAGCATAAATTATATATACATGTATATATATAGTTGTTTGTTTGTAGACTATGTTAAGTTGTTATAGATAATTAGTATGGGGTAGTTTGTTTTGAAAATAATATACCTTTTTGATAAGTTAGATTTTATTTTTATTAAATTTGCACTCAGTGCATTACACTGCATTATGGGAATGAGTTCTTTCTTGTTTATATATATCATCTTATTTATGTAATATGAAGTGTTAAACATATATATTCATAATCTGATATATTTTGATTTAAGTCTGCTGAGCTGATGGCATATTGAATTGTGTATGTGTGTGTTAAAACCATAGGCATTCATTTTAACTCCATTAAAACTCATGTATAAAGACTAACCAATGAACCTAATATTGAAATATAGAATTTGTAGACAGGTGGTCTTTATATAGAGGTTTTTTTGGTTGAAATATGAAGCCAAAGGATCTTTAAGACACTTATCTTAATGGACAGGTGATCTTTATATAGAGATGATTGCTATAACAGGTTTTACTTTATAGTCATTAAACAACTGCATGACATCCTAATCTAAAGTGGTTACATAATTCATAAATCAAATAGACAAATAAGTGATACAGGCCATCTTGGTTTGAAATGTCCTATTTGGTGCAGGAAGTTCGAAATCATTATTTAAAATTATTATTTATGAAAAAGAGAGAAGATACATTAATGGCCTTAATAATGATATTAGGAGCTAAGATTAATGTCCCCCCCCCCCCCCCCCATCAAAAAAAAGTGTCACGTTAATTCTTAAGCAAAATATTTACTATAGAAACATTTTTTTCTTTACTTTTGTAAACGTCGGGTATTAATGTAGTAATCATTTTATAACTGTTTACTTTTAGAGTCATATTCATTATTGTATCTTCTCCTTTCTTCATTGTTTTTGTGGTTAAATGGAATATTCCCATTCCCTCTTAGCCTTTTGTACAGAGTTATTTTGTATGTTTTTATACTCTTTTGTATGAATTACACAAAAGCTATTGTCAAACCAGCAACATCTGTAACAGCATCAATGTCCATTTGACAACTTCTGTCATATGATCTATCTATACAGGCAAGTTGTCTCATTGCTGTAGCCAACCACTGGTTAAAAAAAGATATTAGTTTTCGATAAAAAATAATTATTATTTGACAGTTTGCATTTTTTTTAATTTATGGACTATTGTTTTTTGCTGCCTTGCCAAGCCTACAAAACTTGTTTTAATATATGAAAAAAGTCTCTATTTAATCTTCAGAATTTTGTATGTTTTTATGAAGAGCTGTAATTTCTTATTTATTTTTGACTTGTAATTTTGTAACATTTGTTTTAATAATCTCTATGTAACAGGTTCTATTGGTGGTGAGAAGCCAACTCCCGTAGTGGTCCAGCCTGGTACACTTGTAGCAGAGCCCTATTCTTGGAAGAGTTTAGTGACCGGTCAGCCAATATTACGATTACGAACAACAGCTACTAAAGCAGCAGTATTAAGTCTTCCAGCAGGGTAATTATACACTTATCTTTACTTAAGTCATTCTGTTCTTGTTTATGTAAGAAAAAACTTACTTAAAAAAGTAACAGAAAAGGTGCAGCATCATGTCTGGACCTGTCAATCATTACTGCAGTTTGAAGGTTGCTACTGAGATGAAAGAAGTTGTACCTGAACTTTTGAAAAAAGATGAAATTGACATTTTAGTTATATTATAATAGTATTCTGTGTGTGACCCAGATCGTAACCTCTTTGGTCAAAACTAAATGATAATATCAATATTGCTTATACATTAAAAGTCATATATTTTTTTTTTTTGATATGCAAGAGCTTTGTTACCAATATTGAGGAAGACTCACAAAGAAAGACAGCTATTAACATCAATACTGTATTGAAGTAAACAAAAGTTAATAGCAATTTATTTGTAATAATTTTCAGATGTCATGTTTCAAGATCTATGATGTCTGGTTTGTTACATACACACACACACACACACACACACACACACACACACACACACACTCATGTTTTGCAGTTGATAGTGTTTTATTTCTGTTTACTTTTATTTATATATGTATATATTTTAGCCGTCATGTTTTACGATTTATGATGTCTGGTCCCCTCGGTCATCATGTACATCTATGTTCCTCAGTACAGTTTGTCTTTGGTGATGAGGAAACAGTCATGCAACACCTTACAAAGGTAGGAAAACAATTTCTCCCATCCCCCTAAGTTTGAGATAATTATTTCCAATGGAAGAAATGGTGGTAGAAATTTCTATCTTCACCTCCTTGTGCTGTTTATCTTCACCTCCTCGTGCGGCCAGAACTACTTTTTTAACTTCTCGTAATTTCCTCCACTTACAGGAGCAAGCTTAATCACAATTTATTTCAATAATATTATTAAAATGTTTTTCTGTAATAATTTTTTCTGTTTTCGTGTTGCAGCCAAGCTAATTTTCACATTATTTATGCAGTACATACTACTTGCGGAATAAGATGTACTTTTAAGTATAGCTATATCTTATATAGGTCAAGCTGCAGAGTACTACATTTTCTAAAAATACTCCCCGACAGCTGATCATTACATGTAGATTTCACGATTGTTTTTTTCCCTTTTTAAAGTGATTATGTAAGAATTCACGTTTTTTCAGCATAGCCACAGGTATGCTAGGATTCGAAGCAGGTCTTTTTAATGGTGGTATACTTTTTCTGATTTAGAAGGTCATTTAAAAGATAGGAATTTCTGTCAGCCATTCGTGCTTTGGGTTAAATTTGCCCAAAATTGTTAATGGGATGGGAGAAAAAGAATAAATCATATGCATCAGTGGTAGATAGAGGTATCCTACTCGGGTGGGCAGATTTTGTGTCTGGAACGAGGCTTTCTATTAATCTATGTATTGTTAAGAATGTTCTGAAGCTATTGAAATAAAATCTTACTGAAAAATAAGTACACATGTAGTATTACTGCTAGAAATTATAACCATATAAGCTTTTGTGTATATGTAATTTTGCTAACTGTAAAGTAAATCTCACTGCCTAGGTTCAAATACCACTTTTATAAGCAGAACTTAGTGCAAAAAATATTAGTCAATTTGCTTTCCAAAGTTTGGTTTTCTTTAAGGACTCTGGTTGCCTTTACCATCTCTGAGGAGGGACCACATTGATATATATGTAAAAAAATCCTGAACAAAGAGTAAAACACCTTAATCCACTTTTTTCAAGCCTGCAGTAATTTTATAGTTTAGTGTATGGAAGAACAACATAAATTGTTTTATACATTCTTAAAGAGGAAACATGTTGTATTTAAATATTGTAAATTTTTTATTTTTTAGGAAAGTTGTAGATTTGTTGACAATGCCACACAAGTAATGAATAGTATTGGAAAATGTATAAATGCATTTAATGATACAGAAGGATTTAAACAGGCCTGGGACGAGTTGGTCAGTTATCACTGTCCCTATAGAAATGATAAACTTATGTCCAAACAACACCATTTCCAGGTAAGTTGTCCAAACAACACTATTTACAGTTCAGCACAGTCTTCAACCCACCTACCCATTACATGCTGTCACTGTTCTGTAACTTCTACTATAGATTGTGATGTAAAGATATATGAAATCATCTTTATTTGAATGGGAAACCCTGTTTTCTCACCAGTTCCATCCATACTCTCACCACCATATTTACCCCCACTTTGTCCTCAAAATCCTGTCTACCCCTGAATGTCATACTGTATATATTTATAGACCACATATGGTACCTTACATTAAGGACTTTTAAGACAGGTGGTCTATAAAGAGGTCATTTTGGTTAAAACATGAAGCAAAGAGAGCTTAAACATTGATCATAATAGACATTTGGTCTTTATATAGAGGTTGTCACTATAATGCATTTCACTAGCAGAAAAAGTGGCTTTCCCAATACTGTTTTTCTCCATCATACCAAAACACATCATCTTGATAATAGTATCATAATAATAATTTTGACCTGGGCTTAAACCACTATTCCACCCACCCACCTTATAACTACAGGTTTACTATTATCAAAATGCAAGTGAAAGTAAATTATTTTAGAACCTAGTTTTATGCTTTTCAGTCAATCACTTAGATTTAAACACTAACACTTTCTGATTTTTAGATTTAAACACTAACACTTTCTGATTTTTAGATTTAAACACTAACGCTTTCTGATTTTTAGATTTAAACACTAACACTTTCTGATTTTTAGATTTAAACACTTTTTGATTTTTATTTTCTGTAGGTTTTCAATGAGGCTTTATATAACACTTTAACAAAAAGTTTAAAGGATATTATCAACTTGGAGACAGTGTATGCATGGAGGGTGTTTAACTATGATACTACTACTAAGAATATACTAGGACTATCTTCAGGTAGTAGACCAGGTATGTAACACTAATATATAAGTATTACAAAGTACTAGTATTTTTTTATTAGCCTGCAATGATGTTTTTACATATATGTATCTATCTTTTGTCTCTTTCTATGCCTATTTGTTGAATTTTATTCAAATCTGTAAATCAATAATTTTGTTTTTTGATTTCAAGAGAAAGTTGCTATAAATTATATGAAATGTATATTTAAAAAAAATCTCAAGTCTGAAAGATTAGACAACTTACTGGAACTTGAAAACACCTCTTCAATTTGTTCATTTTCAAACTTATCAATTTGATTCATTCATTAAATTGGTTTAATTCATATAATTAGATTGCAAATTTAGTAATTTAAAGCAGTGAGTTTAATGCCACAGTCAAAATTGTTTCACTTCAATTGAGTCAGTTCTGGAATGATTTAAAAAAGAATGGATAAAATAACTGCAGTTACAGTAATCAACTTATCCCATGTGATTATAGGTACAGAGAAACTGTGATAGTAAATTAACCAGTAATTCATGCATTTATTATTTTTATTTGCCAGGTCATGTATTGAAATATTTTAAAATTGAAAATAAAGGGGTTTTTTGTGATAATTTGAAACAATCTCAGTGTATAAATATGATTTATATATCATAATGAAATGGGCCCGAGGTTGTCACGACTTTACATCTCTCTGTTTATGAAGATTATTTTATTGGTTATAGAGATTTCCTTTTACAACATCAGTTTTTTTGCTGAATATTCCAGCTTTTGAAAATGTATTATCATGGAAATAAAATTAACAAGGTGTAAATATGAGGGTATCACATAATGAATGGATCAAGCCCAAAATATTTAATTGTTTGAATCACTTGGATTACACTGGGATTGTTTTTGATATTTGAAAATATATATATATGTACTATTAACCTTAAGATTGATCAAAAAAAGAAGAATGATTGACATGGATTTGATTGATTTGTACCGCGAGATCTATATATAAAAATGAACAAATTTTTGTAGTTTTGATTTCTGTAGCATTTGGCAAATAAACTGCAATCAAAAATTTCATAGAAATTATCTTTATATAGGCAATTCAGTATTGAATTTGTTGTAAGATTTGAATTTGATAGTCAATAATTTTTTCTCTACAACTTTAGTTTTGGTTAAAATTTGTTACATCTTAGTTTTGTTTATGATAATGCCCTTGATTTCATGATTTTCTCTCGCTTTTCTTTTTGTTAATAGTACATAATTCTGCATGCCTTTTGTCCATATATAAAGTGTGATTGTTTTATGATATATATCTTTTTTTTATAATGGTTATTTGAAGTTATATTATTCAGCAAGTTTGACATGTGCACCAGACCTTGTATATTTATAATTATCTGGTAATTATCTGGAAAAATGCAAATTCAATGACACCTTTTTTTATAAAGCAAATCAATTCCTTGTTATTTAATTAGTCCTCTACCAAATTTCTGCTACAATATGAAGTGTTTTTTTTACTGTTTGAAATATAAATCGATTTAAGTTATTTAATAGTGAATTTATAAAACTTGTTAAACAATTTGTGTTGCATGAAAATTTATTGAAATTATTTATCAAATTCAATTTTACAAGAACATGCATACAAGACCTGGTTTTTTATATGATATACTTGTCATGGTGCACATTGTAGATGATGAAAAATAGTTAGGATGCATATATATAATAATATTTGTTGCAGATATATACATGCCTAGTATATGAGATTGTGAGATTTGAGACAGAATGTGAATAATTTAGAATATATTTGTCAGTGTACCATGTGATGCCCCAAAAAGTGTTGTGTGGAAAATTTAGATTTTAATCACGAATCAAGTTTTTCTGTAAAAAAAAAAAAAAAAAAAAAAAAAAAAAAAAAGATATTCCTGAAATTTAGCACTGAAAACATCTCCCAAAACAATCTACACAAATTTTTAGGGGTTTTTATCACTTTAATTCAGTGAACCCTATTATCAAAATGAATATATCACATTTTTAGTAGGTTTTCTTGATTGAACATTTGGCAAAAATACCAAGATAAAACCTGGGTTATTGTTATAATTGGGGTTTTTAATAGTTACATGTCATGTTTCAATTATTCAAAATTATTTGTTAATATATATATTTTTACAGAATAAAATGGCACTCATTTAGGCACTTATTTTTCACTGTCACTTTAACACATTTAGAAACTTTACATTAATTGTTCACATGATGTTTCAAATACTTTAGTTTTTTATAAATTATTTTTCCGTGTTTGATGCTGAGTAGATGCTTTATTTATTAACATGAATTTAGACAGAAATAAATATAAGATGTTATACTCTCTAAAGTAAAGTGAAATATTGCTAATAAGGAATATTCAGTCATTTAGGACTGAAAATATTAACTATTAAATAACTCTGTCACTGGATGTAATGAATCCTAATTTTCAGCAACTGGAACAACCAGCCAACGTGGATCTGCCAAACAGCCACCGGCTAAAGGCGATAAGGACAAAGATAAAAATAAACGTGAGTCGTAAAGCATATGCCGTAGTTTCCTTTTTGGGTAGAGGTGCATTCTTTGCTAGACAGCTTTTTGCTTTCTCTTGTCCTAAAGAGTTCTCTCCCTTTGTCTTTCATTCTAGAAAACCATTTCCTAGTTTTAAAAAATTAATGAAAGTTATTTGAATTCTTTTACTTACATATGAAAAATAAATAAGAAATTGAAATGCTTTAGTAACTGTACTAAGTATTTTCAAAAATTCAGAATATAGAAGGACTGAAAAAAATTGACCAAGTTATTTGGAGAAATCTAAAGTTACTGCTTGAATGTGAGAGTTTAAGGGGAAGTAATTGATACAGTAAAAATGATTATTATTTACTAATAAATGTATAGGAAACATTTTTTAGGAATTGGTTGGTTAAATATCATTGATACTCTTATTCAATTTCACAAAGTTATCCTATCTTTTTTGTTTATAACACCATTATGCATTTTTTCTTGCACATACTTTAGTTACGTCTTTTGTCCTTTTTTATATTTATTTCCTTTAATCATTATATATATACCCTGTGTAATCCTTCTTTCATCTTTCAATTTTGAATTCTTTGTAACCAAATATGGCAAAATCATATGATTTAATAATAGGTTTCATGTCATGGTAATATTACTTCACAAGTTTGATTTATAAAACAATTAAAGATATGCCTGGTATATAGGACTACATTCCCCAAAAAAAAAAAAAAAAAAAAAAAAAAAAAAAAAAAAAAAATTATTTTAGAATTACCAGTATGGACAGTAAAACCTTTTTTTTAATGTTCCTTTTTAACTTTAGAATTACCAGTATGGACAGTAAAACCTTTTTTTTAATGTTCTTTTTTAACTTTTCTGACAACAAATTTTTTCTGTTATCAAAGTTTAAAAGTCCAGGATTCTTTTTAATCTTTTTCTTTGTAATATTCCCTCAATTTATTGCTAAATGCCTCTATAATGTTAAATTCTGAACAATGGTTGTTTGAGTCCTGAGGTTTTACTGTTTAAGACAGAAAACAAGCAGAATGATTTAAATATGGATTTGATGCCTAGAGTATTAGGTCAGCAGACTAACAATGTCATGCTGCAGTTTATAATCTCTCTCATAGACAGTGTTTGAAAACTTCTCATTTTTTGGTATCACTGTTTAAATTTGACCAATCATATTTTATTCTGCTCTGCAGGTTTTCTCTACAAAAGAAAACTAATAAGTTTTGCATGAGCATTGACATCCATTGTTTAAATTTTTGATAAAAAGTTAATTTTTTTATCAACAAATACGTTGTTTTTGATGGACAAAATGTACAGATGAGTTGTCCTGTTTTTCTGACAGTTCTAGTTTCAATCTATATATGGATTGTTTGTCCTCACTTTCAATGAAACGAGATATTAATATCAATTAATATTTTGACTAAATCTTAACCAGATATTAACAGCATAGTTCAAGGCTGTTTTTAAATAACATTTTGATTAACATTTTTTAATTTCTTAGCTAAAGATTTTAAATGCAGTGAATCAGTGACATGGAGTAGTAACATAGCAACTCCTTCTAAACTTGTTACAAACAGTATACACATATATATTTATATATTTACTGTATTGAAATGGTTAACCAATGGGCCACATGATACCAACTTACATTATTGGAAACAATGATTTCCAGAATATGAGTAGCATTCATATAATGATATCGCGGAATAATTTTCCAAATGAAATATCCAATATTGAGGTTTTAGTAACTATTTTGAGATGTTAGTCAATCCTTAAAGAATGTTAAGTAGTACCATGTGATGCCCAAGTTAATGCCATTCATCTCCATTTTTTATTTATTTTGACAATTCTTCCTTGTTATGAGTTAGATTTTGACTTTAAATCAATGCTTTCTTTTGACTTGTCTTGTTTCTTTTTTACTTTTTTTGTATTGTATATTTACTTTTTTTGGCTGTTATGTTTGGCTTTATGTTTGATTTGCTTTCTTTTTATGATAGTTTTTGAAACTTAATTATTCTAACTTTTTTGTTTCCTTATTTTATCATTTTGCTTTTTTTTATATTCATTTGGCTGAGAATTTTTAATTTATTTTGCATGTTTTTGGATTTGAAAAATAAAGTTAGATGCTAGTATTTATTTAACAGAATTAAGCATGCTTTTATATAATTTTAATTTTATTCTTTTAATTTTTTTACAATTGAATTAAGTATACTAAATCTTAATTATTAAAATTTTAATTAAAGCAATAAGATTTATTAATTGAGAGTTAAATAATTTAAAAGTAACAAAATTCTTATTTAAAGAAACATTTTTTTATGAATCAGATTTCAATGAAAAGTTATTTTTTCATATAAAGCCATATTTTCTCTGCACATGTATTCAAACCGGAAATAAAAACACAACTTCAATGTATTTGTATGTGTTATCCATTCACTGTGAATTTTACCATGTAAAATATGTATAATTTGTAATGTATTTAATATAATCCTGTGATGTTGTCATTGAGTTAATTCCCTTTGTAGGTCTGGTTGTATTCACAAAAATATGAATTATGTTTTAATGCTTACATAAAAACAATTTCAAAATTTTAATAAGAAATCATATTTCATCATGAACACTTTTCAATCATGTCATTATAAAGACTTTAGAAGTTCAGGAATTTGTGACATGATTTCATAGTAAAACTGTGAATTTATTTTAATTGGCATTCATACAACCAGATCCACAATATTTTACCCATGAAGTTCACTTTTTTTCAATTTTAAAAGCACTTTTGAATTTCTTTATCTGCCATTCTGTTTGCACTATATGATGTTTAATACATGTTTTTCTTTTCTGCATGCGCCATGTAGAGGCCCCAGTAGAGGGTATGTTATATTTGATTTTTGTGATAATTTCAAACCTAAAGTGGTATATTTAACCATTGGTTCATGATATGAAGAAGTGTGTGTGTGTGTGTGTGTGTGTGTGTGTGTGTGTGTGTGTGTGTGTGTAAATATTCCCTGTGAGAAAAAGTTGTAGGTGTATGATAATTAAATTTTGAAAAAAAGAAAGAGAAAAAATACTGGTAGGTTTTGTTGCTTCAATAAAAGTGTCGCTTTTTCAAATGTTGCTCCATTATGATTCTGACTTTTGTTGTTCTTCTAGAAGAGTTTTTGCTATTATCCATGCTTAAAAAGCTTGTCTTTAATTACTTTACAAAAAGTTACATGACAAAGAAATCAAGTAGTGTGTGTGTGTATGTGTGTGTGTGTGTGTGTATGTGTGTACATGGGTGAGTGGGAACAGGGTAATTGAGTGGAATGGTAAAAAGTATTTGTTTTATGCATCAGTCCAGTTATTTTGCATATAATTTTGAGTCAGTAAGCTTTAAGATTGCGGAAAAAACCAGTGTCCAAAAAACATCAACCCTAGTTTTGAGAGGTGCTTATAGTGACCCTAAGTTGTCACATCAAGTTCAGCCACCAAGGCTGTTGGTAATATATAAAGTTTATGATCTGAATTAGATTTGATTGCTATGCATCATCAGCTAGAACATTAATCAAGAATTATACATTTTTTTTAAAATTGATTTTCAATTAATTGATATAAATAAATTTTATATCAAGAATTATCTCTTCTTGATCTCATTTATACTAAACTTTGGGAATAACCATATGAACATCAAACAAGCTAGAGAATTTTAACATTTAATAAAGCAACAATATAAGATATTGGTTAGTTCATGTGACAGTTTGTGAGAGTCAGTGGTATGTTTTACAATTTTGTATAATTTTGAACTGTTAAAATTAGATGTGTATATACATATTTTTTTAAAATTAAACTTGCTCTTTCAGGAGAAGCAGAAAAAGTAGAAAACCCATGGGCTAATAGGTAATACTGAGTAGTTGTTATATTCAGTTGATTACAATATTTTTTCAAACATATATAATTTTGGGATATGTAAAAAAATCTGGAATATTACTTGGTTACTCTTTAATTATCCAAAATAGGTCTGGTGTGAGTTTGGAATGATTAAAATCTCAATTTCTTAGTGAAATAAAAAAAATGTAATATTAAATGAAAATAATGTTTTTGAACACAAACTAAAATTTTTCATTCATTTTGAACTTACAAAATGAATACAAAGTAAAACTAGAGAATATTGTTATTTTGAACAAGAATAGAATTTTTATAATTGCTCTATCTTCAGAAATTTGTTCCACTTTTTATGGAGGAATATACTAAAATTCTTGGGTCAAATCAAGCTAGATAAATCTCTTGTTATTTTCTATATTTTTCATTTCTTAAAATTTCCTAGTCTGAATAGAGTTCACAATTTTAGTGTGGGGTAGGCTGATTTTTTTTAGAATTAAAATTTCCCGCATTTATATCAAATGTATAAAAGTTGGAAATTTTTAATTTTAATGCTAAATTTTTTTTCTTTGATAAACTTGGATTGAATGATTATCCTTTGATTAAGTTTAATGTATCATCTTTTGTATATTTAATTTATTTTTTAAACTAATTTAGAAATTAACACATTGTAATTATATTATTTTTACTCAGAGAACCAACCAATGAAGAGCTTGTGTCTGCAGTAAAGCTTCAGAAATCATGGAGGGGATATTGGGTTAGAAAGATAAAAGCTGCTAGAACTCCAGGTAAGCCTGTAGTTATATTATCTCAAGATAATGTGGGGTACCGATTTTTAATCTCGGATATCCTGGATGTGGAATTTTTTTCTGAAGAATAATGTTACATTGGAAATACAGTCAAATTTTAGGTAAAGCCTCTAATGCCCCCTGCTCACCTATAGGTAACATGTCATATCCATAAAATAATAAAAACCTTACTAATTGAAAACTTATTTAAACATGGGGTAATTTATTTATTTATTTTTTTTGACTTTGTTTGAAATTTGAAAGTGTACAAGAATTCCAAATACACCCTGGATGGTGTAAGATAAACCAGCCATTCACAACTAAAATTACCTTTCTTGCATTAATCAGCATGGTTATGTAGTATTGCATATATTTTAAACATGGAGTAACTTATTTTATATTTGATTTTCAGGCACTGAAGAAAATTTGAAAGTGATGGAAATTTTACAGAAATGTTGGACTATTTTAGAGGCAAATGCTGAATCAAATGGACTTTTTCTTTTAGGTAAATATAATGTTTTTAAGTTTTTGTATCATTAACTTACTGCTATAATTATCAAGTCAAGTTAATATCACTGCAAACTGCCAGGCTAGGCTTTTTGCATTACAATTCAGCTATGTTACCTACAAATTATAAGCATTATTTTCATTGCATACCAGCTGACAAACCAGACTATGTTATTTTCATTTCAAACCAGGCTATGTTACATTTATTACAAACCTGGCTATGTTACTTTCATTACAAACCAGGCTATGTTTATTACAAGCCAGGCATTGTTACTTTCATTACAAACTACCAGAACTTTTATTAATGTTGATGTAGCCAATTCAAATGTGTGTTACTTTCCTTTTTGTTTTCAACAGGTATATGTTCAGATTGGATCCAGAATTAATGCAGAAATATCCATTCTACCAAGATGAGTGGAACAAGATATCTTACAATGATTACTCTGGGCAGTATCCAGATCAACCACCTAACAACTGGTTCATTGTGTTCAGGTAAGTTATACAGAGAGAGAGAGAGAGAGGAGAGAGAGAGAGAGAGAGAGAGAGAGAGAGAGAATGGGTGTTTGTAAAACACCTTTTACTTATATTGTAGATTTACTATAGATGACAAAATTATAGTTTTGATATGTATTATGATGTTTTAACTGAATAACAAGATATTAAATATTATAAGGAAAAACTTCTACCTAATCCATAGGTTAAATGATATGTATTTTGGTATATTGTAAAGATGTATACAAAACATATTTTTCCAGCTCATCTTCTTGCTTGTAAGTTGGCATCCCTTGTAAAGGGCAAAATGTGCAAGCTGGTTATCTTGATCCTCTGACAAAGGTACGGCCATGTGACCAAATGGCATGGCACAATGGATGTATCTGCATTATGCCTTTTTTCACTGAATAATTTTTTTTTATGAAAGAATTTGTTTTACGATTACATTATTTTATGAATTGGTCTTATGATATCTACAAAATACAACAAGTACATTCCATATTAGCCTTTATTTACCAGGTGAGCATATCAGGCTGATTGGGCCTCTTATTGTTTTGTTGTATAAATGTTATTGTTTATCTATATTTACAGAGAAGTGTTCCACGTCATAGAAGAAACATTAGCTGTACCTAAGTTATATGTCCCTATCAACACCTGTATGCTCAGAGTGGTCAATAATGACACTGGTGAGGAGATTCCTAGAGTCTTCCAGAAAGTAGCACCCCATGTCTATAAGAAAAATAAGGTGATTGTAATTATGATATTTTAAGCCACCTTTTTAGCATCATTGGTAATGCCAAGTCAACATAGATGTCTTATATCACAGCTGATTCTTTTTGGAATGTTATATTTAGAACTAATCATATAGATCAGTCTTAGTTATATCTGTATGGTTTTCTGTGACCGTGATGTCTAAAGTATCACTTATGGATCTATGTAAGACCAAATCCCACTTGGACCAATCCTAGTAAAAAAGTGCTTATCAGTTTATTAATGGGTAGGTGGTTTTCTTTAGGCACTCCAGTTTCTTCTACCATTCAAGAACTTATTACCTGGATATACTAGTAAATTAAAGAATTTTGATCAGGGCATGTAACACCATTGGTTCAGTTTGTTATTTCTAAAGACAAGGAGAGTTGTACTATAAAAAGAAAGTGATAAGTTTACACTTTCTTTTTTGTACATATAAGGAGAGTTTATTTCATATATCTAGCTTGACCCTAAGTGCCAACATCCAATGTTTCTACTTAAAAGTATTTAAAATGCTAAATGATCAGACATACTAGTTTGTCCCTTCTACAGTTTTTGTTTAATTTTTGCATTTATCACATTCTTTACCTTTTATTTTTCCAATTCAGGTTAATTAAAGATATTTGGTATGTTTCATAAAAAAAGCAATTTTAGATAATTGACATTGTTTTGACTTTGGTTATTACAGAAAGGTTATACCTTTGTTGCTGAAGCTAGAACCTTGGATCAAGGTATACCATCTGGTAAATGGAGAATGCGTTTGATTGGCTCGTTAAGTCCACTTCCTGCTCCATTGCCACCAAGGAATGAAGTTAATAGTGCCTTCCATGCCCGAGAGATTAGAGACTATTATATACCAAATGATAATCAAGTTATTTTAAGGTGTGTATTTTATCATATGTAAGAAAAGAAATAAATTGAAGATCACAAAAGAGTTAAAAACAGTAACACCAAAAAAAAAAAAAAAAAAACCAGTAAAACCTAAAGAATTCAATACTCTCATCGTTTGATTAAATTATTGTGCAAATTTAAAACAGGAGTAAATTATGCATATCTGCCAAGATCTCTTGTTTAGAAATCATATTCCAGGCAAGAATTTCACTTAGCATTTTTAGCTCACCTGAGCTGAAAGCTCAGATGAGCTATTGCGATGGTTCACCGTCCGTCGTCTGTTGTGCGTCGTCCGTTGTGCGTTAACTTTTTACATTTTAATCTTCTCCTCCAAAACCACTGGGCAAAATTTAATTAAACTTGGTAACCATCATGCCTGGGTGAAGCCCTTTCAAATTTGCACAAATGAAGGAGTTATGTCCCCTTGGGGCCCCATAAAGGGGGAAAGAGTGAAAAACTTTGAAAAGATTCTCCTCTGAATCTACATGAGATATACCTAAGAAATTTCATTTATAACATCCTTAGGTCATCTTTTTTCAGATTTGCACAAATGGTAGCCATGGGGCTCAAAATGGGGAAATTGTAAGGCACTGAGTGGGGAAATTGCTAAAAATTATATATTTGTCACTATATCTTGAAAACTATTAACTGTTTGTACAGGCATGTATATTAGAATGTTGTAGATATTGATATGACGCTCATTTTGATATATGGATCAAGGTCATATGTTGAAAGGTCACATTCACAGCTACAAAAGAAGACTTAAATTGCTAATTATCTTGAAAACTACTGATACATGCCTATACTTTTTGTATAGGCATGTATATTAGAATATTGTAGGTATTGCGACAATAATCATTTTGATATATGGTTCAAGTTCATATATTAAAAGGTCAAGGTCACAGCTGCAAAAAAGACTTAAATTGCTAATTATCTTAAAAACTATTAACATTTTGTATAGGCATGTATATATTAGAATATTGTAGGTATTGTGACAGTGATCATTTTGATATATGGTTCAAGGTTATATGTTGAAAGGTCAAGGTCACAGCTGCAAAAAAAGGCAAATTGCTAATTATCTTGAAAACTATTAACTTTTTGTATAGGGATGTATATTAGAATATTGTAGGTATTGACATGATGATCATTTTGATATATGGTTCAAGGTCATATGTTTAAAGGTCAAGGTCACAGCTGCAAAAGAAGACTTAAATTGCTAATTATCTTGAAAACTATTAATGTTTTGTATAGGCATGTATATTACAATATTGTAGGTATTGCGACAGTGATCATTATGATATATGGTACAAGGTCATATGTTGAAAGGTCAAGGTCATAGCTGCAAAAGAAGACTTAAACTGCTAATTATCTTGAAAACTAATAACTTTTTGCATAGGCATGTATGTATTAGAATATTGTAGGTATTACGACAACGATCATTTTGATATATGATTCAAGGTTATATGTTCAAAGGTCAAGGTCATATCAACATAGGAATACTAAGAATATTAATTATCTTGAAAGCTATTAATTTCATGCATAGGCATATATAATAGAATATTATAGGTATTGACATGACAATCATATTATATGGTTCAAGGTCATATATGTTCAAAGGTCAAGGACATAGCTGCATAAGTATACAGAAATTGATTATTGATTTGGAAATTATTCATTGCACTACAGTTACTTCATGCATATTATATAAGCTACTTATGAATGAAATGTGAGTGGATATATTTCTGATTAAGTTTTGTGGGAGTTCTTAACTTAAGAAAACTTTTGAAGTTTCTGTAATATATTGTGTATTGCACTTTGCAAACAATATTGGACATATCTTCAGGTGAGCGTTAAGGCCCATGGGCCTCTTGTTTTTAATTATATTTATTTTTTAGATATGCTGTTAAAGTAAATGAAGACCACCTGACCAGTATACAGATTAATACCTCTAAGTTAGATGTCCATGTTAAACTAACAGTTCTGGACAATGAGGTCGAGATGGCCAGTACTGTGGGTAAAGGTCATGCAGTAATACCATCATACACATTCCTCAAAGATATCGATCCAAATGAACAGAGGTCAAGTTCTAGAGCATGTAAGTTAATTTTTATGTGTACTTCAATGATTTTATGACTCTAAATTATTTTATTTTATACACAACTATGGGTCTAATTTTTTATGTCTGAGTGTTCTAAAGCTCCCCAAGTTTATCCAATTATGAATAAAATTTGTCAGTTTAATTGATTAAGGTTGGTCACTATGATGGGTTTTTTTTCAGCATACTATGTGAAATTTCATTATTTTTATGCTAAACAATGCTTTTTAGTAAATGTGGAATGCTACAACATTAGATATTCCTAGAATTACAAAATAAATCATACTTATTGTTTTTGTTCAGTACAAATGTTCACAGATATGTATCATATACATATAGTATACTGACAAACCTCCTTCAAACTATTCTTACCGAGACAGTATATTATTTTGTGAGTTGTGTAATTATTTTCTGTAATTTATCTTTACTTACATTTTTTTTTCTCTAAATTATTATCATAATTTTTAGCTAACAAAGATACTAAAGGAAAAGCAGGAAGTCAACAGAATGTGGGTAAAAAACGAATTTCCTCCGGTAAAAGTGCTGATGGCAGGGGATCAGTAAGTGAATATTAATTACTGTTTTTTTTTCTATGTTGCATAAACCTTTTAATAGAAAGATTTCGCTTATTGAAACTCTCTGTGTCTTTTAAAGTCAAAAGTTGTGGATTCAAGCTGCAACATGTGACTGTAGAAAGTTCTAGACATGATATTAATTTCATTAAAAAAATTGACCAATGAAACAGCCTTTTTGAAACAATTAGGACATTTTTATTACTGACTTTCTGCTAGGATTTAGCTAGCTGTTACAAAAATGCAAAAATTTTCATGAAAATTATGATTGCTATTTAAACACAAGTTAGTGTGCATGTTCTTTATTCAAAGTTAATATTTAAATGCTTGTTTACTTCATTTTCAACTTGTAGAGAGCAAGTCACCACTCTGATGCTTTGGAAGATGAAATAGATGAAAAAGACTTAAAGGTATGTAACTGCTAAGCACTAGAATCTGTCTAGTGGTGTTGGTGGGTGGTTAGGTAAGAGTGTGTTTTTTGTGCCAGAATCTTTAACATTTAATCTTTAAACTTTAACATTAGTGTTGTAACTTACAAAAATGAAAATCTTTTAGAGTCCTTGATTCCCAATAAATATTTATAGAAAGAATAAAACAAGTCACTATTGGCGTTCATGTTAGATTAATAGAATCTGTCACCTGTTTGTGACCGATACCGGATGATCTCAGTCTCGGGTGATGTGATGTAAGGTATCTCAATCTCGACACAGCCTCGATTGGGATATGTTACATCGCATCACCCGAGACTGAGTTCAACCGGTATTGGTCACAAACAGGTGACAGATTCTATTTCTCATACCATTAAAATCTTTATAACTGCGATACGTACAAAACAAAACACCTGTATGGGACCACTTGCATTCCTTTGGACACTTTATGCATTGTAAAAATCTGCCCTTTGAAAATAATCCCATCGACAACACTTCGAAAGTTTAAGATATCAAAGATTTGTATTCAATGCAAATATAAAACAACTTTGACAAAAAAATAAAATATTTTGACAAGCAACAATAAAAACACATATTTGAAAAATAAATAAGTAAGCCTATTGTTTTGATGACGTCAAGTATAATGATCGGATACGTCATTCTGAGATCATCAACACCGTCATTTGTCACGTGAGGCTGTACCAGACAAACTGGACAAGACAGAAAAAATCCAGCACCGGTGTGCGCGTGGGATTTTTCTGTTCGAGGTACGAGAAAGGTAAATCTCACTTGAGTAGGTGAATATTTCTGTCATTATGATATGAATATGTAACCAAGAGGCTGAGATTTCTGTATCATACATATGTACTCATAATGGATTTTATTGGTTGCAATTGATATACTTCTCGACCAAATGTATTAAAACTCAGGGCTCAGATATACCTGTCTGGCACCAAAAGTAGTGTCAGATTACATTTTCATTGCTGGAATACTTCAGATATTTCTGACATGAATATTGCATCCAGCAGGTGTGATTTCCCTATCCTACATGGATACTCATAATGGATTGTTTAGTGAGGAAAAATGATGTGTGTTACATTTATTTTATTTTCTTTCCAGCCTCATAAATACATTATTCAAGCCACAGTGTTAAAAAATAGCTGGCCATTGTCCGAGAGTAGCTGGACATTTGTACAGATGCTGAAAGAAATTGAAAAGAATGATCTTAAAGGTAAGCTATCAAGTATGATCTTAAAGGTAAGCTGTCAAGTATGATCTTAAAGGTATGCTATCAAGTATGATCTTAAAGGTAAGCTATCAAGTATGATCTTAAAGGTAAGCTATCAAGTATGATCTTAAAGGTAAGCTATCAAGTATGATCTTAAAGGTAAGCTATCAAATATGATCTTAAAGGTAAGCTATCAAGTATGATCTTAAAGGTAAGCTATCAAGTATGATCTTAAAGGTAAGCTATCAAGAATGATCTTAAAGGTAAGCTATCAAGTATTGTTCATCCTGTCAAATAAGTTTATAAAGCAAAAATGTAATTCAGATTAAATAACTGCTGGTTGGTTTGTTAGAAGACATGCCGAAATTTCATTTTATTATAAGACTACTGATTTTTCCTTTTTCTGATTAGCTGAAAATGTATCAGAAATCCTGATAGATAAAAACTACAGTAAATGTTTACCCTGTTTGTAAAATATCCCCCATTTTGCAAGGTCTGGGCTAAAATGATCTAAATATGATCAATTCTAATTTGAACATAAATGTATGAGTTTTTTTTTTTTACAGTAATCAACAAGGATAGACCTCCATCACCACCTAAACAGGAGAAAGCACCTGCTGCATCAAGTACCACAGGTAAAGGTGGTAAAGGTGGCAAGGGTGGCAAGGACAAAGGTGGCAAAGATAAAGATAAGAATGACAAAGGTTCACGGCCACCTTCACAGCAGTTTGATATAACAAAACCACATTGGACACTCAGAATCGTCAGTGATGCTAGCAATGCTGTAAGTTCTTAAACTTAAAAATATTTGTTAAATTTTCTCTAAGTTTTCCTTTGCTACCATTTATACATTTCAGTTTTAAGTGTTATAGAGGGGTTTAGCCATAAATCAAGAAGACTTAGCAGAAAAAACTTACAGACTTCAAAATGTACCACTCAGCAACCAAGGCCAAAGATGTTTTACAGGGGTCTGTCACATTTGATCTGATCTTTGAGGGAAAAGTCTAAGAATTGAAAGCTTATGCTCAATTGAGCTTGTTACCCTAAAGATTTTTTTAAGGATATTTAGAATTAAATCGACTTGGCTTTGATAATGGTACATTTTTATTCTCACTTCTGAACTGAAGCACAGAATAGCAAAAATAAATTAGCTAGTTTATATGGCTTTAGTAACTGCCCGTATATAGTGACCTTTTTTCTAAAATGAATGCACACTTGTATATTTGACTGATCAAGTCTAGATTACCAAGCTCAGTTTGCAATGAGTAGCTGAAGACTTTTAAGTGACATCCTAATAAATAAAGACTATTTGTCTGAAAAGTCCATGTATGTTGGATTCCATATGAAGTCTTTATGCACAATTTTTAATGTAGTTATATATTTATTTATTTATAGGAGGATGTAGAAGTCAAAAAAGATACAGAAAGAGTTGATGAAATCAGAGCTCTTAAGAAGGCCTGGGAAGCTGCAGAGCCTGGTAGAGCTGCTAAGGTTGGTCTTTAAACAGCATTTAAACTTTTTAATTAACTGGATAGAAATGTTATTTATGCTTTAACAATTGGGGTATGGCTTTTTTGCTGCAGTAACTGATAAAAATTAAACCTCATATAAATTGAACAAGCTTTGATTGATCAGTTTCTAATCATGTGGTTTAAGAAATAATGTTCCCTGGGAATAAGAGGTATAAACCAATATTTCCTTCAATCAAGATTACTGTATATGTTATCATTGCATTGGCATTCCTGTAATTCTCAAAAAAAAAAAGACAAAAAAAAAACTATATTCTAAAAAAAATTTAATTCCTCCTTTCTTTCAATTAAGTTTTTTTTATTTCATTTCATTTTTCGATTTCAGGCATTACAAGCCAGACTTGAGTATCTGAATAAGAACATAATAAAACTTCAGCCTGATGAGGAGGAACCCAAGGAAGGAGAGGAGAAACCATCAGAAGAGACAGAAAACCTACCTCCTCAAACACCCATATCTATGCATGAACAGGCTGATGAAATTCTCACCTTAGAACCTCCTCCACCACCCACACCAAAGGAATTCCTACAACCTCTGGATCTTACTCCATTTATAAGGTATGATGTTTCACCTTTTACATTAGTTTGTACTCACCCATCTAGTAAAAGATATAGCAGTCATAAGGTCATTACGAGTCATCAGGTTTCAATCATTGTCATAAAAATTGACATTTTTTGTTATTTTTTTCCTTTTTGTTATAGTTTTTTATTAAAACATTTTTACTGTTAGAGTTATAATCCACAAATCTCCTGTTATTTGGACTGAATTTATATCTGTAATTAAGTACAGAGTGTACACTTATACTTAACTTACATGCCTTTATTACAAAAGAGTTCTGCATCCTTTAACTATTTCAATTTCTATATAAAGGTATAGGATATTGGTAGATGATTATCAAAATGAATAAATATCAGAAATGAAAGCTCTATATTAAGAGAAATTTGCAAGTCTTGTTGACATAAATTTGACTGATATATGACTCAATATATTACAGTGTTTTTTGTTTGCTTTCATGTAGTGATTTCTTTGTAATATAATTATAATTTTTTAACAGAAGAGGAGCTGGTGAACCTCGCTATCTGGATGACTATGAGATACAGAGGCGTCAAGAAGAACAGAAACGTCAAGTGGAGGAGTACAAAGCATTCCGTGACCAAGTCAAACAGTGGCGAGAACATGATAAACAGATGAGAAATATGATCAAACAGAAACAATTAGAACAATGTGAAGAATTACAGGTATTGCTTGATATGCTTTGATTAGTCAATTGATTGGTTGATTAATTGATTGACTGATTGATTGACTCTTTTTCTTTGAACTTGCTCTGAAAATAGTTTTTTTTTTTTTTTTACTATTTTTAGTATTTTTTTCTTTCTCTCTTATTCATTGTAATGATTGAAAAACATTTTGCTTTTGTAAGTAGGCAAAATATTACAAGCAGTACTGCAGATTGAGTTAATATGATTTATTGTATGTCTTAAGTTTTAGTAACTTATAGTTTTTGAAGAATTATATAGCCAGCATTAGAGCTGTAGAAATTTGGTTAATTAATGTTTATTGGAATCGATTATATTTTGAAATAAAAATAATTTAATTTCCAGTACTGCATACAGTCCATTAGCTGCTGCCCTGTATATTAATTTTACTTTCTCTAAATGTCTTTCTGGCTAACTTAATTCTATTTAATTTTATCTTTTATTATTTTTCATTTGCAATATTTATCATCATTTATATTTTGTTGACTCTTGGTTAATTATAAAATATTGACAATGTATCAAGTACAACTGTTTGTAGACAGGACATCATTTTAATCAGGTCACATGTTGCAAAATAACTCATTATCAATCTTAGCTTTCCTTTAGAGAGTACAAAATAGCCTTAGTCATGTCATAATTCTGATATTCTGACATATCTTTTTTTAGTTTTTAAATGAGGGCTTGTGATGTTGCAGTGTACATGTAATATTTTTTAAATTTTGAAGTGACCTGTATCAAATGATACAACTTAATTAACACTGGGCCATTTAATATTACCACTAGGTTTGTCTGTTCTTCACAACCAAGTTGTAGGGAGCAGTTTCTATATCTGGGTACAAAATCAAAGGTTTCATTAATAGGACTAAATGGACATTTACTAAAATTAGATAAATATTTATGATCAGTTTGGTTACTTGATGCATTGTCAGATGTTTATTTTTTTAAAGTTTATTTACCCAATAATACATTTCTAACTATCTCTGCTATTTTTCATTTATCACATACATATATTGTTTTCTAATTTTTAAAACTAAATGTACAATAGTTATCACATTACTTCCATCCTCTTTTATATTTTATTATGCTTCTTTATGCTAGTGAATTTTATTTGTATGATTGAACTGTTTTGTTATTTTATCTATAAGCTATCATTTCTAAAGTGACAAAAAGTAACTTTTTTCTTTCAGTAGAATTGTGGACATTTCTTTTTCGGATCACAAAATATGAAATTAAATTTGTTCAAAAGTTGTGTTACCATGGTCACGAAGACAATCAATGTTTTTTTCTGACAGTGATTGTTAATTTTCTCTTAATCCAAAACAACTACTTATCGTCAAACAAAATTAGGACAAAAATTTAAAAAACAAAATGAAAACTAAAATCTTCAGAAATGTGGGCTTAAGGGTTAAATATTTAATTTTGGTTCATTATGCTTAAAAATATTTTGATAAAAGCTTTTTAAATGATAGCTGATTTTGTTTGATTTTTTCTAATAACTCCAGTGACAGTAAAGTAAAACCTTGCTTCATTATCGGCCATTATTTCCTGACAGATTTTCGTGTTATAAAGGGGTTTGAAAATAAATTATGCTGAACTTTGCTAAAGAAAAACATAAATAAAATTGATCCTTTGAACTTCAAAACACTGTGGCCAATAAGCAAAGTGATATGTAGAGGGATATTATAATCAGGTTTTACTGTATTGTATTTCATGCTAACTCTTAGCTTTGTTTTGAGTGTTTTTTTTTACTTCTCTTTTAGGAACAACTAATCCAGACACATTAATAAGGATATAAATAGGATCTTTATAACAAAAATATCTGTTAAATTTTGATGTACCATATCTGCAAATTTCAGAAAATCATTCCTCATCAGTGCCACTAGGGGCCAAAAAGTTTGATAGATAAAAAAAAATCATAAGTCAAACAGGTGAAAATTAATAAATCCAAAGCTCCAATTTTGATATATGGTAGAGTATTTGGACATAAATCATAAAAAGCGAGGTTGGGTTGATGTTTATTTATTTATTTATTTTTATTACCAGCTGGACCTCTCTAAAAGGTCTAATTGTCCCCCTGCTTCTTGTTACATTTATTTATGAAGTGTTCATTCATTGATTTAAATGTCAAATACAGAATTTATTTCAAAATTGAATGGTTGCAATTATGCTTATTTAAAAATTCATGCATGGTTGATTATTATGTAAAGTGTGGATGCATGCACAATTTAATAAATATATTAAAACAAATTTAATATTGATGTTCATTTAAAAATGGTTAAAATTGAGTAAATATTTCCTAATTTCTATGTTCAATAAATAATTATTATCAAACTAATTAAATTATGATTGATTATGTTAAACTATGTAAACACCTGATAAGCATGTATTGAAAAGATTAAATATTCATCAGCTACTCATAGGTTGTGTAAACTTAAATGTTTTGGTGTCACAATTAGAAAAGTCACATAATACTCACATTGAAAATTAAATAAATCATATTAAAATTAAAAAAAAATTATTAATGGTTTGATATGAAGCATGAAGTATTAATTAAAAAAAATGCTTTTACATTTAGTAAATACCGGTACATTAGCTCTATTATGTTTTCATCATTTATGTAGAGGAAGCGTTATACCTGTTCAGGTCATTCTTTAGATAGTCTTTTGATAGGAAGCCTCTTTTGACAAAGGAATACTGTAGTGGCAATATGTCCTAAAAGCACTGACTCACAGATCCCTGCATTTCTCAATTCCTAGGTTAAAATCCCATGAAGCTTGTCAGTTCTCTGAAGAAAGTTGGTATTCCAGTTTTCTCTTATATCTCAGAACGGACCATCTTGATATATAAATGAAGTAATCTTGTCTAGGTGTACAACACCATTCCTTTTTTTCAGCCAATCATGTGACAGATATTGCAATGTTTTATTGTTTGCATCATAAAGTTGTTGTGTGAATATCACATCTTGCCACACAAGTGTGAATATAAGAGGCATTATACAGTAAATTCTGTGTATAAAGACCATCCAGAGGTCATAAGAAATGTGGACTCTGTAAATAGGTAGTCTTTGTATAGAGATTCTTTTTGTTTGAAATATGAAGCAAATGACCTTAAAACAGTTTTAATAGACAGGTGGTCTTTATAAAGAGATGGTTGTTATAGTAGGTTTAATCGTATATAATTTTACAATACAAATGTACTAGTAAATCACTTATTCACTGCTTAGTGACTTAGTAACAGCTTTAGTCTACGTTTGAGAAAGAGGTCTAGCTATAGTCTGTAATGTTTGAATAAGAGGTTTAGCTATAGTCTATAATATTTGAGAAAGAGGTCTAGCTATAGTCTATAATGTTTGAGAAAGAGGTCTAACTATAGTCTATAATGTTTGAGAAAGAGGTCTAGCTATAGTCTATAATGTTTAAGGAAGAGGTCTAGCTATTTATAGTCTATAATGTTTGAGAAAGAGGTCTAACTATAGTCTATAATGTTTGAGAAAGAGGTCTAACTATAGTCTATAATGTTTGAGAAAGAGGTCTAGCTATAGTCTATAATGTTTGAGGAAGAGGTCAAGTTATAGTCTATAATGTTTGAGAAAGAGGTCAAACTATAGTCTATAATGTTTGAGAAAGAGGTCTAGCTATAGTCTACAATGTTTGAGGAAGAGGTCTAGCTATAGTCTACAATGTTTGAGGAAGAGGTCTAGCTAGAGTCTATAATGTTTGAGGAAGAGGTCTAGCTATAGTCTATAATGTTTGAGGAAGAGGTCTAGCTATAGTCTATAATGTTTGAGAAAGAGGTCTAGCTATAGTCTACAATGTTTGAGGAAGAGGTCTAGCTAGAGTCTATAATGTTTGAAAAAGAGGTCTAGCTATAGTCTACAATGTTTGAGAAAGAGGTCTAGCTATAGTCTACAATGTTTGAGGAAGAGGTCTAGCTATAGTCTACAATGTTTGAGGAAGAGGTCTAGCTATAGTCTATATTGTTTGAGGAAAAGGTCTAGCTATAGTCTATAAAGTTTGAGAAAGAGGTCTACCTATAGTCTATGATGTTTGAGAAAGAGGTCAAGCTATAGTCTTTAATCTTTGAGAAAGAGGTCTAACTTTAGTCTATAATGTTTGAGAAAGAGGTCAAGCTATAGTCTATAATGTTTGAGAAAGAGGTCTAGCTATAGTCTATAATGTTTGAGAAAGAGGTCTAGCTATATTCTATAATGTTTTGAAAAAGAGGTTTAGCTATAGTCTGTAATGTTTGAAAAAGAGGTTTAGCTATAGTCTATAATATTTGAGAAAGAGGTCTAGCTATAGTCTATAATGTTTGAGAAAGAGGTCTAGCTATAGTCTGTAATGTTTGAAAAAGAGGTCTAGCTATAGTCTATAATATTTGAGAAAGAGGTCTAGCTATAGTCTATAATGTTTCAGAAAGAGGTCTAACTATAGTCTATAATGTTTGAGAAAGAGGTCTAGCTATAGTCTATAATGTTTGAGAAAGAGGTCTAGCTATAGTCTGTAATGTTTGAAAAGAGGTTTAGCTATAGTCTATAATATTTGAGAAAGAGGTCTAGCTATAGTCTATAATGTTTCAGAAAGAGGTCTAACTATAGTCTATAATGTTTGAGAAAGAGGTCTAGCTATAGTCTATAATGTTTGAGGAAGAGGTCTAGCTATTTATAGTCTATAATGTTTGAGAAAGAGGTCTAACTATAGTCTATAATGTTTGAGAAAGAGGTCTAGCTATAGTCTATAATGTTTGAGGAAGAGGTCAAGTTATAGTCTATAATGTTTGAGAAAGAGGTCAAACTATAGTCTATAATGTTTGAGAAAGAGGTCTAGCTATAGTCTACAATGTTTGAGGAAGAGGTCTAGCTATAGTCTACAATGTTTGAGGAAGAGGTCTAGCTAGAGTCTATAATGTTTGAGGAAGAGGTCTAGCTATAGTCTACAATGTTTGAGGAAGAGGTCTAGCTAGAGTCTATAATGTTTGAGAAAGAGGTCTAGCTATAGTCTACAATGTTTGAGAAAGAGGTCTAGCTATAGTCTACAATGTTTGAGGAAGAGGTCTAGCTACAGACTACAATGTTTAAAGAAGAGGTCTAGCTATAGTCTATAATGTTTGAGGAAAAGGTCTAGCTATAGTCTATAATGTTTGAGAAAGAGGTCTAGCTATAGTCTATAATGTTTGAGAAAGAGGTCTAACTTTAGTCTATAATGTTTGAGAAAGAGGTCAAGCTATAGTCTATAATGTTTGAGAAAGAGGTCTAGCTATAGTCTATAATGTTTGAGAAAGAGGTCTAGCTATAGTCTATAATGTTTGAAAAAGAGGTTTAGCTATAGTCTGTAATGTTTGAAAAAGAGGATTAGCTATAGTCTATAATATTTGAGAAAGAGGTCTAGCTATAGTCTATAATGTTTGAGAAAGAGGTCTAGCTATAGTCTGTAATGTTTGAAAAAGAGGTTTAGCTATAGTCTATAATATTTGAGAAATAGGTCTAGCTATAGTCTATAATGTTTGAGAAAGAGGTCTAACTATAGTCTATAATGTTTGAGAAAGAGGTCTAGCTATAGTCTATAATGTTTGAGAAAGAGGTCTAGCTATAGTCTATAATGTTTGAGGAAGAGGTCTAGCTATAGTCCACAATGTTTGAGAAAGAGGTCTAGCTATAGTCTACAATGTTTGAGGAAGAGGTCTAGCTAGAGTCCATAATGTTTGAGAAAGATGTCTAGCTATAGTCTACAATGTTTGAGAAAGAGGTCTAGCTATATTCTATAATGTTTGAAAAAGAGGTTTAGCTATAGTCTGTAATGTTTGAAAAAGAGGTTTAGCTATAGTCTATAATATTTGAGAAAGAGGTCTAGCTATAGTCTATAATGTTTGAGAAAGAGGTCTAGCTATAGTCTGTAATGTTTGAAAAAGAGGTTTAGCTATAGTCTATAATATTTGAGAAAGAGGTCTAGCTATAGTCTATAATGTTTCAGAAAGAGGTCTAACTATAGTCTATAATGTTTGAGAAAGAGGTCTAGCTATAGTCTATAATGTTTGAGAAAGAGGTCTAGCTATAGTCTGTAATGTTTGAAAAAGAGGTTTAGCTATAGTCTATAATATTTGAGAAAGAGGTCTAGCTATAGTCTATAATGTTTCAGAAAGAGGTCTAACTATAGTCTATAATGTTTGAGAAAGAGGTCTAGCTATAGTCTATAATGTTTGAGGAAGAGGTCTAGCTATTTATAGTCTATAATGTTTGAGAAAGAGGTCTAACTATAGTCTATAATGTTTGAGAAAGAGGTCTAGCTATAGTCTATAATGTTTGAGGAAGAGGTCAAGTTATAGTCTATAATGTTTGAGAAAGAGGTCAAACTATAGTCTATAATGTTTGAGAAAGAGGTCTAGCTATAGTCTACAATGTTTGAGGAAGAGGTCTAGCTATAGTCTACAATGTTTGAGGAAGAGGTCTAGCTAGAGTCTATAATGTTTGAGGAAGAGGTCTAGCTATAGTCTACAATGTTTGAGGAAGAGGTCTGGCTAGAGTCTATAATGTTTGAGAAAGAGGTCTAGCTATAGTCTACAATGTTTGAGAAAGAGGTCTAGCTATAGTCTACAATGTTTGAGGAAGAGGTCTAGCTACAGACTACAATGTTTAAAGAAGAGGTCTAGCTATAGTCTATAATGTTTGAGGAAAAGGTCTAGCTATAGTCTATAATGTTTGAGAAAGAGGTCTAGCTATAGTCTATAATGTTTGAGAAAGAGGTCTTACTTTAGTCTATAATGTTTGAGAAAGAGGTCAAGCTATAGTCTATAATGTTTGAGAAAGAGGTCTAGCTATAGTCTATAATGTTTGAGAAAGAGGTCTAGCTATAGTCTATAATGTTTGAAAAAGAGGTTTAGCTATAGTCTGTAATGTTTGAAAAAGAGGATTAGCTATAGTCTATAATATTTGAGAAAGAGGTCTAGCTATAGTCTATAATGTTTGAGAAAGAGGTCTAGCTATAGTCTGTAATGTTTGAAAAAGAGGTTTAGCTATAGTCTATAATATTTGAGAAAGAGGTCTAGCTATAGTCTATAATGTTTGAGAAAGAGGTCTAACTATAGTCTATAATGTTTGAGAAAGAGGTCTAGCTATAGTCTATAATGTTTGAGAAAGAGGTCTAGCTATAGTCTATAATGTTTGAGGAAGAGGTCTAGCTATAGTCCACAATGTTTGAGAAAGAGGTCTAGCTGTAGTCTACAATGTTTGAGGAAGAGGTCTAGCTAGAGTCCATAATGTTTGAGAAAGATGTCTAGCTATAGTCTATAATGTTTGAGAAAGAGGTCTAGCTATAGTCTACAATGTTTGAGGAAGAGGTCTAGCTATAGTCTACAATGTTTGAGGAAGAGGTCTAGCTATAGTCTATAATGTTTGAGGAAAAGGTCTAGCTATAGTCTTTAATGTTTGAGAAAGAGGTCTAACTTTAGTCTATAATGTTTGAGAAAGAGGTCAAGCTATAGTCTATAATGTTTGAGAAAGAGGTCAAGCTATAGTCTATAATGTTTGAGAAAGAGGTCTAGCTATAGTCTATAATGTTTGAGAAAGAGGTCTAGCTATAGTCTATAATGTTTGAGAAAGAGGTCTAGCTATATTCTATAATGTTTGAGGAAGAGGTCTAGGGTTTGATTACTGTTTCAAGCTAGTATAAATACTTAAACAGATTAATAAACAACTGGGTTTTTATACCTAACTGTACAATTATTTGATATTCAGTTTTTTGTCTTCATTTCAAAGGTAAATTGCCATGTATATTTTTGAACTTTCTACTTTCTTAATTTTTGCTATGCAACAGTTTTCAGGCAAGAACTGTGATCTGCAGATTGTTTAATTTATAACACTATACATTCCACATAATTACAAAATGTAAATTTGATCAAATGTTTCATTTCTTCTCTATCTGGATAAGATTTATAATTATCAAAATATTAAGAAAACAAATATTTCTGAATTTTTTTAATTTAAAGAATCAAAGTCTCTAACATTATAGCCTTGGTAAACGGTGAAAGCTTGATTAGATTTATGACACTGTTATGACACTTCATATTGTTTATCTATATCATTAGCACATGTATTATGTTCAGTTTTGTAACAATATTTTTCATCTAAACAGGATTTGAAATTTCTGCCAGTCCCCTGGATAAAGACCTGTAACCTTTGTAAATTCTCTTTTATGTTATATACAAGATTTGAACTTTAAAAATATGAATGGTTAGAATTTCATAAGTGTACAAAAAATTGATGGTTTTTGAGAGATTTCATAGAGGCTTATTCTTAAATATTTGCTTTTGCAGACAATGTTAGACAATGCTAGAGATTCTATCAATAAACCTCGGGAGGCATTTAGACAAAAATATTTAGAAGCAGAAAGAAAACGACTTGAAGAAATGGCAGAAAAGGAAGCATCTTTGAAAGATCAAGAAGCTAAGTCACCAAAAGGGAGAAAAAGTGCAAAGGGAAAGAAAAGTCCAGCAGGGGGTAAAGCCAAGAAAAAATAATGTTTGATGTAACATTAGATGTGGTATTTTGTGTTTACCTCTAACATGAGTACAATCAGTCGCAGTATTATTACATCATATTTTACTGAACTGTGTAGTCTCTGTCAAGGGGAGATTATCCACCATATATTTACACATATCATGTGGTTTATATAACAACATATCATTATCATTGTTTTTGTTCATTTGTGGTAGATAGTAGACTGAATTAAACAGAAACTAACTGCGGATTTGTTGTGAAAAAACTTGTGAAATTTTCTGGATTGTTTTTGTATGAAATAATAACTAAGGACATTGAAGATTTACTGTATTTTTATCATGTCTGAGACATGCAAGATCTCTGAATTTAAAAAAAAAATTACTAAGCAAGGGTTTTTTGTAATATTTTTGCTCTTAATGAACATTTAATTAACCAGTTTGAAATTATGCAGTGATATGATAACTTCTTAAACTTTAAATAAAAAAGACATAAAAAAAATTACATGGTGGACTGTCTAGAAGCCCAAGCATGATGTCTACAATTTTCACTTTATGACTTTGAGCTTTATTTTTTGTAAATTGTCAAAATTTGTTCTTAATCTGTACTGTTCAAAGAACCATAAATTTGTACTTTTTATTGAGGCCAAATTTTGGACATTTTAACAATAATCTGTTGGAAGTTGTTTAAAGTAAAAAAAAATTCTCTTTTTGTCTTTATAAAATAGTTATTTGTTGAAGATGATTCTGTTTCATTGTTAAAGATATTTAAAATATTGAAGAAAATTTAATTTATGATATTGAAATGGACATTATATAAGCAATAAATAAAAATATTGGGAATAAAAAATTGTATTAAATGAAGAAAATTTATAAGATAAATGTCTGCATACAGTCTTATATTTAATAATAATTTTTTTGGTGTATTGTAGGTAAATAATAATTTACTGGTAAGCATTGGTTGAAATTGGTTTTAATGTGTGTATTTTGTCATGGCTTATAGGAATGCAAACATAGTTTTTATGTCCAATAAAAATTAAAATGTTTGTTGTTTGTATGTGAAAAACTACAAAAACGTTATTTAAAATCCATACGGTTTGATATACATGTTAAATATACTTAAGGTTTGTTTATGAAAATAAAAGGTGTAAGAAATTATTATATGTATGTTTATTTATTATAAATTCAAAACTTAAGGATACTGAATACCTTTTTAATACATGTAATGATTTGCCTTTGATAAATGTACTTAACTAATTGCCTTCTTAATTAAAAAGTTTTTCTGTTTCAGCGGGGGTTTATACCAGTATTCTCTTGACAGATCTTGAATTTCAGATGTGATAAAACATTTATGTTAGTGTTATGTTTGTGTTGCTGTTGTTGTTGTTGTGATGTTTAAGTACTTGGTAACTAATTTAGTCATTTTTTAAATGACCTTGAAAGCCGCTATGCCACCTACATGTACATTGATATCAAAGATGTATCACAATTTAACTTTTGGTGCATTTTGCTGTTTTAATTGTGAATTTTGCTTCTGCTTTAACTATTTACTGAACCATCATTTTTTATTTTTTGGCAGCATAATTACTTATGGTGTCACTTTCATAGAAATTAGAAATTTGATTGACAATTAATTATAAACTATGTGATGTCAATTTCATTGGTATAAGTCTAGATTGATATTTTATAACATAGTGGTGTCAGTGTCCTGATTTAATTGACAGATATTTCTATGTGTTGTGATTTCAAAAAAGCATCTGTGATATTTCTGTATAATACTGTAAATAAATATATTTTTAAACAGTGTGTGTGTGTGTGTGTGTGTGTGTGTGTGTGTGTGTGTGTGGATAGGTGAATTCTGTATATTCTTTCAAAAGTTTATTTATTATTTTTATGTAAATTTATGTAAAAATACATGTATATACAAAATGATGCACAATAAAGAGAATAGTATGCACTGTAATTATTTCTGCCTTAATACAGATTGCAATTTTCTGTACAATTTACATGTATATTATGTTGCTCGTTAACAATAGTTATATATGTACATTTCAGATTAATATTTCTCTTGAGTTGTCTTCAGAAAAAAAGAAATTTTTATTTCCTATTTTCATTAAATATTTTTCATGCTTAAGATTACTAGGAAAAAAAAAATTCAACATTTCCTGTTTATTTAAGATAAAATTGTTGTTATCTTCTTTAAAAAAATGGAAACAGTAAGTTCATAATTTGAACTTAAATAAGTTATATAGAGTGAGACACAATGGCATCTTATTAACAAACTTGAAGTGCTAAAACTTAGATATTACAAATGTTATTATATATAATAAAGATATTGTCAAACAGTATTAAATATTGAAAATTACATCAAAATTTTACCAGGAAGCTTCCAATACACAGGGATATATACATCTGTTATTTGTTAGTGTGTAGCCAGAGGGAGATAATTTATACTGAACTCTTGAAATAAACTGTATTTTGAAAAAAAAGTATTTCTTCTGACAATGCAACAGAGTTTGTTTAGTTCATTTTTTTAGAAGTTTTAAAAATTTTATTTGCAGAAAATTAAATTCTTTTAAGACATTTATATAGAAAAAACACATGCTTGATGGCAGCTGTTGTTTTAGAGAGAAAAATGTGTATTCATGGCTTTTTTTAACATTTGCAGAAAGAGTATATTTTTATATAATAATGTTAAGTGAAGATAAGGAGAAAAATGTGCCATAAGTAATTAAAATTTGAGACAAATCAACAAAGCAACAAATTTCATTTTTCTGTGTTAACTATTTTGTCTAGTTTTGAATTGTACTTAAAAAAAATTCTGAAATCAATTCTTTTGGTGGCCTTGGTGGCAACATGGTGTAAAGCATAAGCTTATGGATCACAGTGCTTCTAAAAGTGTATGGATGAATACACATTTGGAAAATCAGAGTGTGAGAAAACTAGTTTGATTGCCAAGGGTAGATGGTTTTCTTTTGGTACCCTGATTATCTTGACTTCCTCAGAACTGACAGCTTCAAAATAAGTTGTGTGTAAAACTACTAGATTTATAATCTACACTGTTATTCTGTTCCTGTAGAGAAATGAATAATAATGGCTTTGGCCTAATCTGTGTCCAGATACGAAATACAATAACCGAACAAGAAATTTTGGTCAGTATAAAAATCAGCTTTATATTTAACCAGAAATAGGAATTTGTTGCTTTGTTGATATCTCACTAAAAAGGTATTCCGTCCTTCCACTGGTTCACAAGGATCACAAGTGGCCCTTAATTTGTCTCCGTCCCTGTTTGAAATTACAGCCTCTTTGTCTTTAATCAATGTTGTGATAACTTATATCTGCCTTTATGAACAGTGGTTAGTACTAGAGTTTTTTCTGTTCTTGAAGTATATTGTGTACTAGTGAATTTGTTTCACCAGGGGAGTTGTTCTGAAGGATTTTTTTCACAAGTGGATTAATAGTTCTAAGTGTTATAAAGGCACTGATGATTTTCTGGAATGGTTACTTGTCAGAACCATGATCCCTAAGGATTACCACTGTTGGGAACAATACTTTCATGATGGAACAAAATTACTCTTACAGTTTCTCTATGAACTTTGAATGTTGTAAATTTGGTGTGGAATAATTTATGTGAAAATAACAAACTATACTAAATGTTGTGTTGTATTACTTGTGTGACACATGAGTATTGATATTTATTGGTTAAATCTGGTTTTGTTTAAAGATTCATGTTTTGGCAGTAATTATTTCAATCATTTTAGATGTTTGGTAGGTACAACTCAGTTCACTTTACGAAAATGTTTTATAGTAATTTTTTTAAACCTGAAATTTCTTATAACTGCTATTCATAATGTTTCTGCAGCAGCATCAATTCAGTAACTTGGACATTCAATACCTAGGGATTTAAAAATAATTGGATCTTCTCTGTCTATAGATGTCTTTTTTTAAATCAGTGATAGATAATTAATAAACTTTGTTATAATGTGATAAATGTTTGTAATATCATTTAAATCAGTATCACTTCATATGATATTGAATGCAGATTTTAAAAGTCTTTCTTCCTTTAAAAGGCCTTATGGTTTTTTAAGTTTCTTCTTGTTTTGCTAAAATCTTTTTAACAGTAATGAATTACAGTTTTTTTTTATATACCTAGACTATGCCACAAATACACATATCATAATATGTAAATAATATAAGTAATAATAATAATTGCAATTAATATATTTTATGTTTTTTCAAAGTTGTAACTACTGTATTTCTTGAACATAAATATGTTTACAAATATGATAATGATTTTGTTTGTTGTATTTTCTCATCAAAGACTTATTTATTTTTAAAAACAAACTGTATGTTGGAGCTTCCATATACTGTCCATTGAACCCTAACTTGACAATAGTTGTGAGAATAACATCTTGTTTACTTAAGAGTCAAGTTGTTTTTCCAACTTTTTTAGTTTCCTCCACAATTCAGCATGACTGTCAGTGAAATAATATTGACTGGGATATATAACAGACTATTTCAACCAACCAGACAATATTTAGTCTGTTGACAGCCTTAAATTAATTCTTATCTACCTTGTTCACGAGAGAAATTTTAACTAAATATTTAAACAATGAATGCCTACACTTATAGTGAGACATACTTTTTGGTGGGGAATCGTCGAAAGTGTGGTCTAACAGATCAGTGTCTTATCACCTACATGTAGGTTACAATCCTATTCAGGCAGATCCAAGTGCAAAAATTTTGTCGGTTTTCTAGCCAAGGTTGGTTGCTTTTTATGGTTTCCAGTTCCAGCCGAGAACAGACTGCCTTAATACAATGTAAGTGATGGAATCTAGATCGAGGAGTAAAACATCATTACTTAACCTATCTTGTTATAAAATGTGTAGAGAATGTCAATTATTTTTCTAAACGAGAGCATTAAGAAATAAAGTCATTGTTTGTATTCAATCTTTGACTTAGGAGATAAATGTTTTGCATTTAAAGAGTTCCGACCGTAAAACCTGGATTTTACTGTCGCGAATTGAGGTCTACATGGTGAATTGCTGGCATTGTAAGAATTCCTGCAACTGGTTTTTAATATCAGCAGACGAAGCTTATCTAAAATTGATGATTAAAGATGAACTTCTGATATACGCGACACGATCATATTCATAATGACCTTTGTCTTTTGTTTTACCTTCTTTGTTCGTTGTATTGCTTTAATAACCCTTAAACGTTACCGAGCTTGCTAAAATCTGAAATTTAACAAGGACATTCCGTGGTCTAAACTCAAGAGTGCAAAGTTTATTGACCTTGTTTTTTTGTTCAAGGTCACAATGATCAAATCAGTTTTATCTTTAAAATACATATTGTCATAAATCAAATATTGAGATGAGGTCGACAGTTGTAAACGCCACAAGGACGGTAGCGTTCGTAACCAATGTCATTACAGGAACTTCGATAGTCGTAGCAAACTTCTTTACAGAGGCTGTGAAGGATAAACTGTTTAAGCGTTAGCCTCCAAATCAAAGGGCACAGTTGTTTAAAGCAAGTTCAGTTTAATCAGTTGAAAAAGTGCTTCTTGCATACCATTTAATATTTTCTATTTTTCTGTTGAGGTAATTTAATGTCGATTTATTAACATGTTAATTTTTTACCCATGCTTTAAAGTTTATGATGGTCATTACCTGAACCAAGCAAACTTGAAAATTTTGGTCTGAAAGCAGCTGGATCTGTCCCTAGACAGTCGCAATTAAAAACGTTTTCTTTGAAGGGTTGCTTGAAATCGTTATAATGGTCATGACTTACTGTAATGTTTAATATAGTGTATATTAGTACAAAGTAGATCAGAAAAAAAAAAAACACACACACACACAGATTAATTTTGGGATGTCACGAAAAATCATCTCGCCCCTAATGGCTGAAAAAAATGACGTTAAACAACAATCGACCAACCAAAATGTTTGGTTAGATCACAATGTTATTTTCCTATATGTAAATAGTTGTTATAAATTTTAATTATAGATTTCAGTATTTTAATGAGGGAATATTTGAGTAAAGTCGTAAATAATAATATATGTTCGATTTCATGTCAGGATCTGAAGTGTTTCCCAATAAAAGGAATGAAAAAAACTTGTATTTATTTTTCTTAAAAACAAACAAAATGGTTACAAATTAGGTTGTTACTATATTCAGAAAATATTGAATATGTCAACATACGACACAATATAGTAGATATGTTCTTTAATCAAAACCTAATAATCACCTGACTCGTTCAAAAGAATGACATATTTTTGCACTGCCATCCATAGACACAATTAATATAAATAAATAAACTGGACACATAATTTGTACCAAGGACCATGATATTAGTTTATTTTTAATTTTCTATGTTCAATTAAAATGTTTGAAAAGATTTTTCAGGTTAAATGTTTAAACGGTTAAATTCAGTGTACAACGATCAATTATTTCTTCAGAAGCCTTTCCTGATTAGGAATTTTAAAACCACTATTTTACAACTTGTCGAAGCTAAACATGATTCAAAATTTGTTTATTTCATTTTTTAAAAAACTAAAGCGGTGTTAGAAATCACATAAAAGCCTGATCTCTTAGATCTGACTTCCGATAAAATATTGGAATATTGGTCAAAAAATTAGTGAAGCCTAATGAAACCTTTAAAATTCATTGGAAAAATATATTCATTATGAATTACTTTCTGTAACTATGACAAAAATGAAAAAGTTCAGGAAAGGGAAAAAATCCATCTCGGCTGTACCTCGGTCACAATCAGTTTCACGTACGTAAAAACCATGACAAATACTAGTACCCGTTCCCAATGACGAGCGTTACGATGCTTTATCATATTAACCTAATTTTCATTTTTATATTGCTCAGTACCTGCTACAATATTGAATTCATCCGCTTTTAAATATTATAAAAACAGCACATAGGAGAATCCGAAAAGACACGTGGAGACAACATACGAATGAAAATTATTTCTTACCTTTAGAAACGAAAACTAAGACAAAACCAATGAATGCAATAAACAGCGAAAGCAAACAAATATAATAAAGCAATGGCACAAGACAAGATAAAATAAAAACAAAGATCATTGATTATAAAAAATCGACTTGGAAGAGCAATCAAACATGGCGGTATATACAAGGATCACAATGCTGTGAATGAACATAGGAAATAATGACAAACTTTTATAATTTCTTTTGTTGTTTTCAAATAGTGATTTCAAATCGTCCCCCTTATTTTACAACCAGCTGTTCCTTAAAAGCACATTCAAAAGTTTTAAAATAAGTCATATTATCTAATAATAAATCTTGAATACAAATCAGACAATTCCAAATGATGGTGATCATGTTATTTATAACTTCACTTACGTCAAATAGCGGTCGTGAGATTAATAACTTTTGGGTATTTAGTTAAACGTGTTGTTAGTTAAAATCATTGAGTGCTTTCAAAACAAAATAATTGAAGTATCGTCGGATAACGTGACGTTTATTGTCACTAAATCAAATGTGATTATCTTATCAAGAATAAAGCATTTTAAAACATTTGTTCTGGATTGAAAAAAGCTTTTTAAATCGAAACGTTTAAGTTTTTGTACATATTTGTTGATTTATTCAGCATGGCATTACTCAAAATATCCTGCATCGAAATAAGACTCGATATTAGAGAAAAGATTCTTACAATATTGTATAAACTATTTAATTTACCCAGTCATTTGAGAAGATATCGATTTTCTGCATATTATATCTACACATCTTAATATAAACTACAATTGGCATTGTTAGATGATACGCAAAATTAAATTGCCATATAAAAGTTATTTAATTGAGAAGTTCCAAATAAATATATTTCGTAAACTAGTCGCTCAGAATGTGGAATAATGGTGTTTTAACGCCCCATTCATCATGTTTTCACTTATATCGAGGTTGTCAGCTTTTGGATTAAGGAAGAAATTTGAGTGGTCTAAGGAAACCTTAGGCAAGCAAACTGTTCGGCTCGAGCTGTATTCGAACCTAGGCAGTGGCGTAAAATTTAAACCTTAGACTGACCTTTAAACCACTCAAATTGTACCAAAGTGTGATTTTTGCACATTTACAAGGAAACTGGGTGATTTTTTTTTGAATGACTTATTTAACAAAGTCACAACAAAAGAAACTCTACATAAACAAGTATATTTTTGGCTCTTTATTATTCGAGGATTCATCGAATATTTATTCATACATATGAAAGTCACGTTTCATTTACATTTAACCTGAAAATGTGGGTTTACATAAAATTAAAACCGTGTGTACATAAAAATGAAATTATATAATCTTAAATGACTTGGGATTAAAGACACTGTGTCTTTGTATTATAATATTAAAAAAATATTTGAATGCAGTTTGGTATCACTCACTTATTTTAACCGAGCCGTCACCATAAACAGCGAACACCGAATCACCATATACATCGCTATGGAGGAAAAAAAACTCCTCACTTTAGACATAATAGTTTTCGTGTGCGACTTGGCTCAAGTTATTGAATAGTTAATAAAACTTAACTGCATCCAAAGGATTTTTTGCAATGCTCACAATCAAAAACACACTGTTACAATTACTATAACCTTGATTAAATTTTTTAAAAATACCTCTTATGCATAATTGAAATTATTTAAAAGAAAATAAAATTTTGTTCAACAAAAATTAACAGAGCAAATTATATGTAATAAAACAACCTTGTTCCATTTCCACCTTACTCTCCAAAAGGTGACTGAACAGTATTTTCTCTGTCAAAATTACGAAGATATTCGTTCACTTTCATTCGACTGAAGGAATATCGTTGTTGTTCTAATTTCAGATAATCCCGAACATCGTATGTACGGCGTGACATTACTTCTTTTTCGAAGTTTAGCAAGTTTTTGGAGTTCTTGTCTCAAATTATACGCCGCGTGATGTTTGTCGAAAAATAATCTTTTCTCTGGCACTTTTGACATTCGTTGACTGTCCATAGAGATTCTACTGTGAGGTCGATTTTCATTGAATAGAATATTGTCGGGAACAGCACTTTTACTTCTTGCAGTTGTCATTGTTGTAATTTCCTTCTGTTGCTGTGTCGATTGCAATGCTGACTGACAGCGATATTTTTGAGGATGTATTAAACTTGGATCATTGTCCTCATGCCCTTCTCGCTGAGGGATTGTCTCTGTATAAACTGAAAATTTTACAATTGATTTTTTAGCTTTTGTTATTATTTTGCCTTTCTTGTTGTTTTTGTTCCATATATCGCCGTCATCTTCCGATTCACTAGCAGACGATATAACGTCACTGCCGTCTGCTTCTTCACGAAGTGACTGTTTGGATTTATTTTTGTCTTCGTCTAAGTCATTTTTTAAAGTTATCTGAGGAGATGTTGTTCTTGATGTATCTTTAAGATATTTAGCACTTTTTTGACGAAATTTGTGAGCTTCAAATTTTATACTCCTTCGTGAAGCTTTCTGTTGTGTTTCTATGTCCTCCAACAACATATGATATTTTGTCTGAACAATTTTATTCCGTCTGAAAGCATCTTTTTCGTTATCACTCCAGAAAACAATTGGTCTTGGCAGTCTCCTTTCTCCTAAATTCAGTTTATAACTAGAATGTAGATTTTTTAGTTTTACTTTCACCAGACATTGTTTGAGAACGAACAACACAGAATATAACTATATGATATCTTTATAACAGCATAATAACTACGTACACGTCGACATAAAACAGAAAAATATCTATAGTCAGACGACAAAGCGATATCAATTTTACAATGACGTATTAAAATACATATTGATGAAATATAATATAGTCCAATAACGTTTCTTTTGGAATCAAATAATGGAATTTGAATGAACCTGCTAAGTTTTAAGTTAATAATCCATATAATATTGACTTTAATCAATATAACATTTGTCAAACGCTAATATTGATCAGCTCAGGAAGAAAAGACCCTTATAAAACTCCCAATACTTACACACAAATATATATACACTGTATTTACTTTCACAAGGCGGTATATTAAGAAGCATATCACTATTTACACGCTTAGTAATTGTCAATACGAGAAAGCCTTCTTTTTTATTTCATGATCAAGACCGTATTTAAAATCACGGAATATTTGTTTAAACTACATTGTCATTTTTTTCTTATACGCGCATCTAAAGAATATCAATTTACATCATGTTATCTTTCAACATGCCAGTCTGTCTAGATGACACCCCCCACAACACGTGAAATAATTCACTTTTATCTTTTAATATTTAAACAAAGCCAACGATCTTGATAATTTAATGGAGATAAAGGTCTTTCTAACTAATGTATTGATAAATTGATTTTTTTTACGAATATAAAATCTGGACTTCAGAATTTTTTATTTTTATTTTTAATTTTTTAAAAATCGTTTATAGATACAGTTTATTAACTCGCTGATATATAGATAATCGATGACGTGAACGGATTGTAATGTTAAATCGTCCTATGGTATAAAGATTGAGATGTATTTTACATTTGAAAGTAATATTACATGAAATCATACTAGTATATAAATGTTATCTAGATGTTACTGAATACATCATTCACATCAAATATTGTATTGTAAGTATCATAGTAAAAATATAGAGATCTTAGGTAAAGAATTTTTAAAAATTCTAAATTGCATTGCATTTAAATCGATAGATATCTATATTTTGATTTAAAAAAAACAGCATTCAATTTTAGACAAGTATGATTCTATTTATACATTTTGTATGTATATCCAATACGCAAATACTAAAAAGGGTGGGTGGGTGGGTGGGATTTGTTGCTTCCGTGGAAAATCAGTTGGTGATTATTACCTTTTGATTATTACCTTTACATCTGATACAAATAAAAAAGACCATGTTTTTATGTTCTAAAAAAAGATTATCTACCGCAAACTTAAATATATATCCGTGTCACCTACTTGTCGTCGTGATTATCTTGATAATCATTACAAATAATTTTTTATTTGATGAACCTTCAATTTTAAAGGGAGAATTGATGAAACTTAATAAATTGAGACTTGTGTTTCAAGTGTACTTGCAACCGATTCTGTGAGCCAAAGAACCGACTTTTTGAAGGAGTCAAGACTTACATGTACACTAGGCTAAAAAATTGCAAGAAAACCTAAAAACTTAAAAACAAGGACACCTGCGGACATTTCAGAACAAAAATGAATGGAAATGCTACTTGAATTTAAATATTTTATTTCAAAACGCAAATTTTATATTTTAGTATCTAGTGCTCCAGTTTTATTGCAGATGTTAGCTAGGCGTCATTTCAAAACTCGAATTCTGATGCACTTTTGCATCAACATCAACTATGAAACTTAGAGACAAAATTAGTTTGGCTCAATTATTCAGTGAAGAAGTAGGCAATTGACTATAAAACTATAGTAGCTACTTATATAGTCTACAAAAATTTTTGAGACCACAATTGACTGAAAATCTGTAACGCATGTTAACTCTCTGTGTTTTAAATCACCAACTGTTTTTGACATTTTTATGTTTTGGATTTGGATCGGAAATGTCAGTTTCTAAAACCAAGAACACAATTCCAAGAAAAAAGTCTTACAAAAAACTGTTATGTATGTTAAATGACCAATTATTGTAAAATAGAAAAATACATTGGCATGTTTTTCGAAGAAGTCGCATTGAGAATTCTATTTACATTCTTTCTAGTTTAAATTTGGCAACAATTTAAGCGGAGACAACTTAAAAATTCAAACTCAATCGGATTGAGAAAAGGAAATAAATATGTTGTGTAATGACATTAGCTCAATCGGTATGATCATTTGAGTTTAATCTAAAATCTGACGCATCTCATTATGTTCTTTAAATAACTCCCATTTTAAGATCAGCTTGAGTCTGAGTCAAGTGTCAAGTGTATGTTAGAGGACTCTATTAGCTTAGTTTTCCAGGTTTAAGGAATATTGCAGTTTCTAAAATAATTTGTTTTCGGCTTCCTTTCTTATTTAAGCCACCTCATTATGTTATGGCATTTAGTATCCAACCAGTTTTGAAATCAGGGATTTTTAATACCTGCTTAATTAACGTATTGTTTCTTTTATCATGAGCTTTGAAAGGGACTCCGTTGCTCACTAGATTTACAATCACGGTGACTCTTACTGCTTGACTTCTTTTAATTTAATGCAAGAAAATTTGTCAGTTTACAATGTAAAGGTTGGTTTAATTCAGGGGAAACACTTTTTCTTACAGGAAGTAGTTCAAAGGAAGTTCAAGGAAGAAACGGTAAAAATACTTTTGCAAACCAAATAAGCATAAACTTTCAGTGACCTTTCAGAAGGTGGATGGCTTGGTAATTGATTCAATATAATTTGGAAGTAAAATTTGTGATAAATGTATAACTAAAACGACAAGCTTTAAACAGTGACTTTTCAAACTAAAAGGTGATCAGATATGGGAGAGATGAACTTAATTCAGTTAGTACCTAGTTGATATAAGTATTGACCAGTTTTTGTCGGGCCTGGTATCGCCACAAAGCGAGACTTAGGTGTTACTTTTCCATTGTCAATGGCGGCGTGTCAAAATGTGAAAGTTTGTGTTAAAGTAATGTATTTTCTTGTCGATCAAAAACTAACCAGGCGAGACATTTAAATCCGTGGAATTCGTGTTATTATAAGTAATGACTTTATGAAATGTATTAAAATATTCTGATTAAATTTACAAATTTAGTCTTAAAATAAAAATAAAAGCAGGTTTTTATAAACATGTATTGAGCTAAGATGATGTTATTTGTTTTGTCCTTTTTCGCCATTTTGAGGAAATATTCTCGTTTTTAGCAGATATGCGTAAGGGTTGTGTAGTTTGAATTTATTAAGTTTTAATATTATCTTTCTAATAACAAAACATAAATATAATAAAAATATTTACGCATTTAAGTTTTAATTTTGGCATGTGTGCTGTTTTACATGTGCTAAATACCATTTTTGAATTTTATCATAAAATACATTCAAAAATCATATATATGACAACATATATTGTTATATACCATTTTTGAATGCAGTTTATGATTAAATTTAAAAAACCTAAACATACAAACATTCAAATAAGAAAACAAAATCAGTATTTACATATTGTATGTAGATACTGCTTTTGTTTCTAATTTGAATTAAATTTCTATATATGTTTAGTTTTTTTAAATTTAATCATAAAATACATTCAAAAATGGTATATAACACTATATGTTGCCATATATATGATTTTTGAATGTATTTTATGATGATATAACACATATATTAAATTTATTAAATAACTACACAATTTTTAATAGCTTGGAGTCATCGTACTCGACCAGATCCAGTTAATAATGACTTATAACAATAAATCAGATGAACATAAAATATCAAAATTTGAGTAGACAAACAGTTGTAATTTTATTTCTTGTCAAAGCTTGACTTCTGAAATCTCAAACACTTTATTGTCATCTAACAATGTTGGTCGAATAATATTTGAAATGTTTTAACATAGTTTAAAAGCCAATTTTTTTCTCAGTCTGGAAATCTGGTACACTGTCCAGAAACACCAAACTAAGAATATACAATAGCAATGTTAAGACTGTGCTATTATATGGGTCAGAGTGCTGGAGAGTCACACAGACAGATTTTCAAAAACTGGCCTCATTCCACAACACCTGTCTCAGGAAGATATGCAAGATCTTTTGGCCAAAAAAAAGTAACAAAGACCTATTTATATATATCAGAACAGAAATTAAAAGAGAGAAGATGGCGCTGGATTGGACATGTCTATAGACAGGATATCAGCAGCACTACACGAGTGTCACTGAAGTGGACTCCTGATGGGAAGAGGAAACGGGGACGGCCAAAGGAAACTTGGAGACGGTCAGCAGAGAAAGAGTTGAAGAAGTTAGGGATAGAGTGGAAGGAAGCAGAAAAGAGGGCTCGGGACAGACAGTTGTGGAGAGAGCTGGTGGTGGCCTTATGTACACATACGTACGAAGAGGATTAAGTAAGTAAGTAAAAGCCAATTTTATTTGTATTTGAAGAGAGAGAGAGAGAGAGAGAGATAGAGAGAGAGAGAGAGAGAGAGAGAGAGAGAGAGAGAGAGAGAGAGAGAGAGCAGTGAAATTTCAAGTGTGTCGAGGATATATGGATCAAGAAATCTTGGTATGTATCAAACCATTTTTTTCTTTTTAACCAAACTATTAGTTTATTTAAAACTTTCAAAACAAGCAACTTTATGTCAATGATAAAAATCTTCTTATCGATCCAATCCACTGCTGAGAATTATAATGCATGGATACAATGGAATAAGTCGATGATATGTACCAGGGATAATCACAGGTATAACATGTAACACGATTATAGTCATACTATAAATCATAGTGTTAGCTATCGTTTAAAATTGTATATAACTCAATCAATAACTTTAAATCATTGATTGTCTGAAATATTAAAATATTAAAATATCACTATCATGGTATTCAATTATGTAAAAGAAGATTTAAAGCACTCCTGTTGACATTAAAATGTATACAATGTACAATTGGTATAACAACAGTCGTTTAAGTTCGGTTAAAACAATATTATTATATAATTATGCTACACTTTAAAATTGTCGATCATTAAATAATTTTTGAATTAGATTAAAGATAAGCGATAAAGAAAAAAAAAAAGATACTATGATAAATGCAGTTATGTGTCGGCTAAATGAAGGAATTTTTAAGGTAAATTATTTTAAAAAAACTAAATCTTAAAATGCTCTTTAAAAATCAAAGGCAAAATTCAATCAGATAAGGTGTATTATACATTGGAATCAAAGAATAAAACTTATCACACACACACACACACACACACACACACACACACACACTGATTGTTTAAAAGACTGTTTAAAACAAATAACTAAAAGTCAAAGATACATAGATCACATAGTCGTCTTACAGTAGCAGGTTTGTCAGGAAAATTTTTTTAAGATATGACTTGCTAACAGTATCTTGACAACATTCACTACTTTATCAATCGCGCACGATAACTTGGCACATCCGGGCTTATTCATTTTGTAAATAAACATTGTAACTCGGACTCATGAAACACGCACATTGAACAACTCGCCAATGTCCATGCTGCACCTTCATACATATTTTTGTTGAAATATAAATATTTATCATATTCCACTTATCTTAGACATTTTCATTTATGTTCTTTATTTGAAACTTTTTAAATATTCACATGAAATTATTTCATTTCTGCATAATTTTTGTGAAGTTCCACATAACTGTGGAACGAATTGTCTGAAGATATAACAAGGTATTTGTCCTTAACACCTTTAATTTGATAGGATAGGTTACTGTCGTCCTTGGCTCAGTGGTGTGTAACATATCTTACAGTTAGTGGACAGCTATATAATTTTGTCACAAGTGAGTTCGAACAATACCGGGTCCATACATATATATTTTTTAATTTTTATCTAATTTTGTGTTTAATTTTTATTATAAAAACTTTTCAATTAAAACTGAGTAAAAGAAATAAATGAATCTATACTAATTATTTAAATGTGCTATCAGGCTAATAATTAATAATTTCTATCTTGTAAATGTATGAACAACCTAAATTTTAAAATTCTTGTGGAAATTATTTCTTCCAGAACTACATAACATTTAAAATTAGCACAGGGCAAAATTTTAACGTCTCGTTTCATACAGAAATCAAAATATTAGCACTATTTGGAACTAATCACTATTATTAATCCGTACCTCACCGCCGCGTCATACGAAAAAATCAAACTGTAAACCTATATTAATTTGGAAAAGGATGCCAACATCAATAAATTTTATACTGTGTTTATTCATTTATTTATTGTTTTTTTTTAATTTATTTATTTTATTTATTCATATCTGGGAATAGACAGTTAATATTGTTGTCATGTGCAGAATTTTAAATTTAATATTTTTCTCTGTTAAAATTCAAAATGCTCCACATGACGCTGTGCGAAATATAAAAATACAATTCCTCCTTACAAGTGAAATATTTTATGTCCAACAACACAACTCATATTAATGCATTTATTTATAATTTTTATTAATAGATTCAAAATTAAAGTGAATCAAATGTACCAGTTTCCAATTTGTGATGCAAGAGATTACAGCAGGTGTTTGTTCTAATTAATAATATAATACAATAGGATATGAATTCCAACATATCATGGCGTTGGGTGGATCTGAGAGTTAAAAGGGACGAGATGTTAATTATTAAGTTAATTGGACCATTAATTAGAACATGCGAACGAGTTGAATGGTCACGCCCTCGTAAAAATGTGAGAATATAGTATAATAGGTATAAGGCGAAAACGAGGCAACACGTGTGATTTTCATAACCGAGAAGATGTCTGAAAATAAAAAGATTGTATTAAATTCACAGGCAAAACAAATTGCCATCAATGTTGTAAAACATTGCTTTGATGAGGCAAAACAAAAATGTCTCATAAATCCCATCAGCTGTCCCTTGGAGAGAGCAAGTGCAATGACGGGTGTGCCGAGAAGAACATTATCAAGATTAAAATCGTTCGGAATAGAAACCAAACAGGCTGATAAAAAACAGAGATCAGATAAATTTTTTATTGATGATTTTGATATCTGCGTAATTAGAAGAACAATAATTAATATGTATTTAAATAAACGCGTTCTTCCAACTATAAATGCTATTTATTCGGAAATAATTAACAAAATTGACTTTAAGGGGGGTAAAACAATTCTCACAAAATTGCTGAAAGAAATGGGGTTTAACTGGAAAAAATGCAGCACAAATAGAAAAATCCTTATGGAAAAAACAGATATCGTATCAAAAAGAATAAATTACCTTCGCGAAATTAAAAAACTTAGAGAAACTGGACACAACATTATTTATATGGATGAAACGTATATAAACTCTTCACACACTGTACTCAAGTGTTGGCAGCTGGATGGGAACGGTTTAAGTGTTCCAATCGGAGCAGGTAACCGTCTGATTGTTGTTGATGCTGGTTCAGAAAAGGGTTTTGTTCCTAATGCAAGCCTTATATATAAAGCCAAGTCATCAACAGGTGATTATCACCATGAAATGAATGCTGAGAATTTCACTAAATGGCTTCGCGAAAAATTAATTCCAAACCTTGAACCAAATTCCGTCTTGGTAGTCGATAATGCATCTTATCATAACGTCCAAGAAGACAAAAAACCAACAACATCGTGGAAGAAAAAAGACATTCAGGAATGGCTCACAAAACACAACATTAAATTTACAGAAGACATGGTTCGCGCACAGTTACTTACAATATGCAAACAACAAATTATTCCACCTTCCTACAGAATTGATTATACATTAAGAGAACATGGACATAAAATTTTAAGATTACCGCCTTATCATGCAGACTTAAATCCTATAGAATTAATTTGGGCTGATCTAAAATCATATGTTGCTTCACAAAATTTAAAATTTAAACTTTCGGACCTTCAACAACTTGCAGAAAAACAATTGAAAGACATGTCGACAGAAAAATGGAAAAGGTGTGTTGAAAACGTAAAGAAAATAGAAACCGATTACTGGAAAAATGACATCGCAGTCGATGAAGAAATAGAGAAATTTGTAATAAACTTGGACGATACCGATTCCAGCGAATAAGACACAGACACAGCAACAGAAGAAGAAGAGGATGAGGAAGAAGAAACATCTACAGTGACGGCCGACGAAGAATCAACCATTTCAGAAGAAGATACGACTGATACAGCTGACGAAATTTTTACTGTTACCAACTTGCATGGAGCTGCACAATTATAAATTCCAGACACAAAATAAAAACAAAAACAGAATAAGACTAAGTACATAAGATTAATAAATAAATAGTTTTGAATTAAAATTTTTCGCAAAGCCATTCAGTAACTTGTTTTAAATATATTCAGCATACATTTCATGGTGAAGAATTTATTATTTGATACAGCAAATAATAAGAAATTATTATTATTATTTTCTATTTTGACTTTTTATTAAATAAATATAGAGTCAAAATAGCACACGACAATATATTGACGATATTATTATTAATGACATTATTGTTATTAAAATTACTATTATTAATGGGCTTAATCAAACTTTTTTGTTAAAAAAAATATGTATTTTAGCAGGATAGAACTCTCAACACTTGTCCCCGTTATACACTATGGGCCAAAACATAACATTTATCGAACGAGCTGCAATGTTTATTTACAAACTGAAAAACCCCGGATATGCCAAGTTATCGTGCGCGACCTATAAGCCAGTTTTCCAAGAAAATATTTGCTTTTGTAAGTTGGACATAGACCAGTATGCTTGGGTATAATATATATTAAAATTACAATTTTACTTTGAAAGAGAAACCATAAAAACCTTTTTATGATCTTTATTGCATAGTATCAAGGTACATGAAATTAAATGGTGTAAGAAATGCACTTGATGTCAATGCGCCTAGTGAGGGCTCTTTAGTTTTTTTTCTACCGCGACTTTCATTTCTTAATGCCGAGTGTTTGTTAAAAGAAATCACTATCTGTTTTTAAACTTGTCAGACTTAACCTCGACCTTCTGCATACAGTGCGAGCATTAAGCTGGGATGAATAGTAGTGCGCTGTCTAAGAAAAGTATTGCTCCAACAAAACAAGTCTTTTACAAAAAATAGGAGAAGTGATTTATTTAAATAGTCTTTTTTCTAGTAACATGTTGTGTGACAATCCATGGTTGCATGACACGCCCAATCATTTTCCTAATACAGTGTATATGTTTTGTTAAATAAATCAATTCATTAAACTAGTACCTAACACCAAAGTGATAAACTTGCTTTCTAAAATCAAACCGAAATTTCTTTTATCAACAACTCTTCTACCATATGCTATGTTCACGTTGTTGCTTTTCTAGAAAACATGGCACAAACAACAAAATTTTGTTTTCGGTTATAAAATGTTTGTTACTCCTAGAATCACGAAGTTTTAGTACGCTGTTTTTTAAGATCAAATACTTAGTAGTTTTATAATCAAGTTAAGGAATTAACAAAGCTTGTGCATGCGTATGCTTCGTCATCACCTATTTTCGACCTTTCTCATGAGGTACAAGACCGTTACAGATTTCACTGCATGCTGATAAAGGTCTAGGTCATATATTTACGTGTTTTATGCTTCCTTCTCTCATGATTAACCCATTGTTCAGTACTTTGATGATTATAAATGTAAAACTATCCGTTTGGCAAGGGGAAAATATCAAAATTTAATGGATTTTGCGTACAATTTGGTGGCGTAAGTATGTCACGCTGTGTATATCAAACTAATTATCAGTTCCTTTCAATTCGGCAACGTACGAGGTAACATCGTTTTAAAAAGTTAATAGCAAACACCATCTTAATGACAAATTGTGATGATAAAACTTGCTTTTGTTCCGACTCTGAAGCATCAGTAGTAGTATCTACAGGAACATCTTTGTTAGCGTCTTTCTGAGGCATCTGATATGTCAAGCTCCTCTCAACTCGCCCTACCCCCGAACGTTTGAAAATTGGACCCATTTACGCTAAATGTTGAGATAGCAAGGTTTTAGCTTATAATTACCTGCTCAATAATAAAATATTCTGTTTGCCTGTTAGATAATTGGTGATAAATGAAAGTCTATTGTCAGTTCAAATTAGCTTTTTCTTAAGTTGAGATAAATAACGAGGGCTGATTAATATATTGTGACCCTTGTATTGTTGGAAGGTAGCATTGATAGTTTAATATAACGAGGTAGCACTCTAAAGTAAACACGACTGAGAGAGCCTTAAGGGTGAAACCCTGTCCTGGAAGGCCTGTCACTGTTTGGACTTCCAGAGATGGTCAATAAAGTCCTTGATATTGTTTTGATTGACATACGAGAAAAGTACCCGGTATAGTTGGTATTTCACAAAAAGAGTATATTCTATTTTCACAGAGAATGTTACCATTAAAAAGCTTTCAGTCGTTTGGGTACCAGGATCATAACACATCAGGCGCACTTTGCGCATGCTTATTCGACTGATCTCGCTTTTTAGCATTTCCTCTATTAAACAAAAACCAAATTAAAATGGCCATTTGAGGCACCCACTTTCTTTCAGTCAGATGGTGACGTTATACATGAGCAGAAAACTTTCTAAATGGTCAAGAAAAGGACTTCTTTAAAAAAGTGACATTGGACCCTAAAATAAATAAATAAATAATAAATAAAATACAAAACAAAACAAAACAGTGGACACTGAACAGCGAAAGCTTGTGAGTGTTTTTAAAGTATAAAATACTTTTTAAAATCGCACAAACGATTTTCCAAATCGTTCATACGATTTTTTAAATCGCACAAGCTATTTTTAAAATAGTACAAACGATCTTTTGTAGGATTAAACAAATCGTTTGTACGATTAAGAAAATCGTTTTTATGGTTTTTAGTCGTTTACAATTTTAAAGTTTACAATTAAAAATCGTTTGTACGATTTAATGATTTATTTTCCTAAAGCACTACGAAGTTCAAAACGAGGTTTATATCATATAAATCGGACCTCGTACAATCTTATTCAGCTAGTAATTTTCCCGTTCCAGTAGCTGCTAATATGAATTATCTCTCTTTAGTTGAATATTTACTTGCTCTATAAGCTATGAAAGATGAACAATATGCCTTCATTTGATTTAGCTGTGATGGATGCATAATCTTGTCTCTTCAATTACAAAGGTGCACGTTTTTTAGTTGCGATACATAAATTATATGTCCACACTTGATGAGTGTATGTCTCTTTAGCTGTGATAGATGCATCATTCATTATATGTCATAGGTTGAAATTTGCCTGGTTTTATGGCGTTAAATTCATGAACTACCAGAGCTTCAATTGACATTACCTGTCCTTTAACTGCGATAGATATAATCTCTCTCTCTCTCTCTCTCTCTCTCTCTCTCTCTCTCTCTCTCTCTCTCTCAAGTTTGATACTTATCTCTTTTTTAACTGTGATAAATGAATAATTGCTCTTTAGTTAAGATATTGTTCTCTTATAATACTAGTAATCATATTATAATTGTCTGTTTGTGCCTTTGACTGCATGGCAGTTAAAATAATCAGTTGTTGCTAGGATTGCAGCTCTGCAGCAGTAGGATTGTATCATCATATTTCAAGGGTTGCACCTTATGTATCATCATGTTTCCAGTTGGTGCTAGGGTTGCAGCTCTTGTATCATCATTTTTCCAGTTGGTGCTAGGATTGCTGCTCTTGTATCACCACGTTTGCAGAGTTGCTGCTTTTGTTTCATCATGTTTTTAGCTGAAGCTATGATTGCAGCTCTTGTATCATCATGTTTCCAGTTGGTGCTAGGGTTGCAGCTTTTGTATCATCATGTTTCCAGTTGGTGCTAGGGTTGAAGCTCTTATATCATCATTTTTCCAGTTGGTGCTTGGATTGCTGCTCTTGTATCACCACGTTTCCAGAGTTGCTGCTTTTGTTTCATCATGTTTTTAGCTGAAGCTATGATTGCAGCTCTTGTATCATCATGTTTCCAGTTGGTGCTAGGGCTGCAGCTTTTGTATCATCATTTTTCAGTTGGTGCTAGGGTTGCAGCTCTTGTATCATCATTTTTCCAATTGGTGCTAGGGTTGCTGCATCTTGTATCATCATTTTTCCAGTTGGTGCTAGGATTGCTGCTCTTGTATCATCATGTTTTCAGTTGGTGCCAGGAATGCAGCTCGTATCATCATGTTTTCAGTTGGTGCCAGGAATGCAGCTCGTATCAACATATTTTAGCTGGTACTAGAATTGCTGCTCTTGTATTATCATGTTTTCAGTCGGTGCCAGGAATGCAGCTCGTATCATCATGTTTTAGTTGGTGCTAGGATTGCTGCTCTTGTATCACCACGTTTCCAGAGTTGCTGCTTTTGTTTCATCATGTTTTTAGCTGAAGCTATGATTGTAGCTCTTGTATCATCATGTTTCCAGTTGGTGCTAGGGCTGCAGCTTTTGTATCATCATTTTTCAGTTGGTACTAAGGCTGCAGCTTTTGTATCATCATTTTTCCAGTTGGTACTAAGGTTGCAGCTCTTGTATCATCATTTTTCCAGTTGGTGCTAGGATTGCTGCTCTTGTATCATCATGTTTTCAGTTGGTGCCAGGAATGCAGCTCTTGTATCATCATGTTTTATTTGGTGCTAGGATTGCTGCTCTTGTATCATCATGTTTTCAGTTGGTGCCAGGAATGCAGCTCGTATCATCATGTTTTAGTTGGTGCTACGATTGCTGCTCTAGTATCATCATGTTTTCAGTTGGTGCCAGGAATGCAGCTCGTATCATCATGTTTTAGTTGGTGCTAGGATTGCTGCTCTTGTATCATCATGTTTTCAGTTGGTGTCAGGAATGCAGATCGTATTATGTTCCAGTTGGTGCTAGGATTGCAGCTCTTGTATCATCATGTTTTCAGTTGGTGCAAGGAATGCAGCTCGTATCATCATGTTCCAGTTGGTGCATGGATTGCAGCTCTTGTATCACCACGTTTTCAGAGTTGCTGCTTTTGTTTCATCATGTTTTTAGCTGGAGCTATGATTGCAGCTCTTGTATCATCATGTTTCCAGTTGGTGCTAGGGCTGCAGCTCTTGTATCATCATTTTTTCAGTTGGTGCTAAGGTTGCAGCTCTTGTATCATCATTTTGGCAGATTGCACGCTACGCTTAGACAAATGCAAAATATATCAACTGTCATGGTCATAATGGGATAAACAAAAGTGATCTGACTGAGACTGGTTAGCACCTCATAGCGATGATTAAAACAATTAAATGTTCATATACTAGTATATATATATATATATATATATATATATATATATATATATATATATCCTTGATAAGATTGTGTACTTTAAAAACTTTGAAATAAGCGACCTTCCGTGCCTGATCATAAATGTACAACTGTATATGACACACTTTCACATGCAGTCCTGACTAAAATATTACCATGATGCGAAATATGAATAAAATTACACGGTGTACGAGAACTATTAGTGAAAGATGGCTACAAACTTCTACACGTGCATCATCTACGTTTACACAGCGGATATTACCCAGAGGTAAGTGATTGATTAAAAATTTTCTTTGGAAAGTAACAAAGCAAGATAAGAAAGATCTAAATTATTTCCACATACATATTTACCTATATGCATATATAATATATAACGTGTATAAAACTGAGACAAAGGGGGCATGAAGGGGGAAAATAGGCATGATTAGTACTGATTTAGTTCGTAAACAACAAATTTGTAGTTATAAAAATGAGATAGGTAAATACGAAAAACAGTGATGCATCACCAAAAAATCATAGTGGCGACTACGGTAAACCGGTGTAAACTGGTTACGATATTCATAGAAATTCTACTACGTTTACCAAGTTTACTTCTAGTTCGAAATTCGAGAATACAACTCATATGGAAAAACTGTTTTTGGAAAAGGTAAATATATTTACTCACAGATTATCGAATTTACTTATGCACCATGACCTATATTATCTCTCATAAAAACTATTTTTGACATATGGGCGTGTACATCAAACTGATCAGTAACCGGAACCGATAATTGTGTTAACCTTTATAGTTGTAGGGGCAGTACCTAAAATATTTCATTTAAACACACACACACACACACACACACACACACACACACACACACACCGCGTGCGCGCTCATCGCGTCCAATTGAAGGCCAAAAACACAAAACCTAATGTGTATTTCGCTCTTCCGATAACATGTAAAAAGTTGAAAAAAAAGCTAAATCATCATTATACTTTATACATGTAAATTAAAGTTATCGATATAATTTTTGTTAACAAAAATATTTTTTCACTGATATACAGAAATTTTGTCATAATTAATTTTCCTCAAAAAAATTTCCGTTGTAGTGCAATATAGAAATTATATAAAGTTTTTCAAATTTGAACAGAAAAATGAACATATGCATTTCCCTGAGCGGCACTGCAAAGTTTAACTTTTCTGGTATTGTGTCTACAAGTGGAACGTCTATGTTTAAACGAAACATTTCTCTCTCTCTCTCTCTCTCTCTCTCTCTCTCTCTCTCTCTCTCTCTCTCTGTGTATGTTAGCAATTGTAAATGCATACACATCGTGTTAACTATAAAATTCCATTAATGCTTTGAATAAAAATATCTATCTGTAACAGATATAAAGTTTACAAATAAAATATATAAAAAAGGCAATTCTCGCGTAATTAATGCAGATGTTGCTTTTACAACAGGCATATTTCTACTGATTCTACTTTTTACATGTCATAAAGTCACGTAACAGTTTGCATTTAAATATTGCAGTGCATGAACGAAATAATATTGCGTGTAAACCCAACTTACTTGCAAACGAACGAAATACTTTTGTGTAGGATCGCAATTCATTTGCATCGAAGCAAATTAGCATTGCATGGAAAGGAAATACTATTACGTCAAAACGAATTAAGATTGCATAAACCAGTAAACATTACGTGGAACTCGCGAAAATTGCGTAGAAACAAAAAACCTTCCCCTTGGAATGAAATACTGTTGCGTGGGAACGCAAAACTTTTGACTGGAAACACAATTCTTAAGCGTAGGATTAAATAAACATAACATTTAAACGAGTTAAATTTCCATGGGAACGAATGAACATTGTGTCTAACCTAAATACTATTGCTATTGCGTACAAACGGGGGAACTTATTACATTGCGTGTAACGAGTAAAATAGCATATGAACAATATATATATTTGCGCGGGAATGAATTAACATTGTGTTAAAATTAATAAACATGGCATGATTCACAAAAAATTGCCTAAAAACCTAAAAGACGAAAAATAATTATTGCGTGGAAAAAAAAATTATAATAAAAATAAATAAATAACTCAAAACTGAAATTTATCAAATTTTAACCTTAAAAATGAAAACTAAATATCCATTATAATTAAAGCTTAAATGCTCTTTATTTTTTTATTTATTTATCCATCAGATTTAACTTCAGAACGAGAATTTTTAAAACCAAACTTGGATGTGAATGGGAAATTTGCTTCACAGTCAACAGTAAGTAAATATATTATTTAAATAAAAATAAACTGTTTTAAAGCAAAGTAACATTACTCAATATTGTTGTAGAAATTTGGATAAAAAGGACAGTTTGACAGTTTTCCATTTATATATTTTAATGCCGAATTTGGCTCTATTTATGAATGAATAATTAGCAAGAACAGTCGTCAATAAAACAACATATCTTGCTTAGCGGTTTCTTCTCTAAATACCTTTTTGGTGATCTGTCAATATTATGCGGGATCAATCTGGCAGAAACCTTTCGCAGTTATAAAATGGGTTTCACAATGAAATGCATTAGTGATGGCGATATTCCAACAGCTTTGGCAATATTACGAATCATATATCTGCCTCACTTTCAAATATTTCCTTGACTTTTGAGAAATTTTTCTTTGCATGTTACAGTCACAGGTCGGCCTGATTTTGCTGCTTCTTTGACGGAATCTGTGTCAGTCAGAAATTTCTTTCTTCACCTACGACATGTCTCATAAGAGACCTTATCAGACCCATAAACTTCCACAATTCAATAAAAATCTGTATTACCGAATGACCGAGTTTTGTGCGAACTTTTATATAAACTCTATTTTCTTCCATATTTTTAACCCGTTTATCAACCATTTTAAAAATAGTGGTCAGCGACTGGCTCTAATGGCTATAATTTAAAACTAGTTGGAACTGAAGAAACATGTTAATACTGTTGGAAAGGTATTGAATAGAGTACGAAAGCCCATTGAGCTCACTTTCGTAGAATAAAATAAAAATAACGCGTTGTTACGCGTAACTTTTGAATTAACGCGTTAATTTTGCGAATAAACGCGTAACTTTTGCGAATTAACGCTTTATATGACGCAATTCGCGTTTATTTGCAAATGTTTCGCGTTATTTCGCGAAAGTTAACGCGCTTATTTGCGAATGCTTTCGCGTTATTTCGCGAAAGTTACGCGCTTATTTGCGAAAGCTTACGCGTTATTTCGCGAAAGTTACGCGTTTATTTGCGAAAGTTACGCGTTTATTTGCGAAAGTTACGCGTTTATTTGCGAAAATTACGCGTAATAACGCGTTATTTTTATTTTTTACTTCTACGAAAGTGAGCTAAATGAGCTTTCGTAATAGAGCTTTTCAAGCGCATCATCATCAAAAGAAATCGTACAAAGCGTTATCGCGCTGTGGTACAATGCACATTACATATCAAACAGCCCTCGTAAAATAAAAATTCTAAATTTTGCATGTTTCATTTTTTTCTCGATAAATCGAACATAAATACGAATTTATCTCTTTCAAGAGAGGTCTGTGCACTCATGTATAACCGCCCCGTTACCTAGGCTTAAAACTTACTTGACCAGATCCACATGTGATAATGTTTGTTAGTTCGCTTACTAAGTTTCGATGGTTTCCTGTGTGTTTCGAAGTTTTCCTTGTACTATTCCAGAACTAGCCGCCTCAATTGACCTGAATGTGAATATCAATATTACACACAACCTAAGGTGGGACAAAGTTCATTTTTGCATAAATAATGCATGCTAAATTAAAACCTTGTCTTGGTTATTTTTAGAAAAAGGGTTCATTGTCTAGACTCTTTGTGACTAATATGTTAAACAAAGTTGTAGGCAACAGGTGTATTAACGTTTTGATAAAATATGCTTATAAGTGAAAACAATCATAAATAAATTTATTTCGAAGGTTGCACAGCTCGCTGGCAGTATGAAAGATATATCGTTAATCAACAATGGAAATAAGATTCAAATTGTTTGGAAAGATGGACACATTTCAAGGTAAAACTATTCTTTATATGAACCACTGTGTTTAACATAAGAAAGATAATTGAGAGGTCGCTAATAATGCAACAAACCGCCTTGTTGGAATCTATCTATTATCATGTTATCCAGTGTCCATTCAAAGTTTTAAGTGTAACAATATACGATTCTAACAGATATTTGTTGTCGAGCCTGGCATCGCCATAAGGCGAGACTTGAGTGTTACCTTTCCGATGTAGTCGGCAGCGGTGGCGGCGGCGTGTCAAAAATGTGAAAGTTTTTGTTAAAGTAATATATTTTCTACTCGATCAAAAAATAACCAGGCGAGACATTTGAATCCGAGGAATTCTTGTCTTTTCTTGTCTTGGCTATTGCTATGTAAATCCTGTCATTTGTTATCCGATTCAAGCAAACGCATCGTTTCACCCTGTAGGAGTTTGTCTACAAGACAAAATATTAAGAATCTCTGTGTACCTGTACCTCATACTACAAATTGTTCTCAACTTATGTGTAATAATAAAATACGTACTCTATTTTAAAATTATTTTTTTTGCGTTGTAATTAGTATTTGATAACTTATATTATGGTACAATATGCATAATTTTGGTTCTGTTTTTATCTAAAAGTAACCAATTGGTCGGAACGCGTTTAAGGTTAACAGCGCTGCAGTCCGCCTGCGCTGGTCTAAGGTCGATAGTTTCTCTACGTATCCGGTTTCCTCAACCGTCCAAAATTTTTAAACTTACTGCTTTGTTTAAGGTAAAAAAATTGATTGGACGGGCATAACCATTACTTTACTCCAATATGGCTTGCTTCAATGGAAGAAAAAGGGTTTACGTGAAAGTCAACTCGTCATAGTTCTCTTTAATATGCTTTGGCAGGTTTGTGCCACATTTCATATGGTTCCTTTCATCTTCTGAGCTGTTTATTGCCGTTCTGCATCGTGTAAACGCCATTTGCATAAAAAATATCCTAGAAAAGAATACATTTACCAGAAAATATTGTGATTTTTTATTTTGATTTTCAAAATAACCAGTAATTCCAAAATACAGTTGGTCATAATACTAAATGACACCAGATGTTTATCATATAAACAACAAACATGATTGTATATTTACATTTGCTTTGCAACTTTACTTTATAAACACGTTTGAGACATGTGGCAAATACGGTACAATAACTGACATTGATCACATGATCATTACACTATGCGTATGAATATTTCACTCTCTGGACTATTTTTTAAGAAGTTTCATAACAAAGCAACAACACAGCCCGAGAAAAAAATTTATTAATTTTTAAATATACATTGAATTAAATACACAACGGAAAATTTTCAATCATCTAAAAAGTACCCTAATTTCTCCCATAATACTGAAAAGTGTGTATGGTAGGCCTACCATCTGTTCTATAAATTTTATTTCCGGAGCTATGGAATTTCACCACCAGTTAAAACCACAGTCATAATTGAGTTTTACATTGACGAGTCTGGAGAATATGTACCTTAAAAACATGAAATACAACCAAAAATATTCAGAGGGGAGATATGTCATACAGACGAAAATAGCAATGTTAAAAAAGAATATATATGCAACTGAGACAGTCGACTGTCCTGTAAAAATGTAAAACCGCTGTTTCCAGTGCTTCGATAAAACTGACAAAAATCCCAGTTTGTTCAATCAATATAATAAAAAGCCATGGCTGGTCCTGAAGAGTCTGATATATGGTTCATGTTCAAACCACTTTTAAAACGCACATTTGCCCGTTTTATCCGACATATGCCATGCTGCAAAAGTTGACACTAGATACACTCCTCGCTGTTTGCGGGTGACGGCCATCAGGCCATTCAGCATCTCAATGACCTGGGGTACGAAGCTCGGCACAAATTTGTTTATGTCGAACCATATGAGAAGCTTCTCCCAATCTTACAACAGAAATGTCTCAACACAACACAAAAAACGTCATAGTAACTCATCGTTAGAATTAACTCACCCTGCAAAAAATTCAAACACTGAATCAGCTGTTGTACCGCGCCTAAATGGGTCACAATCTGGGTCGCATCATGTGGTCAGTTCCACAAGTTCTACGAATAATTATGACAGAAACTATGATTTTCCAAAGCAGATTACATTTCCGTCATCCAATTAATTCACTCATGGTTTCTTCGTAGATTCCAATTTCTCGCACTGCACTTTTAAATTTCCAAAAATGACAGCGAGAGTCAGACATCATTTTCGTGTCAGTCTTCGAGACTGTTCACTTGTTCGTCATCCGCCTTAGGAAATTCGTTTTTTTTTAAAAATAATTTCGTAAATTTGCTATGAAAGTGACTAAATTGATGTTTTGTATAAAATGTGCAAAACAGTGTGATGGTTAATAAAATATTTCATAATTTTTGCGAGTTCCGTGTTTTTTCATGTTGTACTATATTTTGTTTACATTGTTACGCTGTTCCAATAATTGACCCCGCTTCTCGTTGAAGGCAGGAAAATTCAAATTGATGTGACAAAAATTCAAAAAAATTAATTAGTAATTAATATAATGTAAATATAACCATTGAACAGAATAGCTATGGCAGTTATTGGATTATAAATGACATGCGCGTTATTCAGTTTGCCTGGCAAAGCTATGTCATTTATAATCCAATAACTGCCATAGCTATGCTGTTCAATGGTTAAGTATACAACCGTTTGTTTATTTCAGTTTCCTTGGTGTGTGGTTGAGGTTCAACTGTCACTGTTCTAAATGCTTTGATGCAACTAGTAACATGGGAAGATTGGTAGTATCTCAAATGCCAACATCTTTTACCATCAAAAGTGTTGACCAATTGGGTATTTATATTCATATAGTCCTGTTGTATGGCAATTAACACTGTATGTTTAATTATTCAAGAAGGAATTAAGATTATTGTTGTTTAATGAAAAATAAAGAGTTTGACATAGTACAGACGTAAAATAATGCGCTATGCTACCCTTTTTATACGCCCGTCTATGAAGGGACGTATTATGTTATGGCGCAGTCCGTCCGTCCGTCCGTCTGCCCGTCCGTCCGTATGTCCACACGTCGTACACTAACTCAAGAATGCTTTGAGCAATTTTAATGAAACTTTTGTGAAATGTTTGTATCTAAAGCAGAAAGCTCCCTTTCGATTTTGAGATTCATATGTTTTCTCGTTGCGGAGTTATTGACCTTTAATTGTCAAATTTTAGGCATTTTTTTGCATGTTGTACAATAACTCAAAAATGCTTTGAACAATTTGAATGAAACTTTTGTGTTTTATTGGTATCTATGGCAGAGAGCTCCCTTTTATTTTTGAGATTCGTATGTTTTCTTGTTGTAGAGTTATTGGCCTTTAATTGTCAAATTTTATGCATTTTTTTGCATGTTGTATAATAACTCAAAAATGCTTTGAACATTTTGAATGAAACTTTTGTGTCATACAGTGCAACTTCCGAAAACCGGCCCTTCTAAAAACCGATCACCTCCACATACCGAACACGCCAGACCGGTCCCGAATTTATCCTTCTTTGTTTATATTAAAATAAACTTCCATAAACCGGTCCCTCTGAATTCCGAATACCGGCCTTTTTTAAGTGCCGAAATCATGTAACATCTTAATAATTTACTTCCGAAAACCGGCCTTTGGGAGTCGCAATGCATCAATGAACCGTAACGGACAGCTGCTAATCCGATTACTGAAAAAACAACGGTATTGTAATGCGCTCATCATTGTACTGGTAGACAGGATTACCTGTTCAGATATACTTGAATAAATAATTGAATTAATTTTAATCTGTTTCTTTTATTGTTCGATAATCTAATTATTGCAATTATTGTCTTTCTGATGGTTTTAATTTCTTTATTTCGAGGTTTTTACCAGTCAAGTACCCCTCACTTGAATATGATGAAAACGTTTTATTATAATGTTTATATCACCCGCGCAATGCAAAATATATTAAGAAATATTTTTTTTTATTTAAAACATCATTATTTTCTGGGTTTTTTTTTATTATTATTTACACACTTTTTAAACAATACTATTACTATTTAATATTAAAACATTCCAGTCACCACGACCCGGAAACCGGTCACTAGAGATACAGGACAGGCTTGTAATTCACGAATCGGTCCTCGTTTTAAGTGATTTGGATAATATTTTTGCTTCATATGTTGTAACTAGCCTGAACAATTAATAAAAAAATATTTTGAAAAATAAATTGTTTCATTTTCAACCGGAAACAGTAACTTGTATGCCTGACTAACACAAGCAGCACACGTGTATCCGTTTTGGATATCGTACAGTTGTTTGTAATAATCTGCCAGTTTGTAAGCTTTTTGGGGTTTATTTACTAGGTACTTGTTAAGTTCAAGAATTACAGGTACGATCAATGCTTATGAGAATGTATTGACATTTACGTATTTTGTCAATACACCGTTTGATAAATTTCTGAAATGGAAGAGATTCGGACCGGATCGGACTACCGGATTTATAAGGCCCTCTAAATACCGGCCCCTCTGAAAACCGGCCAAATTCCTCGGTCCCATACGAGGCCGGTATTCGGAAGTTGCACTGTATTGGTATCCATGACAGAGAGCTCCCTTTTATTTTTGAGATTCGTATGTTTTCTTGTTGTAGAGTTATTGGCCTTTAATTGTCAAATTTTAGGCATTTTTTGCATGTTGTAACTCAAAAATCATTTGAACTTTTTTATGAAACTTTTGTGTTATATTTGTCCTATAATCAAAAAGGTTTGTGAATAAACATTGAGAAATAAATTTGCTACTTTTGTTTTAAAAAAATATGTTTCAGCTAAATGTCAAGTTGTTTAAGACATTAAAAAAAGAAGTTTAAATATCTGACGGGCGTATCATGCGCTCCAGGCGCAGATGTTTATTAAACTCGGTCTGGCAATGTAGTCCATGGTCATGTCTTTTTATTGTATGACTTCACATCAAGATAATTGACATTTTATCACTTTTCACGATTGAAGTTGTTTGCAATCTTGATTCGTAAATTTAGTATTTTTCTTGAATGGTTTGCCTGTTTTTTATTCATCATTTAAATGAATTCTTAATCCTAACAATTTTCTTTCTTTAATTTGAAGTCTTATATATGCTTGTTAGTTTTATTTATCATATATTATTCGGCCTTGTTTTCTTATTTTATCCATTTTCAATTTCAACCGCCTGTTATTTAGCTGCACATTATATTTTTTTCCCTATTTATTCTATTATTAATTGTTTTTAGATCCCGGGAAGTTAAAGGTGACTTTTGAAGCTGATGGTCACGAATCTGTCTTTGATTCAGACTGGTTACGAAATAATTGTTACTCTAAAGAAGTTATAATGCAAAGAAAAAAGGAAGTGAAACCAGTTTTCACTGACAAGGTAAATGTACGCAGTAATGTAATGTTAACGCTAACAAGAGTTAAGATCGACAACAGCAACTCCACTCTGTATCCCAGTTTGATAATCACCTATAGTCACTGCACCCATTGGGATTGTCATATATATATATATACACCACTTTTTGAATTTTTATGGATAATACATTCAAAAAGTGGTATAGGACAGGATAAATAAATTATGTATATCGTAACTCGACTGTAATTTACAAATTACTGGGTTTTAACCATTGTCAACTAATATTTTAAAACTTTCCTTTTAAATATACATATTAATTGACCACTAAAAGAGTTGTGCTTCATCCAAACAACAGGATATTATCAATTCTAATGTCCTTCTAAAGTAGTGAGTTTTATAATAAGTAGTGCACATATATTTTTTTGTCCTGTTCTTATGTTTTTTCATGAACTTTTCTGCTTTATAAGACTGGTTGCATTGACTGTATTTTTATATATGAGCACGAATAGGCGCTGTTTTAATGGATAAAATAATTTTCCGTTTCCTGTTTTGTGGAAATGATGCTCATGGTTACTAATCACGGGTCGATGCCCTTTTAAAACTTAATATGTCTCGTCTAGGGAACAAAACTGTTCTCTGAGTTTACTTAAGGAATGTTGTGCCTCAAGTGATTAAGATATTATTCTTTTCTCTAAAAGCATCAAATCGATATCGGTTAAAAGGCGGTCTATTGTAAGTGAAGCTATTGTTTGTTGCATGCTTTGACAAGTGCGCTTGAATTTAATCTATACATATACCACTTGGTCTTTCCTCCTTGTATGCATTAAATCTTGCGGGAAAATATTAACAACATCTCTTCATCGTTATGTATAACACTTACGCATTTGTCATAAAGCATTTTTGAATGTATTTAACGATAAAATTTAATAAAAAAATTATGATACAATTAATCCAATCCATTCTTATTCAACAAATGACAATCAACATTTGAACCCAATATGTCTATACAGATTTTGATTGTAGATGACTTTACCTCTTGTCGATTATAACCTAGTTGTCAAAGCTCCGTCATCTCAAACAGTTGCCAGGCAAAAGTTTGATTTTTTTTGTTTTAGTCAAAATTTGTTGGAATTTCTGTTAAAAAATGAATCCCATCATTTGCTATTATTATACTAAAACAATGAAGACAAAATGTAATTTATCTAAATAACAATTTGAATTTTTCCTTACCATTTGTTCTAACGACGCTTTGAACAACCAGACCCAAATTGACATTTTTTATTTGGACACAATATCGACACTTTTGTCAATCTGTTTTCTTTATTGATTTAAAGTATTGATATATGTACCTAAGATATGTCGATTTTATTAGCAGGAACGAAATTTTAAAATTTGGCTCAAACTCTAATTCAAAGTTTTTATTAAAACGAAATTTTCATCATCAAATGATGTGAAATCCTGATACAAAAAGGAGTATGGTGTGATTTAGTTTTATGCTTCTATCACAGTTATTTCATTTATATCATAGTGGTGATATCAGGGATCTTTGTGAGAACCGGAATAGCAACCAAAAAAAAAAAAAAAAAAAAAAAAAAAAAAAAAAAAAAAAAGAATATATAATAAAAAGTTCATATATATATATATATATATATATATATATATATATATATATATATATAGTAAAATAGAAAAGTAAATAAGATAAAGTAAAATAAATAAGTAATCGAAATAGAGGGACGTCTATGACCTTCAACAAAAAGTGCATTGTTTTTGTTTTTACAGAACGTAGTTTCAAAGATTCCATATTCAGAAATTGCAACACCAGAAGGACTTTATAGGTAAATATAATAATGAATATTTAACTGAAAAACGATGGAGATTATAATAAGGAAAGCTCAACTAATCAGTTAATATGGCTGTATAAATGCAGGTATGTTTAACACAGGGACAACTGTATAAAAAACAAGGTGTCATTTATCATATTTTATACCGACAAACATTAAACAATATACATCCTTTAAGGAATATTCTGTGCTTTAGGTTTTTCTTTCTTTCATGTTATCTTTATTTTTAATTTATTTAATTTTTTTTTTTTTTTGATTTTCGGAATTCAAATTTAAGCCTTTTAAGATTTCAACTAAAATTCATCAACGTTTGTTATAGTAACAACTTGTATTGTTTTAATACATCTCAGGTAAAAGTCCTTGATGAATCATCATGGTTTAAAATGTCCGCCTGTTTGTCAGCCCGTCGGTTGGTTGTCCACACACACACACACACACACACACACACACACATTTATTATTAACATAAATGTGACGATGCTTGCTTGTTAACTTCTTACACATGGATGTTTCATCTGCGACAGCTGTTTATTTATTTATTTCTACTCTATATTTGATGTGTCTGTACATCTTTAAATGGAAATGAAAATATATTTTTTATTTTCGTCTAGATGGTTAAAGTCGATCAGTGACAATGGTTTATGCCTACTTACAGGAGTACCTACAGAACATAAATATGTAATGTCAGTAAGTAAACAGTCAAACAGTGTTCCACTTAGTAATGCAATGTGAGCATTTAATAACAATTCAAATGCTCATTGTAATTGTTGTAAACATAACAAAAGTGGTGGTATTGGACATTGTTCATCGAGAACAAGAACTAATCGCCTACCATTATAACGTTGTGGTAACCATTATAGCACTCGTTGTTCATGATGTTATATTGACATATCAATTAATATCAAAAGTTATTTCATAGCTAATTACACACAACGTTTACCCTTAAAACCTCTACACTACGATTTTGTTTGTTTTTGTTTATCTTATTTTAAAGAAGAGTATATGAGCAAAGGTCCTTACCATCTTATTGGTCTTATATTTTGCTGTTATTGTAGCAATTTTTACACCTATCTGGAAATAATTTTCGAAAAAAAATTGTAGAATCAGTATGCCATGACTAGTAGTGGAGCGTACACCTTAAAAGCGGTATGTCGGGGAGTTGTATGCTTGTCTCTGGCAAACTGACTCCGTGAACTAGCACCCTAACAAAACGTCGCCAGGTGTGTGGGCTGGTAAATGACAGATTATAATACACACTCGCACAAACTCGAACATATACAAAGTTGTTCTCAAATTATTCCATAGAGATTATTAACCTTGGTCTCGTCGCAAATAACTGTAAAATCGCTGTTGCAATTTGTTGTTGAACAACATTACAACCAACCGACATCATTCATATTGTCTTATTTAAGAAAATGACAGGCATTACTTCCCTTTGATTGTCTTGTAAGCTTGTTACGTCTCAAAATGCAACAAACAATAAACTGATACGCCATATGCTTATCAATAGTTATCAACATACCAAGATACGTTTATGTTTAGTTGTGAAAATAAGGAAAAGTTTGTTTTTCGGTTTTATTTTAACAATATCAGAAAACTTTGTTATAGTACAAATTATGAAGGTCGTTTTGAAACAGAAACATTTAGTGTTTTTATGTTTTAGGTAATAGAGAAGATTGGTCCTGTAATGCGAAATTTGTATGGGGAAGTAAGTTGTAAAAATTTTAAAATAAGCTTTCTGAAATTCTATGAAAAAAACTGCAGTGATAATCTGTTTATAAGCCAGTCAACTTACTCTCATCAGTCGGAAGGTAAAGAAAATAAACGTCTAGGTAGCAATGCCATCACTTGGCTAGCCCGGTAATTCAAGAGTGCAATCTCATGGCTAGCTCAGTATTTCAGCCATGAAATCATTGTAGCTAGCTTCAGTATTTAAGCCATGAAATCATGTGGCTAGCGTGGTATTCAGCTATGTCATCACAATGAACAATACCTCTGCTAAATATTCATGACAGAAATGAAATACATTAATAACAGTAACAAAATAACCATAATACCAACGACGAAATAAACTTAACAGAAGTGATGAAATAAACATCATGATAGTGGTGCAATAAATATATGGCAGTGATAAAATATACAAATTGACAGTCATAAATGTATCTTATGAATGCAATAAAATACATGCATACCAAATATCAAAAATGAAAATGCACCTAAGAACAGCGATGAAATGCACTTAATGATAGTGTCATGTGCTACCTTTGATTTTTTTTTATAAAATAATACAATTCAAAAGTAGCACATGACAATGTAATGATGTAATGTGCCAATTCAAATTAATAAAATTTATGCAATAGCAGTCTTGAATTCACCTAACAACAATGGTGGAATGCATTTTATAACTGTGTGAAAAATACCTTATAAGATATTGATAAGTGTCCGATATGTCCATGGTGTAGAAGTGATGCAGTTGCCATAGTAAAATGTCATTCTTAAACATTGCACAGGGATTTTGTTAACGTTTTATTTATTACAGTTTTAAGGCGAGGAATACCATGCACTAAACTTTTTTCATTTGTTTAGATATACACTGTTCAAGTTACTCAAGACCCGATAAACGTGGCATATACAAACGAAGCATTGCCATTCCACATGGACTTATCTCAGTACGAATCACCACCCGGAATTCAATTTTTGCATTGTTTAAGGTAAGCAAAATAAACCAATACTCGTTCCAATTGCACCAGTTCATTGATTAAATGATCGATTTAATAGGTGTTACGTTTCAGTTAAAAATATTTCAATTATGATAGAGAAATGTTTGAAACAGACAATTTGAATTGCTTGATCGTCAATCACGATCGTTTCGTTTGATTTCTAATAACATCAGTTGTAAACAATGAACAATTTGATCTATTCATAAAAAGATGAAATATTTGAACCAATCGGAAATATTAATGTCTACATTGTCTACTATATTGTAAACATTTATTTTACTTACTTGGAATGCAGTTCCTTTATGCAGTAAGATAAAATCAGAAAGAAAATCCCACAGGAAAGCTAATGTATACAAATTTCTATTATTCTACTTTCTACAATAAATTTAATTAAAGATTTCGGTAGTTTTAGTGAAGATGAAGCTTGGTAAGACACACACATGTTTTACCATACTGTAAGCTGAACTGGCTACAGACATTTAAGTTACATTACAAATAACATAGAACTAATTGCTTTACTTTTAAGAGATTTTACTTTTACTTTAAGATTTGATAAAAGCATTTCTGGTGGAGAAACAATATTTGTTGATATGATGCAAGTTGCAGAGAATTTCAGAATTCAACATCCAGATGAGTTTGATATCCTAGCAAAGGTACCCTGTCCTTTTCAGAGAATTCATGCTTCTAGGTAGGTAAAGATTTACTGACACCAAAATTATTACGATTTATCCCTCCTGTTATAGAATCTATTTCTGTACTATTGTAATTTAGATAATGCAAACGGGTTAAGTGCAATGTTGGTGACGAAAGAAGGTCCTGTCCTTTTGCGGGCTTGCTTATTTTTTGGTTATATATATATATATATATATATATATATATATATATATATATATATATATATATATATAACATAATCTAAGATATAACCAGTGTAATATTCGTAGACAAACATACAATTGTTATTTGTCTTTATTATATGGAACGCAGTTGTGTTATTGTATTTCATGTAAAAAGCTACGTATTGGACTTGTCAATAGCTTTTTATCATTGTTCACTTACCACATTAACCACACCCATCTTGCCGACAGGACTTGATCTATAGAAAAATGCGTTAAGTTTTTCATTATTACACTCGTAGCCCGAACAGTGCCAAACACTGAAAATTATCACATTCCGTGATAAAAAAGTTGTTTGTGATATCACAAACGATGTTTAATTTCGTTTGGTTGTTTCAGATTTTTACAAGTTGTAAGATAGCTGGAAAAGACATTTAGTATAATAAAAGACATGCTGACCTTTGTTGGGTGTGCTATGGTAAATTCGGGTGTTTATTTTTTGTTACTGACGGTAATAATCTACCATAACACTCAACACATGTCATTATGTTTATATCAAAATAAGCTGAAATTTGACATAACTGCCGTTTACATTCAGGAGTTTTTGAATGGGCTTTTATTTAAAGTTTGCTTTTTGTTTCATGATGTTGGTTCTTTTGGTTACTTACAAGTTCAAATCATACTTCAGCAAAAATGCATACTGCTTTCTTATGAAGTAGTACTAGTATGTGAACTTTGAATTAAACTGAAAATCCGATCATGACGCCATTCACTGCTTTTGAATCCTTTCCGGGTGGATCATAATGTACCATAATTAGTTGTACACTCTTGTTTCCTCCAACAATTCAGATTTGTAGCAAAAAAGAAAATTTTATTGACGTAACACCATATGCTCATTTCTCAATAAATATTTTTGTAATGTTTAAAAAAAAATCACACAAACTGAGTCTTTGTTTTTAAAGTTTTTTTTTCGATTTTTTTTTTTCAATTTGGGTACACAAGCATACCGCGAGTAACATTTGTATGGGATGTTTTTGACTACATTTACGTCGTAACTTCCGGAATAACGTCATTCATTTTACTGGACAACGTCTACATTTGCGATTCCCTTACCATAGAAATAAATTTTATCTGTAACATTATTTTGTTTTGTATTCATAGAGACGACCCAGTAGAAATGGTTACAACAAAACCCATAATAAGACTGAATAACGAAAATGAGGTAAAGTAAACTAAAAAAAATCCGTATATATATATATATATATATATATATATATATATATATATATATATATATATATATATATACGTGTGTGTGTGTGTGCGTGCGTGTGTATTCTCTATCTTTTTTAACTAATGATTTTTGTGCATGGTTTTAGCGACATATTGCACAGTTGCAAAGATACACCTCTTACATTTGACGGTCATGATTATTCTGGAAGTTGTATATTTCATGATAGAAATTAAGTATAATAAAAAAACATTGTCAGTATTTTAACTTATTTTGGATATACCATTGGAAAAAAAATCATATTTTTCCATTTTCTATCGTATTAAGTTTGCTTTTGAATACGCACATTCCTCTTTTTCTGGAAACATTTCTAAATACGGGGTCTCGTGTTTATAATGCAATGAGTTCTTCACCTTAAATAAGCCTAGAAAACGAATATGTGATTGAAATTAATAGAGAAATAGAAATATGCTTCAACTTGTTGAACAACCGACTTTTACTTTTAATTTAGATTATCGGCATAACTTGGCATGCGAATCTCCACGGACCACTCATTGTAGAAGAGGTAAGTGTATTATTATTTATGTACCTAATTATGATGACATGAAATGAAAAGATAGGTACTTGTGTCGCCTGGATGGTCGACTGGCCAATTTATAAATTCCAGATTCATAAATACATTATTTACAAATTTATTTACATATATTTACAGGTAAATACAACAAAAATTTATATAATAATGTGATACTTCCCTCAACAGCTAACATATATGTATATGTGAATAATACACCACAGACTGTTCACTACTATACATTTCTGTTCACTATTGTTACTGTCTATTACACTGTTCATTAATTGTTACTGTACAATACACTGTTTATTAATGATTTATGTTCACACCTCACTGTTTGATAATTATCACTGTTCACTAAATTATACACACTGTTCACTAAACTGTATACACTGTTCATTAATGACTTAATTCTGTTAAATGTCCTTTTCCATGTATGGTATTAGGGACCTACAATGTAATACCTGAGAAAATTGCTTGGGAATTTAATAATTACATAAAGTTGTGAAAATATGAGAATTACACAATTAAGTTTAATCTACAAATTATCATTTCATAAATTAATTCGATGTAATGTAAAATAAAATGTAATACAAAACTTGATTATTTAGGATTATCTTCTTTACCAAATTTCACAGAAGAAATTTAGCCATTTGCATGTACATACCTCAGAAATCCACTCCCCTGCAACACTGCAATTACTATTACTGCACACTACACATATCATTCGCAATACATTACTGTACAACTGCAATACACTTTACAAATAAACACACTGATACTGAGTACTGTCTCTCACCCAACTGACCACATGGTTATTATCACCTGAGGGTCTAAGTACCTGTATACAGGTGTAACAAATAATTAACAGGGGTGTTAGTGTATGTGTACTGCTATTAGTACATAGGGCTCCCAATGGGTAAATTAATAGAATTTAATGACAATTATACATAACACCACAATTTTTTTTTATTTTTTATTTTTTATTAAAAGACTATAAACATTAAATGTGACAACTTGTAGTCTGAAAGAGTCCGTTTTACTTCCATGGAGCTTTAAGTTCCAAACGGACGCCGTCATGGTAACACAATAATGGGTAACTACGTGACGTCAAATTCCGGTTGTCTGATATCAGATATCTGTAGACATTTTAAGAAATGACATTCTTTTTGTCAGTATTCATGCGTTATGAACGACAGTTGGCTGTCGCAAATTGCATGAACGGCGAAATATTTACAATTTCTTTAACCATTTCAGTTCAATTTCAGATGATATATCCTAAGAATCACCTTTTTAATATGTCAGTTTACTGCCAACCTCCATATCGTCAAAATGGAATATCCCAACGGCCTTCTTGACCGTCGGCCTTCATTGATAAGCCTTCATGACGTCAGAAAGGTCATCAGCGTTCATAGCATATGACCGCAAAGAAGAGTAATAGAGTCATAGAAAAAAGATGGTAGCAATTGTAAATAAAATTTTGTCATTAACTCGAACGTTAAGTCGTAAAAAACATATAAACCCTTGTCAAGTTAAAATATGTTAAATGATGAAGCAATCTCATTTAGAAAACTTACTGAAATGTCTATATTTGACAAAAACCCATGAATATATTCACATGCGTTTTTTATCAATGCCTAAGTATCGTAATTAAGGTCTGATACACAGGCTAATAATCTATAAAGCTTTTGCCTAACCAAGGTCACAAGGTTACATTTCTCCAAATCACTATACCGTGTAAAGCTGCATTAAGTTTTTCAATTTTCTGATTTTTTTTTTTTTGATTTTCTAAAAATATATTTTTTTAAAAATAGATATCCTCTAACCACAATCTGTGAGATTCATTTTCTAAAATTTCATTTCTTTTAGCTGTAAATAAACGGAATCTTCTGACCGGTTGGTCACTGTTTAACGATGGTAATTATGAGCTTGGAGCATGAGCACGGATGTACGGAAAAAAACCCATAAATCGAAGGTGAAACATGACAATTTGCATTAATTATCCTTAATTAATATCCAAATGTATTTGAAATGGTGTTATGTACCCCTTACTAAGTCACAAATGACAAATTCAACGAAGTTTTCTGCTTAATTTATCGTATTTCATTGTTTTTAAAGTTGTGTTTAAATGACCCGGGGTTTTGATGACGTAACCATGTTCTAATATTAGATCCCAAATGCTGCATCTCGCTGGATAATTACTGTAATTTCTGTATTTATTCGAGCTTTTATTGTTGAACCAAATGTAACATTGTTCATTAGGAACATCATTAATTAGATTAGTACCGTTTTAATATTTCTTTGGAAAACTTAATGCAGCTTTAAACATGCACCGTAAAGTTATAGGAGAATGAATTTACAAACAAAGAGTCAAATTTACTGTTTGTCATAAGTATTTCAACAAAAATAATAATAATAATAAAAAAATAAATAAATAAATAAAAATATATAAATAAATAAATAAATCAATCAATCAGTAAATAAATAAAATAGTAAATTTTCATATTTTCTTTTGCAGAAGTATATAGAACCGTTTTACAAGGCATATCAACTTTTTGCCAAGGCAATTGAAAATTCTCCTAGGGTAAGTTTAATATTTCAACATAAAAAAACGGGGAAAAGTAGATTTTTAAAATGTAAATACTAATTTACGTCACGTTTCAAGCTTTGCACGCTCGAGGGTAATCTGCGACATTACACCAGAGGAAGTTATGCAGAATATTGGATGAAAAAGAAGAAACAAAATTAAGTGATTTGTCCTCCAAAACATTTATTTAGTTTAATATACAATCAAAGTTTCTGTACAGTGCTTGTCGGCGTTTAGTCAGATCTTCGTTAATGTAAACATGCTTAAGCGATGTAACAGTTTTTAATTCGCGTCTTGATTTCATTAATTTACGCTTGATGTTATATCTTGTGAATTTAATTAGAATTTGACATGGATGGGGTTGACCTGGCTGTCCCGAACGGTGCGACCTGCTAATATCTTCGTCCTTTATATCTACCCCCATTTTGGATGCAACATCTCGAACTATGGCATCAGTATTAGCTTGGGGTGTCTTCGGAATGCCTGAGATCCTTTCCGCATTACGTCTACCGTATTGTTCTAGCTCGTCAATACACAATTTTCAATTCTGTGTTTTCGTTTTTAGACAACATTTTCTTGTTTTAGAATGGCGATTTCAGACTTCATTACATTAACAAAATCAGAGAAAACATTCTTGACAGTTGATGATATTTCAGACACGATTTTACATTTTAAAGTATCTTTTACAGCTGCTTCGATGCGATTGACATCGGTATCGGTAAGAGTTAGCAACATTTGTCTGTCCACACTCATAGTTACACTTTCAACATTTATTGTTATATTAGTATTGCGTTTCTCTTCGTATAACAAGAAAATTAATGACATTGCAACACAATCTAGGGTTACACGTTAAACCATTAATGTTTTGTTACTTTAAACAGTTGGCGTCTAAAATGTTCATTGTTTTTGCTTTACGATGTGATCTGACGGGTGCGTACCGACATTGCAAGCTAATCCTTGTTGCCGCTGTCGTTATCGTTTTCGACAGTTTCAGGAAGAGGAGTACAATGTTTGTTTATATCAGTAAATCTGCGTCTCCTTTTTCTTAATTTCTGTGGCATTAAACATCAATGATATATATAGAGTATAAAAGTATCTATCACATTGATCATTTACAAGTTATGTGGACATGTAAATTATGTATTCGTGTACACGTTACTATCGTAGGTGATTACATTTCACTTCTATTGTTTTTTTTCAAATTTCCAAAATATGGTCAAAATATAAAAAATTAAGTACGAATAAACAGCTCATCGTGTGCAGGAAACTCTTATGTACAAACTTACAAATTTTCAATTCTTTAGACCATCTCTCTCTAGATGAAAATCTTCATATCAAACTGAGAGGTGTAACTCTATTCCATGGTCCATGAAGGCCGCTTACTTGGGTAATTTGTCCTCCAAAACATTTATTTAGTTTATTATACCATCAAAGTTGATTTGAGAGTTCGGATAAATTCGTTTGCCCATCTCGTCTTCATTTTCAAAACAAGCTCTCGTGACCTTGCAAACTCTTGCATTCGAATGTTCGGGGAGACAAATTATTGACCTAAATGTTTTCAGTCGAATGGAATGAGGCGACCATAGATTAAAATTACATTTCTGTGACTAGTATTAAATTGACTGTTCAGTTTATGATATTTAGTTAAACATTAAACCGCATATTAACAAAATTACAATGGAAATTTCCCTTTGATGCTATTTTCCATTATTATTAATAAGTGTCATAATGATTTTCTTGCAGAAATCCGTAAGATTTCAGCCGGGCGATTTGATTGGATATAACAACAGACGTGTTGCTCACGGGAGAAACGCTTTCGATGACAAGAGTGGAGGGACAAGGTTTTTAGAAGTAAGTGAATAATGAGTATTAAGGAAACAATATATACGTCGCTGTGGCTATATACAATAATTGAAAACGGAGAAATGAATGAGTCTGAAACAAAAAGCGAAACTCGTCATTTTTCCGGCCAGATTGTATTCATGTCATTTAAGGATTTACATGATAAACAAGAAGTTGACTGAATGACATGTCTCGTCTAATAAATCTTGATTACTACATCTATACTTATGAAAATAAACAACTGTTACATTTTAACATGGAATAATCACACGACAGTAAACTTTGCATTTTTTCAAACATTTAAAATAATAATCTTAAACTGGTTCTGTTTCAGTGTGAACTTTTTAAAGATATTTTCTACTATTCTGTTAAAATTGAAAGGCGAGATTACTTCTAGTTGTTTGCTAGCGGATGTACATTTGTGCACTAATAAATCCATTAACAATAAATAAATGGATGCATTAATAAATAAACAAATAAATAAATAAATAAATAAATAAGTCTTTTTTTTAAATGGTTAATTATGTATTATTTTGGTCGATCACTCATATTTCATAAGAATTCTTTTTCAATACATGTTTGTCGTTTTTCAACGTAACATCGTTTGACATTAATAACACAATGGCTTTTAGTCACATAGTTGTCATGTACTATGTATACATATTGTACCTTATTGGCGCATTGCGTATAAACATCATATGAAACTTTTTAAATTTCTTTCGTTATATCTTAAGATACACTTTATAACACTCCTTTCGTTTTAGGGAGGATATATAAACATCGACGACTACAGAAGCAAACTCGCTGTCCTTCACAGAAAATATGGTGACGGAACCCCGCTAAAACGTATAGGAAATAACGATTATTTTTAACAATTTTGTTAATGTTTGAAAATCATAATCATTCAAAATGGAATGAATACATTTTGAAATTGAAGGCTTGTGTCATATACCACTTTTTGAATTTAATCATTCATAAAATACGTTCAAAAAATGGTATATGACACTTGTATTTTTTTCTTTTTGAGATGGCTTTGTTATGTATATTTCAATTAACACGCTAAGTTTCAGCTTTATTTTAAAAATAACACGCAACTTAAGTGGGAAACATATCGCAATTATAAAAAAACCCAAAACAAGTGTCATTATTATTATTGTTATTATTATTATTATTATTATTATTATTATTAAATCACATTTGAATAAATCAATATTTAATATCCAGAGTTTCTTTACTTTAATAAGCATCTCGCTATCACAGCTCTGATACTGAATAGTACCCCATGGTATTCCATGTAGACATTGGTCACCGAGCAGTAAAAAGATTGGGTAATGAATAAACCCGCCTAGTCCTTATACTCAAATCTAAATCAGGCAGATTGTATTCTGTAAATGTAGATCAATTCGCTTACCTAAGGCGAGTAAAATTTCCCTGGGTGTATATTATTCGGTCTATTCCAAAGTTGTGTGTAAAAATTTCGTGGTCTTTAAATGATGGGAAATGTCTTATATAAATTGATGAAGGAACTTGAATAATTTTGGATATTAAACTTAGAAAACACAGCTCCCTTGTAAAAGCCTTCGCTGCTCATTGACGCTAGAAGTGCATTTGACAGAAAATTGCATGTGGAAACTGACGAATGAATCTTCCATCTTTTATAAATCCCTCGCTGGTCATTGACCCTAGAAGTGCATTTGACAGAAAGTTGCATGTAGAACCTGACGAATGAATCTTCCACGATTTATAAGGCTAGTTAAACCATGACAAAGCTCAATTGTCAAGGCGTTTGTCCTGAAATTTATGTCTTCACACTTCGATGCCTGTTATGTATGGAATTCCTGTATATCATGTCCATTTTTTCTGTTGAAGACTAATATTTTATGCCAATTTGCTTTATATTTCAACGAAGTTTAAAACAAAAGTTAGAAACGGTTGATATAAAGCTAGCGATCAGTCGAGATGCTCTGTCGATTTGACACTTTTTCAATAGCTTTGTGTTAAACTTTCGATAGGCGTGTACTAAACTCAAAGGAAGAAAGAAGAACTTGGAAAACAAGAAGCTGTGATTGAAGAATAATTACAAAAAAGTATGCATAATTAAGAAAAAATGTAAGATGAACCATAGCATACTATAAACAAAAACGCTTTCTATCCCCGGTTTGATTGGAGTTGTTCAACAAGTCAGTTACTTTGATGTAGACTCAGTAAAGTGATTGGGTCTGGGCTTTTCTGTACACGTCATGATAATAACTGTATTTTCAAAACAGAGTAGCGGTTGTACAGGATCGTATAAAAATATACAAATCGGAAGATCATATGAAAATAAAGTTGCCCAGACGGGGTAGTAATACTCTAACACCGATTGTATAGGATCTTGTGAAATATACAAATCGGAAGGACGTATGAAATGTGAATATTTACGTAAAATTGTCCAATCCACCTAATAATATAATCTCGTATACAAACGATTTCAAGATCTTTCAGTACGAAAAATAATGATAAAATTGTCTAAAATTATAATGGAAATTATTACACCTCGCCTTTGATGTATTTTGCTCTGGCTATTTATGTAATTATCAGTTATGTTGAGCACGTATGTATTTATTACATTTTTTTCAGTACTAAACAAAAGGCGTTTAAAACACGTTGTAAAGATTTGATTTATTATCTCAATGTCTATATATGTCTTCCTTGAGAATAAATCAACAATCTCCTTTTTTTTTTTTTTTTAAAAAAAGTAATTATGAAAATTAATTATTTCTATATTGAATAAAATTAAAGACTAGCAAGATATTTTAAGAGTAATAATGTCATATTTTATTTCAAAATATATGTAAAAATTGAACTCTTATATCAAGAGTATTTCATCTTAAAAATGAATAAGTTATAATAGCCGTTTAAAAAATCAGATACGATCATATCAGTTTGAATTAATATATATGAAATATGTGAGACTGAAAAAAAAGACGCTTAGTGAAGTTTGAATCAAGATATGAATGTATGAATTTACGTATATATCTCGCAGTCAAATGTTAGGAATATATGGTATATACACATTAATAGGAACTGTTGCTGAGGTGGCGACGTGATAAGAAGCGATATGGAGCAATTGTGTTTTACGCCCCAAGATTACGTCAAGATTCTTTCACTTGTATCGAAGTTGTAAATTCGGGGTTGATATAAAAAAAATCCAAGTGCCCGAAAAAAGCCATCGACCTTCGGCATGCGAAGGATCTGCCCAGGTTTAGAATCTTGGCGGTAAAAGACAATATGATCTGTAAGCACACACTTTTAACGAGCTCCGAAAAAGGTTACGATGTTTGCCTTTAAATCTAAGGTGTTTCACATATATTAAAAAAATTAGCTGTCTATCAGGGCAATCAGTTGCAATGAATTGGCATAGTTACGATGAAGGAAACTTTCTAACACTGGGACCCGTACCGATGGAAATTCATTGAAATAGATGGTAAGGGCTGTAATTAATCGTAATTAATTGGACAAAAGACCCTTTTTTATGACCCACTGTCCGTCTCAGTAGAAAGTTTCATTCATTCATATATATATATATATATATATATATATATATATATATATATATATATATATATATATATATATATATATATATATATTTATATACATGTATGCATACACACGAATATATTTACACACACGCACACGCACACACACACACACACACACACACACACATATCGACGATTAAAAACATCAGAGGAGGTAAAACTTTTCCATACATATTGCTTTGTCATTTTATTTATTGCACATTGATACATTAGACAACGTTATTGCTTTATTAAAAAGTGAAGTGAATTGATTTTTAGTAACGGTTTTATTAATTGAAAACCCTTGACCCTTGTCATCAGTATTGTTGTCTTATCGGACAAAACAGTAATTTACACAATGCCTTACAGTATTTCACACAATGCTTTAAACAGTTTTCTTGCATGTTCTTACTTTGTACAAGGGCGTACATTGTGTACATATATCCGTGTAAACGTGTAAAAACAAAAGAATCATTTCTGTTACACGTTAAACAATTTATTACATAAGTATTTGCCAATTTGGCGAAACAAAATTGCTTTGTTCTATTGAAACCATTTGCCCTTGAAAATTTAATTACGATTTTTAAAATATATTTCGGTCTTTATGATTTGAAATAGTTTTGTACATATAAGTAAAAACTGTTAACCTTGAAATGGATAATATGAAGCAAAATTTCTGTAATTGAAATTGACAATGATGAAATAATAAACGAGATTTTCAGTTACTTATATAAGCCAGACCAAATTTACATATTGCAACATTACATCACACTGTAGGTACAAATGTGGTAGAAAATGGACCCAAACAAGACAAACAAAACAAAACAAAAAGAATGGATGGAATTGATGGTGGATGGTGGTATAAGTCAGACCAATGACCAGTTTAGCTAAATGACGAAATGTTAACCTTCTAAACGTTGAAGTTAAAATATCCCTATTTGTCGACGATGTATTTTTGATACTTAATAAATCTAAAAAGAAAATCTTCAAAAGAATTTTCAAGAATTTAAGAAATTTTCAAAAGAAAAATTGAACATCGCTCGAATATAAGTACTTTTAATTATTATTAGCAAACACAAAACTTAGAAACTCTTTCACACCAGAAACTGATTCAGGGAGATTCTAACTTTAAACACAAATGCCATGTACCAACGCAACGGAATATTAGATTAACTTGTCATGAACATTTTATATGTTTTTGGTACTAAATAAATACATGTCTCCATTACCAAAAGCAGAGTTTATAATTTTTTTTCATTCATTTCTATTTTCTAATTAAACACTTTCAATGTAAAATTTTCATAACCTTACCCGTAATGTTATGACTCGTACAAATAAATTGGGTCCCAACAGAGTTTTCATGACTATTCACCCAATTACTAATGATTATAACCAATTTCTATCTATTGAAAAAAAAAGACATTTATTGGTCACACGTAAATCATAAAACATTTACTTAAGATATATAAATATTGATTTTAATTGCAATATAGATATGTATTCTGTATTATAAGTTGAAATTAAATACCATATACATATATATGTTTATATATATATATATATATATATATATATATATATATATATATATATATATATATATATATATATATATATATATATATATATATTATATCGCTTTGCACTGTGATTCTTTTTGATGCTTATAAATTTTTAATTAGGTCAAAGAAGACTACCTCATATTTATATCAGATAAAAAAGTACTCAAACATACTTTTTATCAGTATATAATGTATGTGTTTCTGACTAAATATTTGTGTTTTGTATCTTTTTATACTTGTGAAGTGTTTTAGTGCTGGAAACCAGTGTTTTTAAAAACTACAATGAAGTTTTGATTAAGGTGTAAGTATATTAAAATATTATATTATTATATTTTACATTACAATAACTTTATATTATTATTACTGCTACTTCTACTACTTCAAGTATCTCTCTCTCTCTCTGTCTCTCTCTCTCTCTCTCTCTCTCTCTCTCTCTCTCTCTCTCTCTCTCATATATATTAAAATATATTTCTCTAATATATATTAAAAAGTCAAACTGTCAAACTATATAATAAATATCCAGTCATAAAGTTGACTTATGAGACACTACAAAACATGGATACATTGGTCTAATTTTTAGAAATAATGATCTCGGTTATTTATTGGAGTACAAAATCATAAAAAAATTCTTCTGTTAAAACGTTGATAAATATAATTTAATAAAAGGTTGAATTGGACCGTTACTAAACAGAGCATTAAAACTATCATCAAAAACTACAAAATTTTACATAAACATATTTCTTCTCTCTAAATGAGTAAAACGTTAATCAGAATAAATTAAACATAAAATTAAGTAAGAGTGAGAACGAGGTATTCGGACACTTACAAGAAGTACATTCGAAGCTTTTGACAAATGCAATGACTTCAATTTTTCTATTGTCAACTTATCGTTTTTATCTAGCAATATCCCTGCTTCCCCTGCGTATTGTGCATTTTTAAGGTTAATTCGGTATGGCAGACTAGAGCTTGTTCACACTACGGGAACATTCTACAACAAGGCATGCTGCTTACAAATAAACTGTTGACTCATATTTGAAGCCTTGGCTTATCAAAGACCTCAAAAAGTTTTAAAATCGTCATCATAATATTGTTGATAAGTATAATGTCGCTGTATCCTGAATATATTTGATGTCTCAGTTTCATGTTCCTTTCATTCTCAAATTTGATTTCGTACGTGGCGGGTGCGGCTAGCTAGACAAGAGGTGCTTACTCTTCCAGAGTAACCTGCCTCACCTTCAAGGTGGAAGTTCGCGTTTATAACTGATAAAGTCAGTTTTGAAAGTTTTCACTTGCTTTTGGGATTGTGAATTGAATATGGATTGGTATGTTTGTGTTTGATTAAAAAATAGATAATCTACCTCCACAAATTTATGATAAAAGAGAACTTAAATTTATTCTGTTTTGTCTTAAATAAAACTGCGAAAATGCCGGTACAAACACAACACAATAAACGTTATTGTTTAACTTAAAATGTTTTCTAAATTTTAATCGATTTTGTTGCAAAATACTTTTCTGTAATCGTCTTGCTTATACAGTTATTGTTCCTTGAGGGTCGGGGTTTTGTTAAGTGACAACTTATAGATCGCAGCGCCTCCCCCCCTCCCCCCCCCCCGCCGAGGTTCGAATCCTTCTCAGGAAGATCCCCCCCCCCCCCCCCCCCGCCGAGGTTCGAATCCTTTGTTAGCTAACTTGCTTAAGGTCAGTGGTTTTCCCTGACCACTCCAATATTGTCCAATATCCCAGGACTGACAGCCCCTAAAGATGTATTAGATTCTTGACCGTGTCATAAAATCGCTTTATATAGTTATTAAAAATGTAAGATCAAGTATTCTTTAATCATATACAAAAATAATTCCAATTGTTGTTTCTATTGTTGCTTTATCTAATGTTTAAATTTTCAATTGAAAAAGTTCATGTGTACAGGTGTAAATTGAATTACATAATTTTAAAAAGTGTTTAAAAGGATATCGGTTTTACATTTAGAACCTCGGCTTTTTGTTCCCAATTGAATTGAATTGCAATTACAATGAATTATTCAGGTTTGGTATAACACATTTTAACAATAACAACACTGAAAATTAAGTTTGGTTATTATAGAAGCTCGTTGTATGTATGGATGGGAAGCCTCTGGAAGTCCGACTGGTTTTAATTGTCAGAATAATCACAGAACTGGTAATTAAAGAAGTATAATTGTAGGTCCTTAGTTTTGCATTTGAAACGTGCACATACAAACTGCAAATTATCAGGCGATACTTTTAAGATTAATTCGGCGTACACATGCAAGGGGTATGCTCGTACTTGACATGTAAATGGATATTTAAATTAAAATGATATACAACAGAGTATTTTTTCTAACTGTCTTTTCTTTGCTACAGCACAAAAATAAATAAATAAATAAATAAATAAATAATAAATAAATAAATAAATAAACAACATACGTCAAATAGGAATGCTGTACTCACACAAAAGTCAGGCAACTTCAGTTTTTCGCATTTTGAAAATTTTGAAACCCGAATGTGTAGAGTATTGTTATGTGCACAATTTTTAATCTCTCTCTCTCTCTCTCTCTCTCTCTCTCTCTCTCTCTCTCTCTCTCTCTCTCTCTCTCTCGGTCATTTATCATTATGTTCGGATCACTATTTCCCTTCTTTCTTTCTTTTTTTTCATTAGGGGTCCTAAATCTATTTGGTTTACCTAAATACTAGTATACACCTATCAGTATTTTATTGGCCCTAAGTACCACCGAAGGTACTAGTATTAACTAATTAGTCATTAAACGAGGTCATTGCCCTATTATTGTGTAATGAGGTAAAATTATTTTTTTCACAAGTTTTCATATCGACTAAGATAAATGCATGCCTTTATCGTTTTAAAGGACATTTTGACATCGGGGTGATAATTGTTATAATACTGGCGAAATCAATGACGCGTCAAATATTAATGTTAGCGACAACGTAACAAAATTTATCAGTTTGAACTTAAAAATCGACAAAACTTTTGTCATATCTAAACTGTTCAGGATGAATAATTTCGTATTATAATAATGTAAAATTCATAAAATAAATATTGAACATATAACCAGGCTTATTTTTTTAAATCTCGGATATAGACAAATAAAACATTTACACACACACACACACACACACACACACACACACACTCTCTCTCTCTCTCTCTCTCTCTCTCTCTCTCTCTCTCTCTCTCTCTCTCTCTCTCTCTCAAACAAATGTCTGTAATTTGTGCTTTTTATATTCGATATGATTATCAATGTTTTTACTATATTATGTTTAAATACATAACTTCTTAAACTTCTTATTTCTTTAAAATTACTAGATAATTTATGTCCTGATAGTTAGTGTTGTTGAGTTTTGATCTCGTCTCTTTAATTTAAATTCCATTTATTGAAATAAATAAATAAACGAATGAATAATAAATAAAGAAATGGGTGAAAATGAATAAATGAATGAATAGACGAATGAATGAATGAAGTGATAAAATTTATTTCATACACTAAATTTAATTTATTGACAAAGTTTTGCTGCTTCAAATAAAGAATAAAATCATCCAAAAATTTAACATTTAGAGAGGGATTGGTGGCATGGTAGTCAACACGCCTAACTTACAACAAATTTTGAGTCTCACTCTGAAAAAGTGGGTGATTTTCTCAAAGTACAGTGGATCTGTATGGTACTCCGGTTTTCTCTAGCATTGAGAAAAACATTGTGTCGATATGTTGCCTTCGTAGACTTGAAAATCATTATTTTTTTCCCGGTCCACCTCCAATTAGTAAAAGAAAGCGCAACCTAAGTTGTCATTATTTAAATTGGAAAATTTATTCATTTTATAACTGCAGGATGAAATTTGACAAGTTTTTAGTCATTTAGTTGTCTTGTTGATTATGTTGAAAAATGATAATGCATTCTAATGAGGTTCTTAATGGACTTTCTTGTTAGTTAATGCGTCAATCTTAGTAGTTTAAAACCCGATCTTAAAAAATCTAATCATCAATGCGACAACCTTAAAGCATGTTATTTAGTTTACACGTTATAAAAGATTGAGGTCTAATTAAAACAAATTAAATCATTAAAATTGAAAAGAAATTTCGTCATGAAGACGTTACTTTTTTAAATACAGTCCGCAGGTATGATATCTCTTTAAGAATCAAATATCTTTTTAAACTACTTATTGGACCGTAGATCCATATCGTGCATTAAACTTAGTTATAACACGAAGAAAGGTGAAGATCTCTCAACAAATTTAACTGCGAAAACTTTATGAAATATAGACATATTGATGAGAATATAAGTGCATGCGCATTCATAATAACGAGTGAAAATTTGAAGTAGAAAAAGGTGTTTTATATTAGAAAGGTTATACTGGCAAGAAGTCACTTCATAACAATACAGAGTTTGAATAGTAAATATCCAAAAACCCAGAGTTAAATTTTTTATTTTCAAATTTTCAAAAGTTTGGATTTTTAATTTTACTATGGTAAGTAAAATTATAGTTTAATTTCAGTTTTTACTGTATTTTCTATTTAAGTTGTCATAATTATTACAAAATAATTATGCTATGTGCCATAGTTCGCTCTTTTGACTTTCTCAGACCAAATATTTAATTTTATACATCTCTCTCTCTCTCTCTCTCTCTCTCTCTCTCTCTCTCTCTCTCTCTCTCTCTCTCTCTCTCTCTCTCTCTCTGATGTAGCGTTTAAAACTTAGAAGTATAGAAATAGAGTTTACAAACATTAGCTTTAAATGAGAGGATCTTTCATTCTTCCAGAGCATCCAGTCTCAGTTGAATTTTAAGATAGAAATTCCAATTGGTTAAATCCATCTGTATATGGAAGTTTTGAATTTATTTTTTTTTACCCAATTTATTAGAATAGCCGTCTTAAATAAAAGAGGTTGAGGGTCTAGACTACTGTTAGATGAAATATAACAACAACTAATGATGCACACCCAAAGTTTACAATTGAAATAAAAAGTTACAAAACGTTTTTTAACAGATGATTATCTTGTTTTTAGTAGTTGGAAGTGTCTGGAAGACCAAGATACCCCCACCATCCCTGCTTCTTTAAACATTAGCATTTTGTTGGAACCCGTTATTTCGAGATCCTATTTAAAGACATCGACTTGTTATGGTTAGCTTTAGTATTCGAACCGTTATGATAGCTTTAGTACTCGAACCCATGACCAATAACAATTGAGAGCGTGCACCCCCCCCCCCTAAAAAATACATGACACAAATTGTACTTGTCTACTTGTCTATTTTAGGATTGAGTATAGTTAAACTATTTTTCGTGTTTCAGATTTTTTATTTTAAGTTGTTGAATTGTCTTTTAAAAATAGAAAAGGTTTATTTTATTTGTTCAAGTAAAAACTAATACAGTTCCTTGAATAGAGACATGTGTGTAATTTTAAAATGTTAACTAAGTTAAATTATTGATAACGTGTATGCCATAAAACAATTTCAACAACCATTCAAACTTAATTACAACTATCTTAAAGAAAAGTAAATATTAAGAAAATTGAAACGCACTTTTTATAAAAAAGGAAAAATGTGTTTAATAGAAAATAACATGTGTTAAAATATTGATCGGGCTTTTACATATAAATAAATACATTCTTTCATATATATTGATCTTGAACCTAATTTTTAGTTATTTTGACCTATATATTGGAAACATTATAATCAATTTGTATGGTTATTAAAACTGAGGGATCTTTAAACCTTCAAAGACATATTTTTTATACTTACCTACATGAACACCTCAAAGAAAGATCGTTTTCATAACAATAAATCAGCATATCGGAGGTTTCGCCAAAAGTATTGCAAGTTGAAAACATGATACTTTCAATGTTGTTCACGATTTGTGATATAACATGTTCGAGAATAGGTAAAACTTGGTACTATGATCGTAACATCTTCCACAATATCCTCTCCCTTCTACTTCATAAATTACAAAATAATTTTTTAAATCGTGAAAACTTTTTTGTGGTCGTATGGTTATAAAAATATGTGTGCAATTTTTTTGTCAACACACACACACACACACACACACACACACACACACACACACACACACACACACTTATAGTGTTGCATGTTGCTAGCATGCGAGGAAGTGTCTCTCAGAATAAGACATTCAAATTTAGTTTGGACTCTGTATTACTTATATACAATACAAAATATACAAATATTTTATTAAAGTGTCACATGCCATAAAACAATCTAGTACATTTAGAATACAGACATATAAATACAATTATGACATCCAATCTATAAAAGACCTATGAGACACTATTCAAGTTAAAAAACAAAGTTTTTATGCATTACAACAAAAATAAACAGTAACTCATATAAAAATGAATTTCGTCTACTTAAAATATTAAAACAGGTCTTGGCAACTAAAACTGAAGCATCATTATTGCTAAATAAAAACAAAAATTTTTCATCATCTGACATATTATTAAAATCTGCATTAAAACATGAGCATTCGTTAAATAAAATATGGCGTAGATCTGCATATAAAGGACAATTTAAAATCACTCGTTCTCATCTTCTACATCATCTGAACAAATAAAACATTTCCTGTCATTAACCGCCATATTCTGATAACGACCCGTTTCTATTTTTAGGGGGGCAACCCCAAATCTAAATTTAGCGAATGCACTTTTATATCTTCGTTGTATATTACGTAACAAATAATTTTCTGTACCATAGTGAGACTTAAATAATTTATAAGTTCTAAGTTTTTTACCAGTGCTATAGGAACTGACTCTTTTATGCCATTCTTCTTTATAATTGTTAAATAATAAATTTTCAATATATAAAATAGAGTTTTTGTTCAAAAAACAATTTAAATTGCAAAATTGCTCAAAGTTGACACTTTTAAATTTTTCTATTACTTTAAAACACCAATTCTTCTTATTATTAATTGCATTTCTAAATGACCAGGAAAAAATTTTATAATTAAGCCTATCATTTGACATAACATTACATCTTGACCAATGTCGAAAAATGCTGGTCCACTGTTTAACAATCATAGGTTTCCAGCCCATATCACCATTTAAAGCATCATTAGGTGTGTATTTACCAACATTTATAAAAAATCTTATGGCTTTATGTTGAACACTGTCGATACATGAAAAACTTCTGGTGCCCCAAATACTTGCACCATAGCTAATTACTGACCAAACCAAAGTATCAAAAAGCTTAGTAAATGTACTCTGCTGAAATCCACCGTTTGCTTTGCTTTTCACAATAAGCAAGCTTAAAGCACGATTTGCTGATTTACTTACAGCTTTAGCCATTTCATTATAGTCTAAAAATTCTGTTAATAAAAGACCAAGATATTGATAGTGCGATGCAATTTGAACAATATTATTATTAACTGTAAAATTAAACCTAGTTCTTTGCGTAGACACATTTCTAAAATGAACAATATTTGATTTTTCAAAATTTATCGATAAAAAATTTTTGCTACACCAAGAATCGAGAACATCTAATAATAACTGTAGATCATTTTCATTCTCTGCAATGAGAACCGTGACATTTTTGAATGTTTGAAACTATGGAGGGTAAAAAGGGTCATAATTCTATGTATGTAGGTGAGATGCTAATTCATCTAACTTCTTGTATGTTGATGCTATCAAGTATTATTAATTCTTATAAGTCTATATCGCATCATGACAATTTCATTTGTCCATGCCTATAATTCTATGTGTCTAAATTGCATTCTAAATAATCTTACTGTTAACATTTATTAGTTCATTTCACGAACTCATATCGTTATTTGTTTATGTTCTTAAATACAAGTTTCAAGTCACTGTTGTCTTCGTTCATGTCACCTACGGGTATCTTTATTTTTCGTGGTTGTAACTCGCATTCCAATTATGTTAACAAATGAATTAAGTGCTTCATTATGACAACAGAGGGCGCGTTGAACGCTACAATAAATTCTCCCGTGGCGTAACCGTGTCTCATTCTCATATTTGTTAACTCGCGGCAATTCTCATATTTGTTAAGCAATTAAGAAGGAAATGTTAATTAATGTTGAGCCACGCTAATCACGCGTCAAGACTGTCCAGAGTCGCTTTATAATATGTGACCAGGCTAACCATCTTCACTTACGATGTGAGGTTGGAAATAAATGTTTGATAAAATGCGACCTGGACTTATCTTTTTAAGGTTTGTTAAATTCGTGTCTGAAATCTAAAATCAAATGTTTGGAAATATTTAGTTTAAAAGTAATTGTGTTTTAATAAATTAAAATCATTATTGATAAATGAACTTAATAATAATAATAATAATAATAATAATAATAATAATAATAATAATAATAATAATAATAATAGTTTATTCTAATTCTATTTAAATAAATTCAAATGTTTCTTATACTTAATAATTGGGAGACACTCAGTTGAATTTTATTATTGTACGCGTTTCATTCTAATTGTATATCGCTTTTGCATTTTATTTTGTTCAAAAATTATTCTAACGAAAAGTAATTTTATTTGAATATTATACTGTATATAAGACTTACGATGTGAGGTTGGAAATAAATGTTTGGTAAAATGCTACCTGGACTTATCTTTTTAAGATCTTAAGATGCAGAAATAAAAAGCGAATATTATGAGCTAAATTCCTCAGTTAAGAGTTCGAACCCGAGCAGCGGCGGTAACATCAAAAGTCGCAATATGTTGTGTTACCACGTGATCAATTCCCCGATATGAAGTTAAACACCAGCAGGTACCATCGACAGTGGAATACACAGCATAATATATATGTATTTAATATTGTATCTATTGGTTCTCTATCTTATGTATTTGTACATGCTCATGTTAGGCCCTAAATTGGTAATAAAGAATATCTTATCTTGTATCTTTTAACCTCTTTATAAAGGTCACCTGTCTTATGTGGTAGTAGTCATTATAGTCCCATTCCCATTTATTATATACTAGTATGTTATAATTTACTTCACTGAATTAATGGCAGTATCTGCAACAACGACTCTTAGTGTCTTCAATACCATTGATATATTTTTTATTTATTAATTTATTACCATTGTAACAGGAAAGGGAAAAAATGCATCAGCCAAACGGGAACTCTAACTCGGGTCCTTCCCAATACTAGCGGGATGTTCTACCGACTGAACTACCCGGCCACCTATCAAGCCCGGTCCGCTACATTCCTCCTTTCCTTTTTGTCGATTCAACCACTTAGAATCGAGACCACCAGGTTACACCCTGGGACCAACCTGTTATTCGTCCACTTTCCAGGATCGGACGAGTCCCCAAATGTAACAGGAAAGGGAAACAAATGCAGCGGCCAAACCGGGACTCGAACCTTCCCAATACTACCGACTGAGCTACCTGGCCACCTATCAAGCCCGGCCCGCTACACCATAAACTGAGTCTATCGACTGGAAAGATTAATTGACCTACTCAAAATGATTTTTATACAAGGTATTAAAGGACATCCACATTCCTTAATTTGCTCCAAATATACATTTAGAAGTTTTATTTGAGAGGCAGCATCGGGGCAGAGATGGAGGAGCTTGGACAATGAAAACACCAGACCAAAAATTTGCCGTCAATATCCTATTCAACAGATTAAGTAATACACAAAACCTTTATCTCGCATTCCTCAAACAATCCTACAGTCACATAGAAAATAGCCTACTTACTATACTGGCGTATTATGTACTAGCCTAAATGCGGCCTTTTCGAATACTTCCAGTCAAACTAACCGATAAATGCTTAGGATTTTTCCACGGGAGAATTAATTGTAGCGTTCAACGCGCCCTCTGTTGTCATAGTGAAGCACTTAATTCATTTGTTAACATAATTGGAATGCGAGTTACAACCACGAAAAATAACGATACCCGTAGGTGACATGAACGAATACAACAGTGACTTGAAACTTGTATTTAAGAACATAAACAAATAACGATATGAGTTCGTGAAATGAACTAATAAATGTTAACAGTAAGATTATTTAGAATGCAATTTAGACACATAGAATTATAGGACATGGACAAATGAAATTGTCATGATGCGATATAGACGAATTAATAATACTTGATAGCATCAACATACAAGAAGTTAGATGAATTAGCATATCACCTACATACATAGAATTATGACCCTTTTTACCCTCCATATGAAACGAAGCCATCATGTGGTCTTTCAACGTCCCTGGTTTTATGTTATATTTGAGATATTTCCCTGGAAGGTTAAGAAGCAGTTTACATCCGGGAAGTTAATGGGGTTCCTCGTACTAGTAAGAATCTCATCAGTAAAATTTACATGGTGACATACCAGGAAATTGCGCCATATTGACATTAACTCCAACGCCTTCCTGGAGTCGATTTTTTTTTTTAATTGTAATGCGTGATTTTTCTCAAGTGTATGAATATGTGGTTCGTTTTAGGCATTGTTTTTCCTGGGAAAGAAACATGTAGATTGTAGTTCACATTCTCTCTCTCGTTTGCTCTCTTTCCGCTTCCAATAGCTTTATCATTATTTTACGTTCAGATGATTTAACACAATTTTAAGCTTAAGTTACAACTTAGGAGAACTCAACTTAATCGATGTTATCACCTATATTTAAATTGGTCAAAATTCTATATGTTACATAAATTTAGAAACAGAGAATCGATTTCAACCTTTAGTACGAGGCTTTAAACAACATTTAACGATACTTTATCAAAAAACACATTACTAATTGCAGCGGTTCCATGGTCTAATAAAAGTAAATGAATATATTTTACATGAGGTTATAAGCTACCATATGTTATTGTTCTTGTTGATTGTAGAATTATATTTGTTTTTGTCTTGATAAATGATTTTTATAATAATTTGTCTATTTTATCAAAGTTTACTCATAGGACCGTTTTTGACAAATATGTTGTATCTGACTACAGGTAAATGTTAATGAAACGCAGCAAATGGGGATTCTTAATTGCTCTAGTTAATTATAGTTATTATCTTTCTTTGTTTTGATAAAAGACAATGAATGAATTATTGCATGAAAATGAGAAGTCAATATTGTTTATTTGTATGTGATTCATGCTAAACTATCCGATTGTTCGTTACACTTATCTATGATCAATAATGACGTCATTAGATAGGAAATCGACACCGGGGTTAGAAATCGACAACCTTACAAAACTATCTCCTATAACGAATGAAAATTATTAGAAAACAGTTACCGGTTTTTGTTATAAGCCGTGTTTAGAATGGTTATAACTGTGTTTAGAAATTTGTCATAGTTTCACAACTACATCTAAGCTTAAAGTTTGGAGATAATTTACGACATATTTTAAGAATTATTGACAAAAAAGAAATATCAGATAAAATTATCATTCTACTGTTAGAGTCACTGTGTTTGTAAAGGTGACTATCATAAAATGTTCATAGAAAATTCAAAATATTTTAACAAAGTTTATTATTTTGCAATAACTTGTACTTTGCATGTCCGTATTCACATTAGAATATCTTTAAAAGAGTAATCCGTTGCCACTTCAGGATTTTACATAGAATATATTCAGACGAATGACTGATGCTTTTGAAAACGGTGAAATCATTTCCAATGTAAACAAAATTATTTTCAATACGATAAGTCTCCCATAGAAGCAACATGTTCCTTCACAGGAATATAGCTAAGCCATTAAAACAGAAAGAAAATAGTGTCATTTGTATCATAGCCCAGGGAGATATCAGTCCAAAAAGTATCAATGGTGGTACATTTTAGTCATGGAATAGCAACCAATCATTTGAAATTACTATCATACCTATCCTTATTGATATTTAATACATTTAAATTATCTTTATCACTGTTTTACAACAGGATTTATAGACATTTTTTTAACCCTAATATTGGAGCTCTTTGATCACAAGGTAATGTTCCGTTTGAGCCTACATTATAAAAAGCAACCTAGTATAACAAGAATATTACAATCCCTATTTCAAGCGAGAATAAATGGCAATTCTTTGTAGATATTTTTTAAAACTTTACCAGGGACGTATTTATGATTATTTATGCCCCTGACTGTGGTTAACTGTCGTTAATTATAATTTCAATAATTTTATTTTCAATTTTGATTTGAATATTTTGCAGAACAGTCGTTACTTACCAATATATTATAATATTTTATTTAGATGGCTGTATGTTTATTTAGATCACCCAGAAACCGATACCATATCGTGGAATTTACTTCTGTTATTAATTTAAAACTTAGTGGAAAAAAAATGGTAAAAATCCCAAACATATATTTTTAAATTAACAAAGGTGAGCCAAATATATCCATACAGTTATGATATTTTTTTCGCCGTTTTTTTAAATCCATATAATATTATACTAGGATTTTTATACAAAAACACAAATATATCCTTTAAGTCTTTTCTGATAGGTATATACGTATATTTTTTGGTATTTTAGGATTTAACATTTCAGAGAGTTAACAGAGCTTTATTAATGGCTGTCATTAATCATATCGTTCTGGAATAAAATGTCTTTGAATCCATGTTTTTCAGTCATTTAAACTTGTTGTATTAGAGCTCAAATAATCTTAATCAAGTAGATCAATATTGACGATAGTTTTAAGTAAGAGAACGATATATAGTAAATACTTAGTTTACAGAACAGCTTTACAGTAGTCAAGTAGAAATAGTTAAACAAATAATTAAGATTGTTTTGCCTTCCAGATTCATAATAACTTCTCAAGGCTGTCGGATTGTTTTAAAGGTTCTGTGGGCTAAGGAACAGTGTCATTAAGTTTTTCAAGCCACTGGTCAGTGTGTGTATACTTCGGGCTCCGTGTTTTTTTTTCAAAGTCCCGAATCTATAGATAATTCAGGAAAATATGTATTCATTATTTTTTCCACAAAATTCCGGTAAGTTTCTTTAACGAGATAATTAACTTTTTAATTCGTTTTAATAATGTTAACACAAATCGTTAAAACGAAAAAAAAAGAGTTCTATCACTGAAAGTTTGGAAGAACTCATTTAAGGACATGAAATATAGGAATAAAAATCTTTAAATGCAAGCGCTTTTACCTTTTTTTTTTTTTAACTTATTGTATTTCAAGGAAATTAATCACAGATTTCTAAATAAAAACACTCAAACAGACATGTGTTGTGGTGTCGTGTTAAATAATTATAATTGAATCAGTGTTTCTGTAAAGCAGCACACAAACATATATTGACTTTTGATTATTTAAATTTAGTTGTATTGTTTCTTAATGATTGTGTAATAGTAATTTTTCTACCTATTGATTTATAATTATTTTGTTGCAGATTGTTTCTTGAAGCGAAATTTTTCCAAATTGGAATGGTTAATATTTAAAGAATCTACAAAACGTAAGTACACTATCTAACAGTCTATAAGTTCGTCTTTGGCTGCTGATGTCTCGATATAAGTTATATTGTCTTAACATTTGCTCGATTTAAGACCAAACTTTGCGATAGTTCAAGAATAAAATCTCTATAATGTTTATTTTAATTCTTTACTGAAATACAATAACGGTTATTGAAATTGTTCTTTAAACACTAAAATTTTCCAATATTTGCAGTTAAATAACAGAAAAAGTTCAAATTTAGAACCTTTGATAGCAAGGTCAATAATAAAGAAAAGAATATATGTTCAAAAAATCATGAACGAGGTGTTATTTAAATAACCAAAGTCAATAATTAATGCACTAGAATACACCGTAGTTAGATAATACTAAGAGTGTATTTAATCATACAACCCAAGACTTTAATGATGTTTCAAAAAATATATGTTTAATTATAAAAGAGTGTTGTTGATGTCACATGTTTCTTGGAGGAATCATAAAGGCAATAGGTTACCATTTATGTCTGGTAAACTATATCGTACAAAAAAGTCCCTGCATGATTTTAGAATCACCCATTACCTATAACATTTCTTCTGGAATCCTTTATGATATTTTGAAAAAAAACCTGATATTTCAAAAAAACTTTAAAAGATCTTTGAAATGATGCCTTAAATTCTTAATATCTTTAACAAAAAAATCCTCACTTTTTCTATTCGTCTCACGAAAATAGAATATTATCTAAGCAACGATTATTTAACTCTGGATACCGGTTAATCTAAGTAATGATTGTTTAACACGAACAAGACACCAGTTAAGCTAAACTCTGATTGTTTATCAAAGACCAGATACTAATTAAGGTTAGCAATAATTAATTTATTAAGACTGAATAAATAAGCAGTGATTGTTTTAATAGAACCGAATCCTGTTTAAATTCATCAATGATTCTTTAACTCGAAACGGATCCTGGTTTAATAATGTAATGATTGTTTAACTCAAACAGGATACTAGCTTAACTTTGGTGCTGATTGTTTAACTCTGACCGTATACTAGCCCAGCTTTAGTTTAATTCGAATCGGATCCCAGTAAAGCTTAAAGGCTGATTTTTTAACTCGGATCGGAAACCAGTTTAGATTAAGTGCTGATTCTTTAACTCGGATCGGAAACCAGTTTAGCTTAAGTAATAATTGTTTGAATTAGGCCAGATACCAGTTTAGCTGAAGTTATAATTGTTAAAAGGTAGACCAGATACCAGTTTAGCTTAAGTAATGGTTGCTTAACTTAGGCCAGATACCAGTTTAGCTTAAGTAATGGTTGCTTAACTTAGGCCAGATACCAGTTTAGCTTAAGTAATGATTGTTTAACTTAGGCCAGATACCAGTTTAGCTTATTCGATAATTCTTTAACTTTTACTAGATTCAGTTTCACCTTTGGGAAAAAATCGCCATATTTCTCCTAAATTAAAAAAAAAAAAAAAAAAAAAAAAAAAAAAAAAAAAAAAAAAAAAAAAAAACAACTATTTATTTCTTCAGAAGTAATAAAAATTGGGTTTTTTTAAAAAATTTTTTAAATTCATTTTATTTTTATTTGTATTTTTATTTTTATTATTTTTTTTGCTTGATTGTTAAAATAGGAGAATCTATGTCACGTAGTAGCCTTGGTGCATAAGATTTCGTAACATTAAGGTTAATTTCTGTATGAGCTTTTAAATATGCCATGTGCTACTTTTCAATTTTTATGAAATAATACATTGTCAGGTGCTACTTTTGAATGTATTATTTCATAAAAATTCAAAAGTAGCAGATGACAAATATGACAGTGTTAAAGGGGGACAAATTATTAAAGCATTGTTTATCCAGAGATGTATAAAAGGTCTTTAAAAGAAAAAATCAATTGTTACTGACGTACATAGTATAAATGATAGATATTATGTAAACAAACACAATAAAAATGACAATATTTTATCCCGTTTACACACGAAAACAGGAAATTACCCATAGGGATGATTTATAAAGGAAGGATGTTACTTTGAAAATTTTTTCAAAAAAGATCGGTTTGAATAAGATAATTGTTGTAATCATTGATGCTGATAAAAACCCATTCTTGGATTTAAAAAAAAGATGTTTGAAACTGTAGACCTATTTCACTTATAATTCATCAACGCAGTGTTCAACCCAAATCATTTTAACAAACAATCCAATTACACAATGCTTCCAATCAAACTGCTTCTTTGATTGGTCCATTGCGTGTGTAGCTCTAATTTACTAAACGTCAAAGAAGTCCATAATTAAATAATAACGACATAACGCTTATATCCAAAAGCAAGTTCTCGATCGCTTACCTACCCCCCCAGTAGCCACAACAATGAAAAATACTTGTAATCAATGTTTCGTTATTGACTGAATGGGGAACGTAAAAGGGCATTTATTTAAGCAAATATTGACCAGAATCGGTAAGTTAATACACATATATAGTACATGTCGGTATGGCAAAGTTCAGGATATAATGGAATTAATCTATGCAAGGACAAACCTTACCAATACAATTAAACCACCAATTGTAGAACAAACACTAATACAATTGACACTCGTAACCTCGCTTATTTGTTTTTTCTCTCGAATGTGTATATGAGTTAATTTCTGGATAATCTGGACATTTAAATGTAAATTTCTTATTTTTTGTGACGTAGATTAAAACTCAAACCTTTTAACTTTTGTTAATTGTTTGTGTTTCAGTAAATGGGATGTAAATAGTTAGAAATGTATCTGACGTTCTAGGATTAAAGCTGCGAGGTAACGAAATAGACAGGCTATAGAACTGAACGTTCAGAAATTATTCTTTAAGTAAATGAATGTAAGTACTATTTTTAAACAATTATCTATATGCGATCCTTATCAGTAAGTCGTATGTGCCTGTGGTTTTTGGGATTCTCTATATTTGGGCCTAGATTTCTAAAATTCGGTTTAATAAATCATCAGATTAAACAAGATTTGGTTTTCTATTTGTATGCTGGGAACCATGTTTTTTTTTAAATATATAAACTGAAAAGGTAAAATATTTTTTCAATTTTATAAAAACTAATCTTCTTATGGAAAAAAGAAGAGTATATTGAATTTTATCACTGTTTTGTATTATTGATAATCATTATGCCAATACATAATTTTCTAACCAATCTAAGATTGAACAACATGATTAATGCGGCTTTTTAGATTCTTAGGGCATGTTTAGGAACGAACATGAGGAGTCAGAATGTATACAATGCTTATTTACGTTTCTTTGGAATAAAAGTCTGTGATCTCACAGTGTATTTATCTATGTTGTCCTAATTTATTTGTTTATTTTTTATCGTGTTTATTTTTTGCTTTTGTTTTTTTTCAATGTAACAAAGTTATTGGTTTTTTCTAGTTATAAGAGATTTTAAACTTAACAACATGCACATCAACAAAACGTCAAAGTTGTATCTACATATTATATTAGTTACGTTTCCAAAAACGCAATTACCAGCTCACTGAACTAAAGAGAGAATTCTCACGTACCATTTGAAACACCATCGCGTTTGTTGGGTATAATAAAATCGACCGACATTTTATCATAATTACGTTTTGAAGTTTGCGACTTTCCGCACTACATCGCACATAAATTTAAAGCGAACTATAAAGTTGTTTTCTGGCGAATTATATTTAAAAGTTTGTTAATTATTGTTTTGTGGTACTTTAATAATGTTGCATATATTTTATTTTATGAATGTATAAATATATTTTTTAGTTTTCATGGCGTGACAATTGAAGCCTGTTGGTAGTTCTCTAACTGTCTCTTCCTTTACGGTTGACATTTCAATACGCCTATTTTTCACAGCACCGAGATACTTTATATATGTTTTTATAATTCAAGCACATAATGCCGAGATATTGGTCATACTCTCCGATCTTTATAGACAGTTTTGTACCCATATCGTCATTTTGGTGAGTATGTTAGTCAAGAGTGAATCACTGTTTTTATCATATTTTCAGGAACTTCAAAATGCCGTCCAAAACAAACGAACGATTTCTCCGAGCTGATAGAAAGAATCAAATAGAAACAGCAAGACTTCAACAGGTCAAGAAACTGTATGACAGATCCAAAAATACAACATCTCTGGAAATTGACAGAGAAAAAAGAATGTTAGCAAAATCTTTTGAAACAGTAAAACGAACATCCGGTTTCAGTGACGAAGGTATGGCGCCAAAGGATGAAAAAGACAGAGCCTTTGAATCTTCGCCAAACTATAAAGTAGGATTAAGACTCAGTGAAATGAGACTGTTAGAATGGAAAAACTCTGAAAAACAATTAGGTCGATTTTTAGCTCAGTGTGAAGCTAAAACAGAGAAAAATAAAAAATGGCGAAGACATTCGTCACCGGATATGAATACAAACAATAACACGAGCCGGCATAGAAATTCGGACAAAAGAATCGAGCTGTTCCCCTTCTTTTAGTATGGAAATGGAACTTATGAAAACTTCGGTAGACGACAGTGTATTCAATGACGATGAACATTTTATATCGCAGACAGAACGTTTCACGATAGACGCTGGAAAGTTAGAAAAAGAAATAACTGACGAATATAAGGCATTGTTTAAAAACACTAAAGTTAAAATTGATAAATATTCTATGAAGATAAATAGGAAAGCATTTTCACAAAGTGATGTAGAAAATATTGAGAAGGGAAGGACTATTAAGTTTAGGCCACAAACTGCTTCCATGGTATCTGACAAAAGACGAAAGATATCTACTCAGTCACTTCCGATAAGGCCGTCGACCGCCCTTGCAACACAATCACCATATTCACAATCTTTCATAATTGCAAAAGACGGAGCATATATAAATACTGGAAAAAGGTACAGAAAAATCCATCTTGACATTCATCAAAACGTAATCGAACATAAAACGAACGGTTGGATGAATGATTGTTCCGATTCCGCATTACCCGCGGTTGGTGAACTCGACGAGGATACAACGGAGAAAACAGGACCAGATATGTACATAAGTGAAGAGAACGATGACAACTCTTTGCAAGAAACAAACTGTGGCATTATGTCAATGATTTTAGAGGAGGAAAATATTACAAATAATGAGGAAGGAAACATATCATATAATGAGGATAATATCATTGAAGACATAACTAAAGAAGATGATGATAATAATAATTATATCCATACAAAAGAAACAGCAAAAAACGATCTCTTTAATATCAATAAAAGAAGGATGTTATTAATGCAGAATAGAAGGAAACGCAGTAACACTGTATCCTCCTCAAGTGATATTGAACCTGTTTCTGAAGAAATGTCACAAGAAAATTATTCGTATTTATCGCGGATGGTGTCTGCTCGTCAGCGATTTGGAAGTACCAGTACACTTATATCCGATCAAGGTCATTCGTTAATTTCTGATATGTACGGAAGTACTAGTGATATGAGTATAGGGTCCGACGGGCAAAAACGGCCCAGTAGATGGCGCCATTTTATCGGTGTTGATAAAGTACAATTACCTCAAGCTAAAAAGTTTGCCACCGTTGGCGCTGTAGTTAAGGCTGCGATGGCATTTTCAAAAAATGCGCGTAAACAAGCTCTGGAAAAATTAGTCGAGGAACAAAGTGCTGATTCTCGAGAATTAATACGACAAGAAAGACTTCGTCGTCTTGAATCAAGAAATAATGTCTTATCGTCTATAGCGAGCCAATGGCGACTTAATCCTGAGATTAACAGTGTTCAAGAGGTAGTAGAAGAATTATGATACAAATAATTACCATTGGTCTCATTCCTATAGTGTTTTAAGTCGTGTGTCAATGTTGTCGGATTCTGTTGAAATCGTACAAGACATGACAACTGTCTTCGTAGTAGTGTCCATCTCGTCTGTTACGTATTGTCTCTTGATAGTTGTGCTAAAGTTTAACTTCCTCTGATGTTTAAACATTTATGTTGTGATTTTCAATGAAATAACAAAAGCATTGGATTATAATGTTCCATACCCTATGAAAAAACTGGTGTCAAATGGAATCGTATGATATATGGACCAATTCGACTTGAGAAATGAACGTTATCATATCTTCCATCAAAAGAAAAAATGTCTGTGATATCATTTGGATTTTTGCAATTTATACCATGTTATTCTAAATTATGCTCGACATACGACAAATCTAAAATTAAAGATAACCTACTGACATTTTCTCGTTAGACTTTGAACATATAACGATAACTTTAATTTCAATATGTCATTATAATAAAAATAATATCAGTAACGATGGCAACAAAGACGCACTAACATAATACATTCTCCTTAAAATGAAAGAAAAGTGAGAAAAACAGGTTTATATGTTTTCAAAAACTTTTTGTTTTTATTTTAATACTAAAGCTCTATACGTATAAGTGTAGTCGGTAATAATGTATGAAGGAATCTGTTATTCCTTGCTTGTTCCGTTTCAGATGACAAAGTGCAAAACACATAGCTAAAAAGCATTATCCTCCGGCAAGCAAACTAACTAACTCTGTTAACTAGGATCTATGTCTGTGTGAATTTAAACAGGAAAAGTTGCGTTTATAAAAATGGAATTTATGTTTTAATGTTATTTATTTATTAATAAACCTGCATTTTTCGAATTGTTTCTTGACAATGACATAATCTCGTATATTGTTAGCATACCGAAATAACTGGAAATTGTTAAATAATTATATACATTACTTACCACAAACTCATTTTTTTTGAAATATTAAAAAAAAACTTTCATTAAAATTATTGTCATTTGCCATCTTTGAGGTTTGTTTTTAAAAAAAGTAATTAAAACCCGTATATAAAGACCACCGACTTGGCCTTAGATAGATGAGTTTTTTAGACAGGATTTTCGAGGTCCTCTTTCCTAAACACTGGTCATATGTTATAGAGATAGACGCTATATAACAGTTTTAATAAGGGAGTTAATGAAAGTAAAATATGATATTGTTAACTTGTCTTTCTTATTACTTCATTTTTTCCTAATAATTTTGGTTTTCTTGGCTACAGCAAATATAATGTTTTTCAACTAAAATAGCTTTATTTAATTTTAAATTGTTGCTACAGCTAATATAATGTTTTTCAACTAAAATAGCTTTATTCAATTCTAAATTGTCGCTAACCAGTTTTGTTAATCTACTGAAGCTTTATACAAAGGACTTTGAATGTCATCTACATTTAAACTGCTTTCATGGCCTGTTGAACATGTCAATTTACTGACCAGTAAAATCCCTGTCAATAAATTGTTGTAAAAGTTTACTTATAACTTACTGAATACGTGGTCAAATTCATTGGACTAAATTCGATAAATCAATATTTGTCCAGAGGGCGTCATAACAGTTTTGCTTTAATTTTCAAGATTTTAAAATATTTATATAAAATATAGACATCAGTCAATGGCTTTGATAATTAAACTTTCATTTTTGAACTGTGGCCTTTATTTAACCCTTTTTTCAGATTATTATCAATTAACAGACTGCTGATCTGTATTGTAATATGTTTTACGTGACGTCATTCCGCGTGACAATTCACGACAGAAGTTCCACTGTTAGGATGTTCATTACATACATGAAATGGTAGGGATCGACTTAGTCAAATTAAAGTTTAGTTTTAACTGTGAAATTACATTCAATTACTTTTTAAGTGTTCAAACTATGTTGTACAACGTCAACAACTAATTCTATCTTTTTAAAACCTCGGCGTTTATCCAGTTACACTTGATACTTTGCTGCATGGTGGTGTATTCTTCGAAATGATGTAAACTCTAATGTCTTTTCTTGTGACCAAACCCTTTTACAAAGAACTCGCAGGTTCTAGTTTTATTTTTCATATGTCGTTTAACTACTGTTGATTATTTTGTTATATACCCCCCCTCTTTCTCTCTCTCTCGCACACACACACACACACACACACACACACACACACACACACACACACTTGTTGATATATTATATCTACAATAATATTTAGTTATAATACCGTCATATATTTTACTGTACGCTTATATACATGTAGAGAAATGATAATTGTAAGTTTTTTTTATTAACTTACGTCAAATCCCTTTGCATTGTGTTGAACAATTGGCAATAAAATATATTTAAACTAATGTCATATTATACAGTCCTACACCCATTCCTTAACTAAGCTTTACCCTACCTGAAACCTGAATGAATATGTATTTTAATGGTTTTCAAAAATATTAAAAACTATAAGATGTCTTTTTAAGATCTCCTTCGTGAAAAACCTTCTAAATCAAGGAAATCTTTGTTAAGGAATTGATGTAAATCTATATCTGGATCACTTACATATATGTGGAGAGTTTTTTTATACATATTTATTTTTCGTTTTTATTTATTTATAAGGGGATGGCAAGAATATTTATTTTCTCTATAGTCACGATGTCTTTTTGACGATCTTCCATTTTATTAAGTATATTGATCATGTCAGTCACTATATAAAATCTCCATAACTAGAAACTACACTTCAATTTTCGATAAAAACGTACCAAACACCTAACTACAACAAGCTAAAAAATACTTGTATATTCTTAACTATTCTGTATAATAACTCAGAGACAAAACAGAAAAAAGTTAACAGAAAGTTGTGTGCAATATGCGATTTTACAACAACAAGGGGAAAAAAAGGGGAGGGGGTTACCGGTGGTTATAAAGCGTCCAGGTACGCATTACAGTGACTTTTCACCACCCAGGTTCGAATCCCTGTTAGAAAGATCAAAGTGTGAGAAAATTTTTCACTGGCCTGCCGAAGGTCGATTTTTGCCCGTTTTTTCCGATTTTCTCCTCATTTCAATTACTGACCGATTCGGTATAAGTGAAAGAATCATGGCCGAGGCGGAAAATGTAATACCACTTTACTTCACTCAATAAAATGGAGTGATAACCCCGAAAATAAATAAAAGGTTATAACAAATTGATAACTAGTGACCTATTGAAAGTGTGATATACGGCTAAAAATTTAGCTCTATAAATAAAACAAGTAATAATCAAATTAAAACAACTATATTTTTAATTTTTTTTTCTATTTCATTAATAATAATAATAATAATAATATTTTTATTATTATTATTATTATTATTATTATTATTATTATTAAGTTTAAATTGATAACAAATACATATGTATTTCCATGATTATTATAACTTAAATATTAGAACAAATATATGACTGTTAGTTTATCAATGGAATGACGGTATCCGAAATTTAACAAATACGTATCCAGTCTGATGAAAATTTGAACAAAATTGTTTTTAACACTTAAAGCTAAACATCTTATCCCTGATCTGTTAAAGTGAAAAGTTGGTATCCATAAAGATCTAAATTTGAACAAAAGAGTTTATAACACTTAAATCGTGACTACGATCAGTTGAAGTTAAAAGTTTTAAAGGCGTTTATAAAATTATTCTACTAATCACCGTTTTTCACACATTCAAAAATAAAAGAATAAATATCCGAAAAGAATGCTTCTTTATCTTCCAAACAATTGAAATCTTGTGTAAATATAGCTGTTTCAACGCTGTCCATTTTTTGATAGTGCTCTAATCCCGAAATTGTATTCATTTCCAGCCGTTGCGAAGAACCAGTGTATTCTTGAAAAGTATTTGAATTCATTTCTGGTTTCTCCTGTATCGAATTTCTTCCTTTATGTTGGTTGTTATTTTTGGTGACAGATTTGTCGTCAGTAGTCCGAAAGTCATCATCTGAATTTACCGATAGAATAGACCGTAACAAACGAATATAAGCCGATGCCTTCCGAAGAATGTCAATTTTACTCATATTTTGGCTTTTCCATTCATCTGGAATTTTGTCCTTCAGATTATGCAATGTTGAATTTAAATGTTGAACTCGTCTCCTCTCTCTTTCATTTCTTCTTTGAGGATTAGATATTTTCATGATGTCCTTATTCCTTGCAATAGTTTTTCTTATTTGATAGTGCTGAAGGAACTGTTCTTAATTGGTATTATTGCACAAAAATATATAAATGAACATCCAAACACTATACGACATTCACAAAAGTATGACCTGCCTGCTGTTAGTGACTTTTTATTCTATAGTAACCCAGCTGTTACCTGGGAAGCATTTTTCCAAAATAATGATGATTATTTCCAATTCACAAGATGAAAGAAAATACTCTTATTTTATGAAAAATTTCGATTAAATGCTACAAGAACAATTATCAATCAATTAGCGATATTTAATTACAACAAATGAAAATAACAGTAAAATATGAAATAAGTGTATTGCTTATAATTGTTCTTATATAAAACAATCAATGGACAAAAAGAAAGTAAATCACCGCTAAATACACCGCTAAATACATCACAATTATCGCTGATTTACCGTTAAAATGTCCTCGATATAAAACAGACCATGGCGTCTCAGCTTTGTCTGTCGAGTGCGCCGTTTTCCAGACAGTTTCGACTCGATCGTTTATACATCTTTCATGTTGTAAACAAAAACTAGCGTAAAACATTTCTTAACAGAATAATTATCGATGTTTTATGTTTTAAACTTGATTTTGAAATATACCCTCTGTCCTAAAACAAAATCTGCGATAATCTCCCAGACTGTTTGGCACTAGTTTTCGGGATATCCTAACACGTGTAGGATACTTCAAACAAATACAATGCGGTAATTAACCATGTATTTTTCCACAACTAGTCCGCAAATTTTTCAGCTGTTTATCGTTTCTTTTTCTTTCTTTCTTTTACCCTTTCTTTTTTTTTTTTTATAATTTTTCTCTTATTTTCCTTAATAAATTTGATTAGCCACAAACTTCAAAATCGGGTGGTTAATGAGAAATTTAGCAACTTTTCGCCATGTGTATTTTATATTGAAAACATTACAATACAAAAAAGAATTCATTAATTAGTACATGATATATGTTACTTGAAAGTGTATCGCAACCTTTAATTGTATAAAAGTATAATGTAAAGTTGAACAAATCGCTTTACAACAATAACAAAAATAAAAAAGAATAATAATAAAAAATAAATAAATAAATAAATAAATAAATAAATAAAATGAAAAAATATTGAGAGAGAGAGAGAGAGAGAGAGAGAGAGAGAGAGAGAGAGAGAGAGAGAGCGTAGAGTACATTCTCTTAACACAAGTAATTCCTTCAGAGTATAGTTAATGTATAAAATCATTTTATTAGTAGTCAAACTGATGTACTTCCAAATATTATTATTTTTAATATTGTCATTGCAAAATTTTGAATTTTTACAAAAAGAAATATTCAAAATTTTGTTAAAAGAAAAATTCAAAATTTTGCACATGACAAGATTTTAAGTTCTGTGTAACATAACAGTGCATCTTAAGATAAAAGAATAAAAATAGAATCAAAATAAAATACAATAAATAAATAAATAAATAAAAATGAGAATTTTTAAATCACATTAAAAAAATATACTTTAATCTTGATCACTTGTAGCTTTCATCTGAAAAATCAGACGCCATTTCTTCTTCTGCAGGTACTGTATATTGGGGATCACATGGACGTATGGTTCCTAACGGAGTGTCTGTTCCATGGACCTGGGAATGTAACAGTCGGATGTAGTAGATGGCTTTTCCTTAGCACGTTAATCTTACTCATTTTCTTACATCTCCATTCCAGTGGCAATTTATTTTGTAGTTTGTTCAACATATCATTGAGGCGCTGTATACGCACCCTTTCTCGAGCGTTTCGTCTGTGTGTGTTCTTGAAACAAGATCTCATTTCTCCGAATTGCGAAGCAAATGTAACCTCTATAATAATAATAATAATAATAATAATAATAATAATAATAATGATGATAAAACATGTAAAAATTACAACAACAATAATAGTAATAATAATAATAAAAACATGTAATAATAATAAATGTAAATTAAGTTATTGAGATTCTATCTTTCATTTAGCACATCGTTGTTTATGATTAGGTTTTAATTTAATAACTCCACAAACAAATAAAATGATGATCAATAATACCACAAATAATTTCATACTTAATTTATTTAGTTTCATTAAAGGTATAAACTTACAAAGAACCCACAAATTCAAACAAGTGATCGAAAACATAACCAATAAAAAAAATATCACTTCCTTATTGCATTGTTTTAAACATTACCTCATTTCCCCAATCCTTAAAATTCCTATTACACGGGGAAAAAATGTATCACAAAACCGAAGAAAGAACACGCAGTGATTAGTGATGAACAAGTAGGGGAAAGGTGGGTTCATTATCATATGGAGATAAGAGTGCTTACTAAATAAATAAATAAATAAATAAATAAATAAATAAACTAAGCAAAACATGTAACATAATATTGATTTCTATTTTTATCCTCCCTGGTTTGATTGGAGATGTCCAGCTAGCATGTCTTAAATATGTCACAAAATGCTCCTCAGCACAAGATACTATATCCTAACATAGCAGATTAAGTGGCATTACAATACAATCAACAGGACCATCTGTCAAATTTTTTCATTAACAAAATTTTCATCAACCTTAATCTAGCAAGTTTTTACAATCACTTTTTGAACTATGAATAATCATTTTGACAAAACTAAATACATATGTTTTAAGTCCGAGTCGATCTTAACATTAATATATTAAATTCCCGTTTTTTAATAAAAATATTATTAAGATTTCAAATTTACCAGATTAGAGTAAAGAAAAATACTAGTTCAGAATTGGGGTCTGATCATCAGGGGTCTCAGGACATCACTCAACATTCAAGCGTTCTAATAAGTGTTTTTATATTGTTTGATGTCCTGAGACCCTGCGAGCTACCTAGTACTCTAATAAAGATTATGATCTCCGGTTTTATTGGAGATGTTCGTTGGTGACTGATATATATACACACACACACACACTACACACACTATATATATATATATATATATATATATATATATATATATATATATATATATGTGTGTGTGTGTGTGTGTGTGTGTGTGTGTGTGTGTGTGTGTGTGTCTAACTAAATCCGCCGTTACAAACGAATAAAATAAGAAAACAAAATTAAATCGGTCACTGTTATAAATCTTTTAATTTTTTCCAGTCACTGGGAAAAAATCTCAAATTGACAATTTTCGTGTTTTTTTTTTAAATTCTATTAAAAATGTATACTTTACCTCTTTGCCTTTGATAACAAGATCGCTCGGAATTCTGAGTATATTTTAAAAACATAAATGATAAAATTCAAAGTAACCAAACGTCAGCTTAGCTAAAAAGTAGTTGTTGACTATATTCTTACAACATACGATGAAAAATCTCAAAAACATTTTAAGCGATAATTAGGAAATACACACATAGGTGTATTCTGCGATAAATAACTTTAAATATTGCATAGCGACAAATTGTGTTCCATAGCAACATATCTACATACATGTTGATGTAATTATCACTTTTGTAAATACAAAATAACTTGGAATCAAGGAATGTGTGTTTACATAAAGACATTTACAATTTTAGGTCGTTTTCTCGCTAAACAGAAACCTTAGTTTTTGAAAAAAAAAATCTCCGACATAAACGTTAGTCGGCTTTAAAATCACCACGTACAAACGGGTTCCTACAACAATTGCCCCCTAAATATGCACATTTATACTGTTTTTCTATTCCTTTTTTATTTTTTACTTATTCTATAACAACTTAATATTTTTCATTTATTTATTCATTTCAATTATCCTACAGCAAATGGTCCCTGAAAACACACACACACACACACACACACACACACACACACACACACACATTGGCTCCAGTTTCACTATTAGTATACAATCAACTCATTTATTCCCTTTTTTATCTCATCAATATTTTTTTTATTGGACAATATTTTGTTTTGTTCAACAAACCTAATTTAAATATAACATTAGATATTTGATTCCAACTTTGTAATGTCATGACATAATCCTTAATTTGAGTTGAGTGTACACTCAATTGAGTGAATGATTGTGAAACTGTGGCCTGGTGTCCATTTATCTGGTCCTTTAACAACTGGTCACTGACCAGACCATGCATACTTTTTGTATGAGAATGATTCAAGTGTCGAATTGGGTTTTCGCTTGATTAGCTAATGAAGCTGAATTCATGACTTAGTTAAGCATGCATCCGTTTGTGTGCACGAACGTGCGTCCGTAAATTTATCATCGCCTCTGAAACATCTAGGACGAATGAAACCTATTTGGTGAAGAAGATACATGACTGATGTACAATATATGTTTATTGATGTAACAGTTAAGGTCAAATTTGAAACAAAAAGTAGATATAAAGTCATTTAACATAAATTATAGTTTTTTTTTTTTTTTTTTTTTTTTTAAAAAAGTCGTTGACCGCATTTTTGCTGAATATGCAAATAAGTTATTTTCAGTCAATTCGTCAAAATTTGACGAAACTTCTCCTCCCCAATAAATTAAATCGATAGATAGAGAGTTGTTACATGTTCATTTATATACCGATTATCTGCCAATTTGATGATGGACCTAAGATGTATAGCAATAGAACTATATGATAGGATTTTGAAACTAATCGTAGATACAAACAGTGATAAAAATATATATCGAGAGTCAAATCCCCAATAAGTATGCTCTTTAACTTTTCATTTAGTGACATATTATAGACCATTCTTTTTTTTTTATACATGTATCTTTTTTCAAAGTAGATCGTAAATTTAAAATGTTACAAGAGCTTCAGACATTATAATGACTCCTTACGACACCTGTCCGAGTTAATGGTGTTACTTCTCAGTAAGACCCTTTAAGAAAAAATAAAGTTGCTTAAATTTAAAGCAAGTATCAATTAGATAGAGCATATTAAGTCAATGCTTGTTCTCGATAGTCAAATGCATAACGGTATCTCTTAAAGCTCTTTTTTTATTTCTCCAAACCGAGTCCTCCTACTTTATCCGGTCTTGGGATATCTGATAAAATGAATTGCCTGTACAGATAAACTGGCGCAAAATACCTCCAGTTTCTGGCGGAATTAAAACACGTGAATTTTAAATTTGTGACGGAAATGATACCTCTTAAAAACTGCCAATGGCGCAAAAGGACGCCTCTTACACCCTAGTGATTTTAAAATTATATTGGTGCAAAAGGACTTAGGGTTTTTAAAAAGATGGTGGCGGAAAATGACTTAAAATGGCGCAAACGGATTTCAAGAGGTGCACTTGACGAAAGAATTGTCAAGATTATTTTGTTATTTAATAAGACCAAGTCAGTTGTACTTTGTCGCATTATCAGCATTATCAGCTATTCGCCATAAGGCAATGTTTCATATTAATCTCAAGGATCAACCTTAAGAGTTCATGTGAGTATGGGTTTCACGCAAATAAATCTTCTTTGCTAGTACACACGTGGACAAAGTTTACAGTGCTAGTGAACTTGCCCACAATATTTCAGATAAGCATCGTGAATTACTCAGCCCATTGAACTGGAATACTAAGCCAAGACCAAGTAGGAAATTTATCTATGAAGAGAGCACAAGATCAATATACTATTTTAGTGGTTGACGTTGACAAAGAAGTGCAAAGTCATAAGGTGATCGACGATGTAAAGTTAGGAAAACATCATTTATGTTAACTAAAGATAACAAAAACTAATTATTTGGTCAAACAATAAACTTTATTGATGAAATACAAGTTTTGAATATAAATTCGATATTTGAAATATGCCACGACAGTTGTTAAGTATATCATCATTCCAAATGTAACCTGGTTATCCCTGATTTTATTTATCCAACAACTTGCAAAGGAGGCTGAAATAAATTACATAATGATAGATAAATAAATATTTAACAAATATGCAAAGTTATCTTAATCGTTATAAAATATTGGCCAAATTAAAATTTTGAAATGGGATTAATTTTTAAATTTGTAATAAGGAGAATAATGTAAAAATGAAACACTTTGCTGACAAATATCATATGTAGTTTAATACAAACAAATGTTAGCATAGATCTAATTATTTTCAAGCATATAGAATTCACAGAAATAAAAAATACACAAACACTTTTTTTTGCACAAATAAATAGATTCGCAGCATAAAATTTTACTGAAATCAAATTGATGACATAATTTATCTTTTTCTTGTAAACTCTTATGGAAGTTTGCAGCACCAAAACATAAAAATAACACAAACCAAACAAATCATTTATGCTAAATAGCAATGTTAAGTACGTCACTTGCATATCTCTAATAGTCAGTGACGTATCTCTAATAGTCGGGATCCGACAGGATAATTCTTATATTGCGGAATTTTTAGTATGCAATCCGCGTTAATTTGGGTTTTGTGTAATAAGAAGTAAGATTTAGTTTGCTGGTTGGAATTTTGTTTTAAGCTTTGTCTATACTCATTTGTGATTAGTTATAAAATGACCTACTTTCGTCCACTTTCCAACACTAAAATCAGTCTCTGTAAGATTCACACCTAGATACCGAGATGCACTGTGATCATTAAGTTAGCACTCTACCAATCAGCCATTTGAAAACAAATACAATGTAACACTTACATGCACGATCACATTAACAGTTGCATAGTTATAGTTTGTAATGCCACCATTGAAAACAGGACTACCACCATAAGCTGCGACTTTAAGCTTGTAGATTCCAGGAGTTGTAATAGTCTTGGTTGTGCTTAGGTCACCTGTATACTGATTTAAGCTAAACAAATTGGTGGGTCCGGTTTCTATGTAATATTTGATGTCGCTGTTTTTGTCCTTATATGTTGCCTGTGATAAAGAAATGTTTACCAGATAAGTTAGTGCCAGTTATCGACAAAACGTAGCATATATAACGGATGAAAGTATAAAGTAAAAAATTCTATTGTATGCAAAAACAAACGAACAAGCCAACCAACCAACTAATGTAAGAGGTCCAAAAACCTAAAAGCTCTCCTGAAAATATTCAAAACTTCTACTGAATTACAATGGACAATAACATTTATAACAAATCTAAGGTATAGATTCTTTTTTTATTCCATTTAAAGAGCTTTTTATATGAGGACATTGGTAAGCGTGTCTGCTTCAGTTGTGTAATGTTTTAGTTCTTAGTAATATACCTCTATACAAAAAGCAGCATGAGATGTTCTGAAACTGCAAAGTATCAATTTAGTGTTGAGTCACTGTGATTGTGACGGTTAATAGCTTAATTTTCATAGAAAATCTTATAAACTGTAGTTGTAACGGAAAATTGTGAATATGTGAATCCGTGATTACAATGTAATATTCAGCCCACAGTAAAAAGATGCCGCTATATCGAATATACATGTTGAGCATCAAGGCACAAATAGTGGATTTTTATGCACAAACGACGTAATGCGTCACCAAGATTGTAGTACTTCCGGTGTAAATGTCTTTTTCGACATGTTAATTCTCCATATAAACAAAAGTTTCCTTTCTACAGAAATAATTTATGATAATCGGGGATGTAAATAGCAATTTTCAGTTATAACTAGCAAAATACCGAACTTATTTCAAGTTTCTTGAAATTCTTAAGAAAATTTTGCACAATTCACTGTCACTAACGCGATGAATCTCACAATAAGTTATTACCACTAAGAACGTCCTTAAACGCAAGCATCGTTGGCACAGCGGTTCCTGCGCTAACATGACGTTTTGAAATATATGAGTTTTAGGGAAAAAAATTTTCATAAGTCCTGCATTTTTTTTTTTTTTTTTTTTTTTTTTGATTTTCAAAATAAATACATACTAAAATATATTTTAACAGAGTGGTCGGACAGTTCAAGCTTAATTTGTTAAGTAGATTTCAATGTTCTGTTTTAAAACTGTTTAAAGTATTATAAACTTAAATTAAATTTCTAGACAGTCTATAGCAGCAAAACGAGTAGTTAAATATGTATACAGTAAGTATCTGATTTGGCTTTAATATAATAAGTCGCTTACGTGAATATGTATGTTTTTTTTTCAAAACAGGAAAATGGCAAGGGGAAATATCCCGGAAATCGTGAATATTTTTCTGGATAAAGATTCAAATGAAAATATTAAAAAATATAATATTCAAGATTAAGAATTTTTTCAAATATATCTGTAATATTAAGTGGGAGAATGTTGTATGAGCTACTGACTTAGATGTTTTAGATGTACAATACATTTCTATAATTTTAACTAAACAGCTAGTAATAAATGGTCTTTATCATTTTGTTTGCAGTATGCTTACATGTATGCGCAACAGAATTCTTGGGTATTCTCCAGTCTCGATGCTAACATTGTATACAGATGAAGTAAACACTGGCTTGTTGTCATTCACATCAAGAACATTTATAGTAACAGGGACAACAGTTTGACGCTTGTTTGCTCCAGAGTCGGTTGCCACGACAACAAGTTCATAATTTGATTTTGCTTCACTGGTTAAAGTTCGGTTTAAATTAATCTGTCCACTGTTGCCATCCAAAATGAACGTCGAACTAAAATAGGATGTTAAAAATTTTTAACAATGTAACTTGTGTGTTACAATCACATCAGTTAACATAAAAATTAAAAATCGACAAGAAGCATTTAATTACGACTATAATCAATGGGATTTAGCGTAAACAAATGGCAAAATATATAGGCATAGAGTTATTGCAGTGGGATCAGTACTTTATTTCGTATTAGATTTACGAAAGTAATCATTTTGTAACTTGGCTTTTTTCATTAGCTTTGCCATTGTGTCCTGTTTTGGTTACTTTGCCTATTGCCAAGTAATGTTATAATATGTTGTAAATTTCTGTCTATAAATCAATAGCAATAAACCGTAAGGTAATTCAAAGGTTTGTACATAAAATGTTGACGGGTTATTTTTTCGATACTGTACCGCTCGATCAACGATGTTAGCTGAATAATTAATTTGTAACATGTCTGCTAGAGAGATAACATATATTTTTATTTTACTAATTCAAGGTAGTCATTTCCGGGTTTGTTGGCGAACCTAAATGCTCTATATACCATTAACCTTCGGAAAGCAAACAGACAATCCTTTATCCACTAGAATATGTCCAAGGGAGAGTTAAACCTAGATGTTAGAGGCGATTTAACCACCCGGCTAACAGTGATCAACGTTAATATATATGACGTTTAAAATGGCAAGTGTACCTTTGTCGTACGAAACTGTATGTAATCCTGGAATCAGTGTCGCGATCTACAGCCTTAAAAAGAAACATATAGTTATAACAAAGAATTTTAACATACACCAAGTGACATTTGTTTATTCAATTAATGAAAAAACAATTCAACAGAACACATACAATGTTCAATTTATTACAAAACAGATTGTGTTCATGAATAACAAATGTAGGAAGAACACGACTTTGAAGGTTAATATATAGACGCACCTGTCAGAAATTTTTCCTATATTAAAAAGTATGTCTTGCACTTTTGTACTAAATATTTTGAGTACCTATCTCGATTTCAGAGACGAGAAACAACTAGAAGTGCAAGAAAATTGTGTCATCAGTCCACTTTTCTATAAGCGTAGTAGGGAGTCTTAACTATGTTATAAAACGCTATAATAAGACAGCTGTGATCTGTCTTTACACAAATTATCCTTTACAACAAACTGTTTATATGTTTGATGTTTTTCAAAATTCATTTGCTATTTCGTACATTTCTTTAGTGTGATCTTTTGTCTAATGAGGTAGTTAGCCACTAAACTTTAGTCCCAAATATATCATTTACATGTTTATTTTAGCAAAAAATTGATTTGACAATAGGTGAAGTTTTGTTACTTTCATTTTTTAGCTTAACACAGAAGCCGCTGTATAGTTTCAAAGACAGGTATAATTTAGCTGTAATGTGAACATGCATATTTAATGCATTCATTCATGAATTTAACGTTGTTTCAACATACCGTTGGCAACATGTATTTATTGGTTTTTTATCAATAAGATTTTAAGTTTTTGCTTGATGGAATTAATTTTAAATTACATTTCACTTGGTAGAGAATCAAACACATTATAACACACACACACACACACACACACACACACACACACACACACACACTTTTCTTTAACAGAAAAACTTTTTTCATAATTTTATGAAAGCGGGCTACGCGAATATAACAAATACTTGTACCTTAACCAATAATAACATGTAGCGATAAATTTCTAAGTTGTGACTTCGGACTATTTCAGCAACTGATCCTAAAGTTTGACTAGACTACACACACACACACACACACACACACACACACACACACACACACTGATTTTTAGCATATGCTTTGAAAGAGAACTGACTATGCGAATTGAAGTTCTATTTGACTTGAATTTACAGCAAATTATTTACCTTTACAGTTCCTATTATCGTGTTAGGACCAGCATTATTGTACACAGAGAATGTATAACTTGAACTACTGAACGTTGGATTATTGTCGTTGTCGTCATCAATGTTGACTATTACATGGGTGACGTCAGCCTAAAACAGAAATAACCGTCCATGCACTTAACCAGATCGTTAAAATTGGATGCTGCACATAAAATTTGGTACATGGAGAAAACCCTTGATATAGGACTAACTTTTTTCCTAAGGATTTGCCCAATCGAGTTTGGAACAAAAGCGATAAAAGAAAGCGATTCGAAATCCGGTGTAACGCAGAATATTGGCCCGTGTTTAAAATTGATCCGGTGTTCATTTTTTTCAACTTTGTCTTTTAAGAACAAAGGTGTTGAAATTAGACGCTCATATGTTGAAAAATGAGCCGCGTCATGAAATTTAGATAGTAAACTGGTTGTTATTTCCACAACATAAAAACAGATATTGATGAATTGATATTTATAACTTTGATTTGGTCAATTAAAACTTACAGTTTATTCGTATTTATCCTTTTCATAAATATTCTAAATGATTACTACTTATGTCATCAATACAGAAAGTCTGTACAAAACATGAAACATTTTCAAGATGAAGGTATACTAATTTTACAATATTTGGCCTCAATTTAACAAAGAAAAAGCACCCCCGGTTTAATATTCAAATGAAACGAGTAAGCGAAAATCAAAGGAAAATAGAATGACTATCGTTAAACTGTAACATAGGAAAATGTTTGGTCAAGTTATACGGATAATTTAAGTATCCAAAATGGCGGAGACATTTTTATAAAATAGTGTAGTTGCAGACAATCTGTCGGTATATCTGTCACGATAGCTTTTGAACCAAAACAACTTTCCACCTTTCTATTACATATTAATTTTTTTAAATGTATCATTTGATTTTGACAACTACTAGTATTTATAAAATTAAGTAACTTACAACACCATTAATAAATGCCTGTATTCTAAGGAAATACTGAGAACGGACTTCTCTGTCAAGGGTTGTTGTGTTGGCAATAGATAAAACACCACTGAAATGATAATAACGATGGCTTTAGCTTAGAAAAACATATAATGATTATTGAAACTTTTGATAAGAAATTTACTGTATCCTGTATTTAATATGAAAATCTACCCGAATGAGCAAGGCCGACACAGTCGCAAATTTCACGCATACAGAACCTGGTTTGAATTTTATTCCTTAGAGATAATTAAACTTGCTCTCGTCGCGAATCGCTGGAAAAATTCTAATGCGACGTTAAACAACATCGCAACTAGCCAATCTTTATTTAAATAAAATTAAGACTTTAGATTTTCAAAGCCACAATTAAGCGTATCTATTTATCTATATGATTAAATTTTATTGTTTAAGTTTAAAATAAACGCTATGCACATTACAAATCTTAGTTTTATCATACGCGTAACTGACCTTGTTCTGTTCAATTCAAATACACCATCTTGATTTCCACTTAAAATTTCGTAACTTACATCAGAATTTAATTCTTGACAAGGAGTCTGAAAAAAAAGACATATTTTGTTTACTCTTAACGTATATGTGGATTTCTCATTTGCGTTGATGTCGGGATCAAACACTCAGTACAACAAAGTTTCACACGTAAGCATATTCCCTATTGGTCTTCCTAAAATAAACCTCTCAACACCTTATTCAAATGATTCCCATTAACTCTATGTGTAAATGTCAAGGAAAAAAAAAAAAAAAAAAAAAAAAAAAAAAAAAAAAAAAAAAAAAAAAAAAAATATATATATATATATATATATATATATATGTATATATATATATGTAGTGAACAAAGCAAAGATGTTCATTTGCATTGTTTGTGGTGTTTTAATGTACCTACAGACATTAAATTGTAGAATGAATAAGTTTGCGGGTGATCTTGCTGAAATTCAGTTTTAGTTTAGTTTAAACAATATTTTATTTAGCAAATACATACAAATTAAATATAAAAATAAACATATACAAACATAGGAAATAGGATTCGGGAACAAGCCAAGTGCTTATATCAACCCGTCTCCATATCTTTAATTACAATTTTGAGCCGATAATTAATTAAATAATAATAAAAATATATATGGAGAGAAAAAACAAGTTATGAATTATGATAAATAAAATGGTGTTCACTTAAATAACAAATGAATTAATAAACATATAAATAAATAAATTGATAATAAGTAAACAAATAAATAAACTTTAGTTTTCACTTGGTATTTCGTGTTTTAACATCCCAAAACTGACTGCCTCTATATAAGAAATCTTTTGTATGATTTCTCATTACCCCACCACACTTAACAGTTGGTGCCAACTCAAATTTTTTTGAAATAGTCTCTAGTGTGTAGGTGCATTTGCTTTAAATTGAAATAATAAAAAGATGCAGCAGCCAAATCGGGATTTGAACCCAAACCCCTTTCAAATAATAGTGGGGTGCTTCAACTGTTGAGCTACATGGCCACATATCATTCTATCAGCAGCCACATCGGGATTTGAACCCAAACCCCTTTCAAATAATAGTGGGGTGCTTCAACTGTTGAGCTACATGGCCACATATCATTCTATCAGCAGCCACATCGGGATTTGAACCCAAACCCCTTTCAAATAATAGTGGGGTGCTTCAACTGTTGAGCTACATGGCCACATATCATTCTATCAGCAGCCACATCGGGATTTGAACCCAAACCCCTTTCAAATAATAGTGGGGTGCTTCAACTGTTGAGCTACATGGCCACATATCATTCTATCAGCAGCCACATCGGGATTTGAACCCAAACCCCTTTCAAATAATAGTGGGGTGCTTCAACTGTTGAGCTACATGGCCACATATCATTCTATCAGCAGCCACATCGGGATTTGAACCCAAACCCCTTTCAAATAATAGTGGGGTGCTTCAACTGTTGAGCTACATGGCCACATATCATTCTATCAGCAGCCACATCGGGATTTGAACCCAAACCCCTTTCAAATAATAGTGGGGTGCTTCAACTGTTGAGCTACATGGCCACATATCATTCTATCAGCAGCCACATCGGGATTTGAACCCAAACCCCTTTCAAATAATAGTGGGGTGCTTCAACTGTTGAGCTACATGGCCACATATCATTCTATCAGCAGCCAAATCGGGATTTGAACCCAAACCCCTTTCAAATAATAGTGGGGTGCTTCAACTGTTGAGCTACATGGCCACATATCATTCTATCAACAGCCACATCGGGATTTGAACCCAAACCCCTTTTAAATAATAGTGGGGTGCTCTAACTGTTGAGCTACATGGCCACATATCATTGTATCAGCTGCCTAATTCCTCCCATCCTTTAAAGCAAATACCTCGAAACAATCAGGTTTTATTTTCGGACCAGCCTGTTTCTGTGCAAATATCTAGTGAACACAAGCCCTAAAATGTAGAGGAATGGGAAAATCCGGTATCTAAACCAGGACTTGAACACAACACATTTTAACCCACATGCTTAAGAGTTTGATTTAAGAGATCCGACGCCATTGTTGAGATTGGTCATTTAATTATATATATTGATTAACTAGTGTTGTTAGCTCGCCAAGAGGGCAACCACTACAGAAGCTCTTTTGGGCAAGTGCTCGCTCTCCTTCTTGGAGATTGGGGTTTGAACAATGACCAAACATAACACTCAATTCAATCAATCACCCAACGAGATTATTGTAGTAGAGAAACCTGTCTTATAATAATTATCTAAATAATAATAATAATAATAATAATAATAATAATAATAATAATAATAATAATAATAATAATAAGAGCTGCAAATTGTAGGCAAAATAAAATGAGTCATAACATTTTCCAAAATTCACAACTGTTGGATTATCTGGTACTATCACTGGGCTTCAAGTTTTGAGCCACGTGGTTATCAGAGTCACTATATATCCTAAATGCTATATGATTATAAAAAGTATCAATGACAGAAGCTGTTTGATAAAGGTGAAGATTGATAAAGGTGAAGATTCTCCTTTTTAATATTACATGTAGTTCTGTCAGACCGGCCTTTATGTCAAACCCTGTAAACTGCTATATATACATTTTCATAGAGGTAATTTAGGACTTAGTACCTAGTGTTGTCTAGGTATAAGTGGAAACTTTTCAATGAAATTCACAGCGTCATTCAAGTGCATTGCTGTAGAAAAAAGGATTTATTACTTACAGTCTTAGGATAATTTAGGGGGAACAAAGAATTTATAACTTACAGTTTTGGTATAATTATGGGAGAAAATCTTGGTTTTGCAATTTTATAATCTGTCAGACATGAGTCTATACACAGAATGAATTGGATGAGATTTTTATCTGCTTTTACTAGTCAGAACCTATGATCAGGCACAAACTTAATAGTAGCAGTAAACATCACAACAATGTGGGCACCAAGGAAAACAGAAAGCTTGATGGTATTCAAAAAAGCAACAAAATACTGTGATTTGTCAGCAGACACTTTGGAACACTTGACCCAAGGTTTGATTTAAGATGTTTATTTAAAACCAAATTATTTACCATTAAAAACACAACAAGCAATATTATCTATATTATTAATGCGTCTTTATGCAATTTTGCAATATGACACAAAAGGATTTTGTCTAAATTTCAAAAGTCACATGCATGTCTACTAGAGAAACTTTCACATGTACTTATGTTATACAACTTTTACTTTGTACGACTTTTGGGGTGTTTTATCTGGATAATACCAAATGTAAAGGCTCATCAAACTCAGGGAAAAAATATAAAAGTATATTTTACTCTTAAATACCATTTAATTTAATGTATTGTTTTGTTAGTATTCTATCAATCACGCCAATATTATTTGATCTTAACTGCAATAATATAAAAAAAAACCATTTTAATCAATTGGATTGTTTTACAAATATTTAGGATATAACTGCATGAAATGTAAAAAAAAAACTGTTTACGTCTCTGGCATCTGGCTTTAGAAACGTTTGAAAGCGCCATATTGTATCGAATGTACACAAGCAATCGCTTATTGATCTATGAAAATATTACCGCAATTTAAAATTGCGAAAAGTTCCGAAGGGCTGCCTGCAACGGTAAAAGAGGTATGATTATTGGCCGCCTGAAATGGTTTATTTAGTGTTGAGAGTTGAGTAATTATGTTTAACGTCCCAGTCAAGAATGTTTCACTTATATCGAGACGTCGCCAGCTATAGGCGAAAGTGCAGAAATTTTGCCTGTGCGTTACGCTGATGGCATTATACAGCAGGGTTCTTTATCGTGCCACGCCGTGACACGGGACCTCGTTTATTTTAAATTCCCATCCGAAAGAACCGTGACTTTCATTTCATAATGCCGGGTGCTTGGCGAAAGAACAGTCGCTACCCACTTTCAAGTCTTGGGTAAGACCCGGCAGGGATTCAAACACACGACCTTCCACTTACGGAGCGAGCACTCTACCAACTGAGCTAACCCAGTAGTGGCTTATTTGGAGCTACGTTCTTCACAACAGTTCTATTTTGGGGAAACTAAGATTGACCATTATGCTAAACTTAGTGTTCTGTTTAAAACAACTTTTTAAATTTTTACTTACTGCTATTTTCCGCACCACCGTCCCAGTAAGAGCTGCCTCAGACACATTGGCAATGATTGTGTCATGTGGGAACATAAACGAGTCTATGTTATCACAACGTGTGGTGTTTGGGAATGCAACAAATAAATCGTTCTTCTGATGAAGACAAAAAATGCAATGATATATTTTGAACTATTTCTAAATTCGCGAAACGTAAAAGGTAGCGCTCTTAAGAGAATATCAAATACCAAATTACAATTACTGAATATGAGATGTAAGAAACTCACCTTAATTTTGATTAAAACAAGAGCTTCTGTTTGATATGCTGTGTTTTCAATAGATGTTGCTTTAACAGTTATATTCACGACTTTGGCACTGTAGGAAGGCTCCACGTTTTTAATTAAAGTCATCTCCCCTGTTGAATTGTTGATTTTAAACAAACCGATAGCATTTCCATCAATGATTTCATAGGTGAATATTGGACAGTATATATGGTAGTTTCCCTCTGGATGTGCCTATAACCGTGCATAACAAAAATTTTAAAAACTATTGAATTTTGATAATTATTATAACAAATTAGTCCGATTTAAACTAACATATTGGTCCAACGCAAAGGTTTAGAAGCCCATTGAAATATTGTTTATTAAAATTGCTGAACAAGTCAAAATTTGACATCTTTTCTTATGTGTTTTATTTATGTCATTTATGGGTAACGAACAAATATATCTAGCAGGTGGAATTCAGTGCATGTCAAGAGCTTTTTTAAGCTTTATTGATAAAAATTAAATCGCAAAAATCCGTTCATCTCATGCACTATTTTAAGTGATAAAAACCTAAAGTATTTTTTATAAGTAGGTCAAGCCTCTTACCGGAAATAATCTAGAAATATTACGACAAAACTACAACGTTTCTATTTAATCAAATAATTTCATTTTCAAATGCGTTTAAATAATGGAATATATCATTCTCCAACAATTATTACCACATCAAACATCTCATTTATGAAGTTAAATATTAAATTAATTAAAACTGCTCGAAAGCTGAAGTTTGGTAAGCATATTTTTAGTTTTTTAACCGTCAATATCCATATTTTATTTTCAAAAATTAACATTAGGGCAGATAATTTAAATTTATTTAAGCAGTTTTGGCCCAACAAAGATATCTCTAACATCTATTGGTTAGTTTCATTTTAGTTGATATTAGAAATGACATTGTTAAAACATATATATATTTTTCTGTCAAAACATATCTATATTTTTCATAATTGGCAATTTGTGTTTAGTATTTTCCTATTTCTTAAATATTTGATGAAAGATAATAATATAATAATAATAATAAACATAAGCGTATTTTTATATTTTCAAATATTATCAACGGTTGATAATTTGGTGGAAATATTAATGACTAAAAGTATTCCAAGAATTTCACTTAACGATTTTTTATCCGTTGCCTTTCCAATTTCAAGATTATTATAAAAAAGTTTAGTTTCTATTCGTATTGCAATGCAATGTCTTTATTACTTATGAACAATTTTAAGTGCATCGCAGAAATCACGAATATAAATATTTTAGAAAAAAAACTAACATAAGTAATTTTTAAAACTATTTTTCTATCGTTTACCTGCACAGTTATAACATGTGTTCCGGTTTTGTACGAATCCAAGATCGACGTGTTATAATAACATTGATCAAAGCTTATACCCGAATGCTGAAACAAAAAATAAAACATATAAACTGATGAAACAATGAATAAACAACATTTTACAACACGGTAGAAGTTTCTAAAAAGAATCGAAATTTAAGCTAGTATTGTTTTTTTATTGATAAATTGACGTATTGTGGAATCATAAGGAATTTTACTGATTTTAATCTTTTAATTTCCTGCTTACTTTACCAAAATTGTATAGAAAAGAATCGGACTAAAGATTTCCCTGATTTCAACCAAGTATATCACGTTTACTCAGAAAATATCAAAAGCTAAAACTAAATTTGATTGTTTATTTCGTTTTTATTAATGGGCAAAACTGTCGATACTTATTTGTTTTCTAAATTTTGTCTGGTCCGATATTATAAGGAGCAAGACATTCAAACCCAATGTACCTCAAAGCTGAAGGTTTAATCCGGATAACTGTATTAAACAGTTTTCCAGCTAATAAATCTCTACTGATTAGATTCGAAAATCTTTTTTTTTTAAAAAAAAAAAAAAAAAAAAAAAAAAAAAAAAAAAAAAAAAAAAAAAAAACTTGCAAACTGAAACACCACGAAATCGCAAATGACTATCAATAATTTGTTAAAGTCTCTGTGCAATAACAATCAAATTCCCGACCACTTTGAGAGAATACACAACAATATTTCCTTTTTATTTTATTTCTTATTTATTTTTGAGTTCGAATAGACAAGACACTGTTCTTTAAACTACTTGACCGGTTCTTATGAAATTGCTAATCCGGAAAAGGTTTTCCTCTAACTGTTTACAAAAACTTGTCAAATATAAAACATACGTTTTCCAATTCTTCTTTATTACCTTATATGACAAGTAGTTTGACTGTAAATAACCGTTCATACATGTCACTTCACATGACTGATACATTGATCCACATCTTCGATACACATTAACGTGAGCACTAAAATTAATAAATAGATTTTTGTTAAATTAATTTTGGCGCCATTGATTTTTTTCTCAGCAAATAATACCTTTTACCTCTAACTGTTTACAAAAACTTGTCAAATAAAAACATACGTTTTCCAATTCTTCTTTATTACCTTATATGACAAGTAGTTTGACTGTAAATAACCGTTCATACATGTCACTTCACATGACTGATACATTGATCCACATCTTCGATACACATTAACGTGAGCACTAAAATTAATAAATAGATTTTTGTCAAATTAATTTTGGCGCCATTGATTTTTTTCTCAGCAAATAATACCTTTTACCGTAAATAAAATGTTAAAGTTTTCAATTTACTAAATTAGTTCATGATATCTCTGTTCAACATAATTTTAACTCTATCCACTGTTCTGATAGGTGCACAAATTATTTGTATGAATTTCATAAACAAGAAATCTATTGAGACATGGTTATCTATTACTTTAACATAATAAAAACATATAAACATATTAAAAAATTACATCGCATGAAGTCCATCACTTACTAATCTTGAACCAAGTCTATCTGCCAAGATTAATTTTTATACTTTGTAATAGGGATATTAAAGTGTGTACCTTGAACATAGCCATGAAAAATTCAATCATATTAAGCCACATTATTTACCGGTACCGTTACCCGGTAGGCGAATTCTATTGTTAAAGGTAGAAGAAGCTGTAAATATGACTTTCTATACATATCTACGTGCATGTTATGATTTTCTATCCGTGAATTTTATCGCCTTGATCTCTAGTTATTTTACTGCATAGATAATTATCGTATAATATATTACCTTGATCCTTGGGTACCTAGTGTCACATTATAGCTTCCTTTGGTCGAATATACCATTCCAGAAACACTAGATGCACGCATTTTAACAGTTATAGGTGCATTCTGAAAGAAGAGATGACAATAAGCTTAGGTGACGCAGAAATAATAATAAAAAATTGTTTTCTATACACCAAAAAAGTAGTACGCACTAAGCAGATTTTGTGGAGATGATATTCCGAACAAAGTATTCTGGCTATTACATGTTACATTTTCCTTAAAGAAACCGTACAGTTTGTTAAAACTAGTTCAAGTCCCGTTCAGGTCGGCATAATCAACGTATTTCAATAGTATTATCCGTAATTTATTATACAACTTATATTTTTCTTGGATTTGATTTATTGCTTGACAAATTTTTAAATGTACAACTGGTCGTAAAAGTGTGGTTGGTTTTGACACTCTAAAAGAAATATTACCACATCGTTGGACATTTAGTACAGAGCCAGTTCAAAAAAGCAATTCTTTTTATCAATGTTGTCTTCTTTTTTCTTTGATTATGTTAGTCAGTCTTGTTATTGTTATTCTTGATTTGGTTGCGTTGACAATTTTACGTTTAAAAATTGTTTTGTCTTTTTTAAGTATTTGTAATTTAACAACTTTAAACAAAAATATAATAAAAGAGCAACACGTGCTTGAACATTTAATTAGCACAGTTTATTTATTAAACACGTACATGTACATCAATTGTTCTCTTTTGTCTTTTTAATGTTTTTTGTGTAAGACTTTGTACCTTAGTACCTCAGCTGTTTGGCTTATGTTTTTTAATCTATCAAACTTTTCGACCCCTATTGTCACTAATAAGGAATAATTTTCCGAAATGTGCACATATGGCACTTCAAACTTAACGGGTATTAGTGTTATATATATATATATATATATATATATATATATATATATATATATATATATATATATATATATATATATATATATATACGGATACCAAAGTTTAGTTGAATTTAGAATTAAGAAAACCAGTTGCTTGAGCTACAATTCAAGTATCAATAAACAAAATTTGATTAAGTTTCATTTTGAACTAGAAAATATTTTTAAAACTATCGTATAGAATTTTTTCTATATGTTTGCGTATATTAACCTTATATTTGGTATGCAAGTCTACTGTTATGATTTATAGATCAAATCTGACTATTTTAAAATGCAGATCAATTATCAAATTAAAGTTTTACATCAAATCACTGTTTTTTTCACGAAGTTATTGGCCTTAAAAATTACTGAAAAAACTTTAAATACTGAAAATTAGGAATTTATTGTTTGCATTTATCAAATGAATGATGAAATGCATGAAATTAAATAAATGCAAAGCTTCATTAAAGCTTCCTAAATTTTCGTAAAATATTAAATCAACAACAGTATTTTCTAAGTCTAAGGCCATGATAATTTCGTCGAAAATCAGCGAACCGCAACTAATTTTAAACTTGATCTGTAACTTTTGGTAGTCTTGCATACTAAAATTTTGTTATCTGAAATTAACAAAATCTGGAAAACTAAAAAAATAATTCAATTTTAAGTCTCATAATTCCGTCGAAAAGCAGTCATCCGTAATTAAACTCAAACTTGATCTGTAACTCAATATGGAAATCAGTATCTGTAGGCGTTTAAAAAAGTTTGGAAAAATTATATTTTAAAAGATGTTTTAAGTGCAAGGCCCAAAATTTTGCCAAAAATCAGTAAAAGTCAATAAAACTCAAACTTCGTCCGTAACTCATGATGAAAGACTAACATACCAAATTTAAATTCAATATCTCCAAGCGCGTAAAAAAGTCTGGAAAATAAATGATGCCGACCGCACTCACGCCTGCTCGCATCCTCAAATTAATAGCAGAGTACAACTTCGTTTCAAATATGCTAAAACCCTCTAAAGTGAACAGTTAACTTTTTATTCTAAGAAAATAGAATACCTACCTTGTTCCGGGTGATATTTCTGTATACAATTCAAGCATGAATACTTACGCAAAATGTTCTTTTCGTTATATTGAATGTGTGGTTAAATACGGTCACTTCTTGGTAAAAAGACATTTGGTAATCAAGGATCACTGTGTTTTGTTGTTGTGAAACACAATTCCTGCGAGTATTAATGCAAATAAGAATTGCGGGAATATGGAACTCGATTTATTATTGTTATTTCATTTTAACTTTTTCTTGTTTTAAAAATTAAATGGCTTCAAATGAAAGTTTTTTTTTGTAAAAGAAAGCATAACTTTTTACTTATTATAAAAATTACATTTTAACTGCGTAATACACATAAAAGCGACAATAGATATGTTACATAACAAACGTATAAAGAGATTATTAATAATATATTTCATCTACATATATTTACTTTGATTTTGACAGTTTAAATGAAGTATCTCTAACAGCTGTAAATTAATACATAATTTTAGCATTAATTTTTTTTGTAAAGATGCTTACATTGCAAAACATACTTCGAAATAAATGTAACAACGGTACCAAACACTGAAGAATGCGCACAATTGTTGAAAGTCGGTTCCTTGAATACTAAATGAAGTCACCTGGACATTAAGCATTACAGACTGTGGACAGCGTAATGTCTAGAATAGAAACACAAAACGAATAATTAAAAATTACTTTCTTTTTAATTTATATTCGTTATTAATACAAGTATATGATTCGGCCATTTTATACGACACTTAAAAACTAAACTAAGAATTAACTTATTTAAGGAATAATTGTAATTTTTTTCCGTCTATGGGGTCATAGACAGAATGTTTTGGTGCAGTGGCATAAACCGCGAAGCGTATGTTACGAGTTAACATATCCGCTTCGAACTAGGATGCCTCATTTTTGTTCAAACATATCTTGCCCCTCCCTCAGCTTGAAGTTATCGTCATTTATATTTAAAGCACAGTCGTGGGCAATTAGTGTGAGTGGTACCGCTCAGATGCATTTGCATGTTTGCAACCTCCGTTTGAAATTAATTTGAATATATGCAAGTGATACATGTACGTACAACACATGCACACCGAACGATTTAGAAATGGTGGTGAAACTAGCGTGCAAAAATACCGGCGGTAGTTATGGGCATCCAGTTGCATTGCATTGAGATTTATGCGCAATTCGTACTCTTTTTCATGTGTGAAGTTGTATAAAAAGATAAGGTTAATGTTATAAATATTGTATTTATTGTTGAATTTAATTATAATTTGAATTTATTTATAAGGAATAATTGTAATTTTTTCGGTCTATTGGGTCACAGACCGAAAAAAAAATTACAATTATTCCTTAAATCGAAAGTAATTTTTGTCAGTAAGTTTTTATTTATTAATTATAATTATTTTGCAACGATAATAGTCTGGAAATAACGCAATGAGAGTTTCTCGTATAAAATCAATCTGCGTGACTCAAGACAACAAACAATATATCATCAGGGAACAGTTACTGCTGTCAAAGTTTATATTTAGTTATAAAATAATTATAATTTTTCTCGCGATTTTAATCGTATTTTTAATCAGAAAATTATAATTAAATTATTTATTTATTTTATTTAATCATAATTTTTAATTTTTTTTGTAATTATATAATCTTAAAAAATGGAGTAATTTAAAAAAATCTGAAATTAAAAGTCATGTTTCTACGCGCTGAACATAATTCAAGAGTGTCAGTTTGAAAACAGCGACACTTTGCGAATTCTTGGTAAAAATGAAAAAAAAAACTATGATAAAAGTTAATAAAGAAGTTACTTATTAAAATGAAACAAAATTTTGTTTTGTTTTGTCAAAAGATGTCATTATTTCCGTGTTAAAATTTAACAATTTTAAATAATTCTTCTAGACTCTTTAACCCTTTTAGAAAAAAAGCTGTAGGAGTAAATTGTCTTTTCCGATGTCTGATTTCTTTGTCTCGATGTCGCAGTTTTATTTCAAACTGTCAGATAAAAACGTTCCATAGAACAATGAAATAAATGTAATAACTGTTCTACGTTTAGAGTAGAAAAATAAGAACTTTTCAAATTTTGCCTTATAAGTTTTGTTCTATCGACTTAATGAATTCATAAATTCAAATTATGAAATGCTTTCAAAGTTATGTATCTCCTGGTTTTTAATTATTTATTCGTTTGTTAAATGCTTATATACTTGTTATCTATCCGTTCCGTGAAGGGATTGCGTCATTCGGTTTTAACTAAACATTTAAATTAGTCATAATTTTTTAAAAAGTGTAATTACATTTGAAATGCAGTTCTTGTTTACTAAATGGTTCCCTTATCTGTGAAGCACAGCAAGATGTGCCAAAGGTAATTTTACCGATGTGTTGTTGTGAAATTGACCATTTGTGCATTAAAAACGCCTACGGAATCGACAATTATTAAATCCATTTTTTGCAATCGTGTGTTCATTCAAATCAAATAAATAAAAATGTCATATGCATTGTTTTTATTGCACTTGCCAAAATACAGAATACAGTTCAATATATCGTTCGACATATTTTTATTTACGCTTACAAGATTGGTTATGAACACTATAAGTTCAATCAATATAGCTTAACCATACTTTATTTTGCGTTTTCCAAATAAATAAATAAATAAATAAATAAATAAATAAATAAATAAATAAATAAATAATAAATAAATAAATAAATAAATAAATAAATAAATAAATAAATAAATAAATAAATAAATAAATAAATAAATAAATAATATGTCGTTTCGGTTTCTGAAATAGTTGATTTACAAGCTACACGTTTGTCGAAATCAGAGAAAATTAAATAATCAAAAGTACTACTACATGTCAATATTTATCAATTACACAATAACAGAAAAAATCAATATGAAAGGAAAAGATTAAAAAATTAATAAAGACTTTTTAACTAGAACGTTTATAAAATTTAATTAAAAAAGACGACTTACCAGACTTGGAAGAAAAAAAGAAGACAGAACTAATATGTAAACGTTTAACCCCGCCATTGTTAAGAAATTAAAGTGCGAGTATTCGATGTATTCTATGCCTTTTTTTCTTAAAAAATCATTTGTGCTAACAGTTAACTTATCTTTAAATCAACTATGATGTAATTCCATTTGTTTTGGAACGCAAAATTGTACACTTTTAAATTATCTATGTAAGTTTCAAAAAAAAAAAAAAAAATCTATTTTTTATATTTAAGCTTGAATCACAATCTGGTAGACTCTGGTATAAAATGTTTGTCAGTTCGCTTGCCGAAGGTAGATACTTTTCTCCGGTGAACCCCTGTTTCCTCCACAATTCCAGAACTTACCGCCCCCGTATTTAAAAAAAAATCCTGACAGGCGTTAAACATAATTATTCATCTCAACTCTTTTTTAATTAATGCATGCAAGTAAAAATAACAATTACATTTGAACTGGTCATTGTAATACAAACACAACAAATATTACAAAGTACCATAAAAGTAAGTATTTTAAAGTTACTGCTTCTTCTTTACTAACAGTTGAATTTGAACAACTCGCCTTTTGTAAAGCGTGAGGTATTAATTTCAAAAGTACTTTAAGTACAAAAACAATCATCGTAATGGAAAAAATAACATATTGATGTCGTCAAAATATGTTAGATATCTCCGTATATTCAAAAAGTCAAATCCTAACACTCATATTCATATCCCTCTCACAAAAAAGTAACGTCTGCAGAAGTAAGTTTATCTCTTCATACGTCCGAATTAACCGCCGAGGCCGTTTTAGGTTATTGTCACATCAAAATTGTACATAAAACATAAGACAATACCAATTGAACATCATTTTGTTTACTAGGAAAAAGTCGCTAACCACAGATTTAATTGATTAAAATTGGATGTCTTTGCACGATAAGTTTCATTTAAATTGAAAAAATACGCTTTATATGCTGTTTAATTTGTACATGCAAAAGATAAGGTTAAATAAGATAAATGCTAAGATTATATATATCTAACTAAAGCTTACCTTAGTTGTTTTATGAGCATTTTCCAGTTAATTTAATTAAACAAAATTATTCTCAAACTCTATAATTATCAAAATTATATAATTCTAAAAAACGAATCTTAATAATGGAGAAACAAATGGATAATTTTATGTATAAAGATGTGAAAAAAATCTGTCTTATAATTTGTAACTTAATACCGATGGTATAACGAAGTCGTGGTACCACTGGGACCATACTTTGACATACTAACTTTAGAAAAATTTGCAAATTTGATAATTTTATTTTGTTTATTGTTGCCTCCTGAAAAGTACTAAAAAGGAGCACATTCATTTATATATCCAGAACCAACCAGTGTCGGTAATACCGTTAGCTAGACAGTGGAGAAGTGAACAATCAAATACACCAACTCACAAACCCATGCCTTTGAATTTATGTTATTGTCTACATGAAATGATGGACAGGTTACAAAACATTGAAGTTAATTTAACCAGGTTAGACAGTATTGATGGTCGTTTAGATAGTACTGATGGTCAGTTATAAAAGTAACACAAAGAGTTAATGAGATAGAATCATCAGTAAATTTAGTTGCCCAGAAAGTTCAATTATATGAAAGCAATTTTCAGACTCTAGATGTAAAATGTAAAGATATAAAAAGGTTTGTACAACTAGTGATATGAAAGTCAAAAGGTTAAAGATCCAAGTTAAGAACCTACAGAAAGAGAATTTAAGTTGACGGAAATAAAGCATTATACTGAAGACTTGCATTATGAAAAAGGTGAACTGAGAAATAAAATCCTACAGTTGCAAGAACCTTCAATGAGACTTAATCTTGTTTTTGCTGGAAATAATGAAGAACCATATGAACCAGGTCAAGCTGAAGATACTAAAAGTCTTGTTAAGAAGTTAATATAAGAAATGCTAGACATTAGTGATGACAATGAGATAGGTTCGGAAGACGCTTTCGAAATAAGCCACGTCAAATTCTTGCTCGATTTACTCGATTTAAGCAGTGGGAACTAGTAAGGAAAATGTGAAAAATCTGTCCAGGACAATGTTAAGAATTAGCGAGTAATTTCCACCAGAAATAGAAAGCAAGAGAAGAGAATTTTACTAAATACAACGTAAAACGAGAGAGAGAGAGAGAGAGAGAGAGAGAGAGAGAGAGAGAGAGAGAGAGAGAGAGAGAAATAAGAAACATTTCACAAAGTGGAACAAACTCTACATCAATGGTAGTTAGATGTGGACCCGGGGTTACAGCATGAATGACCAGGAGAAATCGCGAACAATACAGAAGAGGTTCTGAACGACAACGCGTGTAGAAATTCCTCAATACTAGATTGTAAGCGGACGCTGCAGCATCTAACGTCACTTCGGACACAGACACAGATAAAGATCATAGCTAGGATGATGCCGGAGGTGGATCGTCACCAAATGTTAACCTCATCAGATCCATTAGAATTGATAAAAATGTGACTGACAAAATACTTGTAAATAATTACACAAAAGAATTAAATATGGTTAAGTTTGTTAAAGGTAATAACAGATATACAAATAAATGCTACGATAATGAGACAAAGGTACAAGACATAGGGAATCTTTAATAAATTGTGAAACTACATATAACAGTTAAGTTACAATCACAGCACATTACACATTGAATAAAAGATAAGCAAGATAATGATGTTCAGATCCACGTAAAAATATTAAACCTTTTGAATTGGTCAATATAGCTGAGACTACAAGAATACCTCTAGCTACAACACGAACAGAAAGTATTCAGCACGGTTACACACACGGTTATACATAGGGAATGTCGTTAATAATGTTAACACACCACTCACCGAGAGTGAACAGAACAGAAAAAAAAACTGAAAAAATATATGTATTAGATACTATGAAACTTTGTGGTTTAAAAGTTTGTGGTCTGAGATCTAAACAGTTAATTCCGGAAATTCTCGATTTTGTAAATTCTTATGATGTCTTATTCACAAAAGAAACGAAACTTCTACATAGATGATATTGAAATAAGTAACTATTCGTTTATGTAAAAAACAAGACGCGGTGGTTTAAGTATTTTTGTAAAAAGCGATATTGACCAAAATTTCACAGAAATACATTCAAAGTTACCTAATACTCTGGTTAAAATATGAAAATATTTTTAAATAAGTAACCATTCGTTTATGTAAAAAACAAGACGCGATGGTTTAAGTATTTTTGTAAAAAGCGATATTGACCAAAATTTCACAGAAATACAAATGTTATCACATGTGAAGATGTTATCAAAAGTGAAAATGTTATTACATTTGAAGATGTTATCACATGTGAAGATGTTATTTTTGGTATGATTTACATCCCCGGTAGATTCAACATACTCTGATATTGACTGTTTTACCGAATAAGAAAATGAAATAATTAAAGTTGCCAATGTGTGTCCTAATATATGTTTAGTAAGTGATTTAAATGTTTGAACTTGGAAATGAAAAGATAATATAGATATAAATTAATATATTTCTGAGTTTTTTCTATACAGACGAGTTTTATTAGATCAATTAATCGGGGTAAATGTATTGAACAATTAGGGGGTGTCTTAAGAAAGAAATAACATGGATGTCAAGCAAACGAAATAGATACGTTTATTGAATCACTGACATGTGTAGAAATAGTAACATGTTTATATGAATGGTAGTATAGGACAAGACAAAAGGTATCGGTAAGGTTACGTCTAAAAACGTCAGTTTAATTGATTATGCACTTTTTCTCATTATTTGGTGTAATGGTAGAATTTAGAGTTTTTAATTTTGATGACCCTTTGTTCGACATTCATTGTCCTATTGAATTTTTAATTTATCCACATAACGTATGTGCAATTAAGAAATAAATAAACAAATTAAATGGTGTGCAGAAAAATTTAAGTTTTACAGACTGTATATCAGATGTAGATATTGTTAACATTGTAAATGATTTTGAAGTTGTAAATGTTAATAGGGATAAAAAAAAAATTTGTAAATTTTGAGGTTAGGAAAATATGTAGGATTTAATCATTTTTATAAATTCCGCTAAAAAGGTTTTTTGGTTTTACAAAATGCAGAAAAAAGAAAAAAATTTCCAAAACCTTGGTTTGGTAATGAGTGTCGGGAAATTAAAAAGATACTTCATAAGGCAAAATAATCATTTTTCAAATATAAGACAGATTTTACAAAAAAGAATTAAAGCTGTCAGTAAAACATATAAGAAAGTATTGTGTAAACATTATAATATATATCAGAGGAAGCTTGAGGTTAAATTACAAACATTCATACAACAAACCATAAGATTATGGGAATGTCTTAAATAGAAATATTTTTAAGAAAAAAAGGGATTTTTTTTTTATTTAAATGAGTTTTATGACTATTTAAAAGCTTTAAATTTGCCTAAAGAAAATGATACCTTAACGGAAGAGTTAGATTTTAATTGTTTTTGGTAATGATGAAAATATTGAAATAAATGGACCTGTTACAGATTTGGAAATAATTATTGCTGTTTAAAAATCTTAAAAGCGGTGAAACACCTGGTAATGATAGCATAATACATGAATAAATGAATACCTAAAAACAACTTTGAGCAAATTTTTCTCTTATATATTTTATCGAGGAGTTGCTATTGGACAAACGCAATCGCACTCTCGAATTTTTATAAATTTATAACAAGAGAAACTCATGTTCAGCTTTGTTTAAAAAGAGTATAAAAAGCTTAAACTGAAACTGGGACTTAAATATCTTCGTCAGGAGGAAAATGTTATTCTTGGGATCAATTCTACTAATAAACGTGTATTCGAATCTTGTGACAATAAAATCACTAAAGAAGAGATAGAAACGGCTTTATCAAAACTTAAAAAAGTCAGAAGCCATGGACTGTATGGTCTATTGAACGAGTATTTTATTGAGTGAAAGGACTTATTATTACCGTCTTTGACTAGGCTGTTTAATATTGTGTTAGAAACTGGTTGTTTTCCTGAGGCATGGTCTCTTGAAGTTAGGTACCAATACTCAAGAAAGGTGATAGCAGTGTTCCAAGCAGTTATCGCGGGATAAGTTTGATCAGTATCTTGGAGAGATATTATTAACAACAGATTGTTTAGCTAGTCATCAAAATATGATATTATTACCAACGCACAGTTTGGCTTCCGGCCAGTACCGGGAACAATTGACGCAATTATTACGAAATCACTGCAGTCGAAAAATAAACTTTATTGTTGTTTTGTAGACTTTAAGGCCGCGCTTGATCAGTGCCCAGGCTGAGTATGTGGCTAAAGCTATTCAAAATTGACATTAGAGGTAAGATTTTATCTGCTCTAAAGTCAATATATGCAACTGTAAATCAAGTGTTTTTTGTCAGGTCCGATTTTTTAAAAACAAATATGGTTTAATCCAAGGGAAAGTGCTGTCGTCTATTTTGCTCTCACTATGTGTGACCAATTTTGCAAATTGTTTTATAAATGACGTTATTGTACCGTGTGAGTTCAGGGACCCTGCACCTTTTCTATTTATGTATGCAGACGACATGGTATTATTCGTAAAAACTGCTAAATGTCTGCAGGTGATGTTGAATTCGTTATCTCGAATCGTGAATTCATTATAATGACAAGTATAATGTTACAGTTAATACAGAGACAAAAGTCTAAGTATTCCGTAACAAAAGTATTGTTGAAAACAAATACATATACAATGATAAAATAGTTGAAATTGAAGATAGTTTTAATTACCTTGGATTACTTTTTATTGATGATGGAGAATTTAATTATGCGCAAATGAAGTTTGCAGAACGAGGCCGTAAAGCTCTTTTTAGTTTGCAACAAAAAACTATTACACTGCATTTTAATGTCCAGTCAATGTTGTCACTTTAAGACACATATTTAGTCAGTGTTATGCTTTATGGCTGAAAGAAATGGGATAAAAATGGGATTAACCAATCAAGAAGTTACATACTGATTTTTACAAAGGTTTGCTTGGTGTGAAAAGCACAACAATAATTGCAGCTGTATATTATGAACTTGGTTGATACCCTTTACAGGTGTATAGAAAAGTGCATATTTTCAAATATAGAATAGCTCCGATTGTATTTTATAAAAAAGTTATCTCTTTGACTATTTTATTTTGGTATGCGTGACATATGATTCTTTCCATATCAGTTTGACCCGTCCTACACATTAATATTTTTTTAAAAAGGCTAATAGACCAGTGTAAGCAGGATATTTTATGTAAGATTAATTTTAATAACAAATGTCATGTTTACCAGTGTATAACTAATTATTATTGTCATCAGTTTTATATGTCTTAGGGAATCCCTGTATCCTTAAAAATGTAAAGCAAAAATACGTTTATCTAGCCTTAGTCTTGCTATAGAAGTTGGGCGGTATAAGAAAGTAGATAAGCATAACAGATTTTGTTTTTATTATAAAAATTGTATAGATGGTGAATATAATTTTATTTTATAATGCCATTTATACATTTTTTTTGGGTAAAATATATAAAACCTTATTACTGGCAAAAGCCGAGTATGTTTAAGTTAATACAGTTGTTAAGTGTTAATAATATCAAAGAACTCTTGAATCTTAATACTGTTTTTACTTCGTTTAAACCAACAGTCTTAATAATGTTGTACTATTCTCATTGATATGATATGATATATAACAAATATAAACACTTTATATTTTGTACCACTGTTTACATGTTATTTATGTTTATACTGAAAGGTAAAAATACTCAAAATTATAACGTAATAATAATAATAATAATAATAATGTTTAATTTCATTTTTGATACTGGATTGATACCAGATGATTGGAGTGTTGGTCTATAAAGCCTGTATATAAAAACAAAGGTGATACTAGAGATCAAGATAACTATAGAGCAGTCACTTTACTTAGTTGTTTTGGTAAACTTTTTACCGCGAGTTTTTGAACAAAAGTTCTGAGATTTTGAAAGAGAAAAGTTGTCTGTTCTAAAGCTAGATAGTGAAGTCTTAGAATATGTAGATAATTATTGTTACTTGGGTATTATGTTTTGTAAAAACAGAAAGTTTTTAAAGCGAGAAAAAGTTTGTATGACAAAGACAGGAAGGCTCGTTTGAGGTGAATATTTAACATTAGAAAACTTGCAATTGTCAGTTGAGTGTCAGTTAGATTTATTTGATAAAATCATTACACCTATATCACTGTATGCATGCAAAATTCGGGGTTTTGAAAAGGTTGAATTGCTAGAAAAATTACAGTTACAATTTTGTAAAAGAATATTAAAAGTTAACACAAAGTTATAATATATGGGGGACTTGGGAGATATTAATTGTATGTTTAAAATTGATAAACGGATGATTTCATTTTGTATCATACTGTATTTACTGATAGAAAGTTATCGAAACTATTGTTATAGATTATTACTGATTCAGTATAACGAGTGAAAATGTATACCTTGGGTCGGGAAAATTAAGGACTGGTAGAATCTTTAGGCTTTTGCATTATCTGGCTTTTCCAGGGGAATTTTGTTGATAAATATTGGTTGACTAAAGCTGTTTTACAAAAATTAATGGATCCGTTTTGCCAAATATGGTATTCACAAATAGAACATTCTGGTAAAGCTGTAATATATAGAACTTTTAAAACTCTTTTGAAAGTACCTTAATTTTTACCAGGTACATTTAGGCTATAATTTAGATATATCCAGGACTACAAATCACAGTTTAACGATAGAAAAGTGAAGATGGGAAAATAGATATAAATGACAGAATATGCCAATTCTGTGACAATTATGTATTGGGAATGAATATCATTTTATATTAGAGTTTTCTGTATTTAAATCTGAAGAAGAAAAATATATCAAAGAAAAATATTATATTAGACCTAATTTTTGTTTAAATTTAGCCCTTTGTTAACAAATAGAAATAAAGAACTAATCGATCTTCGTAAGTTTATAAAAGAAGGTTTTAATAAAACACAAACATACAAGTCCATGTCCAAATCACAATCCCAAAAGATCAAAGTTAAAACTTTGAAAACTGACAAATTTAGTTATCCACTCGAAATTCCATCAAGGATGTGGGATCGAGTGCTCTGGAAGGGGAAGCACCTCCTGTCTTGCTAGCTACACCCGTCACGTGCGAAGTCGCGAAGTCAATTTTGAGAATGAAAGGAACAAGGAACTATGGTTAGTCAAAAATATCCAATATAAGTATTGATACATTGACTCCATACTTATTAACAATATTGTAATGACGGCCATGAAACTTTCAAGGGCCTTGATTAGCATCAGCTTGTAACATCCTTGAGTCAAAAATTTAATTGTAAGCTGTTTGCTTCGATGAGAAAGGCCTTGTAGTTGGAACAAGCTCTACTATAACGTATTTACTGTGAGACATATACACCAGGAGAAGCAGGGATATTACTGCAAAGAAATGGGAAGTTGATAATATAAAAATTTAAGTCATCACGTTTGTCGTATAGCTTCAAATGGAACCTTTTGTGGGTGTCATAATTGAGGTATAGGTCGAAATATAAGCAGTACATCAAGAATCTGTCGTGTCTTTATTTCAAGATCATTTGACTAAATGGTCATATATTCTCCAAATTTGGGATTATTTAGAGATTATTAGAGATAGAACGCCATCTATATACTAGTATCTGTTTGTGTAGTTGAATGATTTAGCGACAGTTTTCTCACCTGATTTGACAAGGTTCTGTAAAAATTCAGATTCATATGAAAAAAGAAACAAATCATCAACAAAGGTGCACAGTTTGTTTCTATTGGTATACCGATTGTTTGTTTGAAAATTACACGAATATATGTTGTCTATCAAAAACGCTAACATTTTTTTGATGGTATGTTCAGTATATTTTTGCAGTCTGTATGGTGTTTTACAAAATAATCAGAATCCCTGTTGAACTCTAGATATTTATATGTTGGTTTACCGTTTTTGTAAAAGTATGACAAGTAAATGATTTGTTTTAAACATCCTTTCAATTTAGAATTAGGAATAGTCGGTAAAGGGTAGAAAAATCAAAAGTTTTTATACTAAGTCTTGTAACTAAAGATAGAGTATTAGAAACAAGATTGTTAAGTTGTTCTTTAGAAGTTTTCAGAATCCACATTTGGTTGATGCAGAAAAATACTTTTTCAGAATAAGTCCATTTTTGACGACTGTTAAAATTTGTGTAAGAATTACTGATAATGATTTAGTAGTACATTCAGAGGAACCTGCTATTTATCGTTCCTTGTATGGATTTTTATGAAGTTTTGGACTCCAATACAAGTCTTCTTCAAGTCTGCTTCAGTCTTCTTCTGTGGGCACTTTATATTGAGAATCACATGATAAATGTATGATTCCTAACGGTGTGGCCGCTCCAAGGACCTAGGAATATAATCGAATGTAGTAGATGACTTTCCATAAGAAGTCAATTTTACTCATTTACTTACATCTCCATTCCAGTGGCAATTTGTTTTGTAGTTTATTCAACATATTTTTGAGGCGCTGTATCCGAACCCTTTCTCGAGCGTTTCGTCTGTTTGTGTTTTTGAAAACTTCTCATTTCTCAATATTGCAAAAGAAAAGTAACCTCTATGATAATAATAATAATAAAACAAATAAAATGATAAATGTTAATAAAGTTATTTAGATTCTATCTTGTCTTTTCATTTAGCACATCGTTATTTATGATTTAATTTTATTTCTAAAATCCCACAAACAAACAAAATCCTGTTCATAAAACAACAAATAATTCCATACCTAATTTAGTTAGTATTATTTAATGTACAAAGTTACAAAGAACCCAAGAAATCAAACAAATGGCCGAACACAAAACCAGGAAACAAACGTCACTCCGTTACCCCGATATTTCATTGTTTTAAATCTTAGGTCATTTCCCCATTCATTACAATTCTTTTGTTACAGGGAAAAAGTTTCTAAAAACCAGAAAAAGAACATGCAGTGATAGTGATGAATGAAGTTATTGTACTTTAAGTAAGAAAAAACGGGTTATTATCTTGTAGAAATAAACCAATTTGATAAATAAATAAATAAATAAATAAATAAATAAATAAATAAATAAATAAATAAATAAAATGAAAAAATAAATAAATAAAAAATTATAAATAAATAATAAGCAGAATATGTAATGTTATATTGATTTAAACTCTTAATTCCCTGGTTTTATTGGAGTTGTTCAACTATGATGTCTCAAATATGGCATAAAATGCTCATCAGCACATGATACTTTACTCTTGCATTGCAGTTGAAGTGGAATTAAAATAAAATCAATGGGACCTAGTGTCACAATTATTGCTTTACTAAGATTTTCCATAATCTAGCAAGTTTTGACAATCTCTTTTGAAACATTGAATAAACATTTTTGACAAAACTTAATACTAATAAAAATTGGACATCATTCAAGCGTTTTAATAAGTGTTCTTAAATTACATATATTTGATGTCCTGAGACCCTGCAAGCGTTTTAATAAGTGTTCTTAAATTACATATATTTGATGTCCTGAAACCCTGCAAGCTACCTAATACTCTAATAAAGATTATAAACTCCGGTTTAATTTGAGTTGTTAATTGGTGACTGAGATATAAATTTCTTGCACCCAAGATAGAAATATCCATATAAAGAGCGGTGCAAGATATTTCAATCATGCACCCCGCTGTACAAGATAGCTTACACGCTCTTTTTCCCGCGAAGATTTATCAATGAAATTAGAGGTGTATCGATATTTTGAGAACCACCTTAAACCCAAGAATCTGGCATACCTTCGCACAAACAAATAAACGGAACAGGTAAAACTAGTTTGAATTTAAAATGTAATTTTAATTTTTTTCCTAAATCAATAACAAGTTTATTTCATATTACATTAATTTTATATGACGTAATGTTAATATGAATTATGACGTCACGTTTGTCCCTGTCTTTTGTATTCACACGCCACTTCCATCATATGTTGAGTATTGATTTTAATAGAACATGAATATTTTGTGGTGCAAGAAAAAGAATCAATCACTACTTATGGTGTCAGGTAGGGAAATCTCAACCCTCGATCTTAAATATCTGGTCCAGAACTCAGCAAGCCTCGTTCTGGGCCAGATGTATTAGAACTCTGGTTGAGATTTCCCTATCTGGCACCACAAGTAGTGATAGATTCCTTAAGTCTAACTACTACAACAAATGTATAAATGTCGAATTGGGTTTTACCTCAGTTAGCAATTAAAGCTAAATTCATGTCTTGTTAGCAATGCATCTGTGAGTGTGCACGATCGTGCGTCCGTAAACTTATTTTCGCCTCTGAAATATCAAGGGCGAATGAAACCTATTTGGTGAAAAAGATACATGGCTGATGCACATTACATGTTTATTGATGTAACGGTTAAGGTCAAATTTTATACAAAAGTATATATAATCATATAAAATATATTAAATTATGCAAATAAGTTCTTTTAGCCAATTCGTCAACATTCGACGAAACTTCTCCTCCCAAACAAAAAGCTAGATAGAGTTGTTGCGGGTTTCATTTAAATACCGATTATGTTCCAATTTGATATATAGAAGTAAGATGAATATCAATTTATCTTCATTATAGGTTTTTGCAAATTTTTGTATCGTCGTACAAAGTTTGGTAAAAATTGTATCGTAGTCAAATGCCAATTCTTCAAAAGTTTTAGTATAAAAGTATGCTCTTAACTTTTTCATTTAGTGAAATTTATATCTTTTTTAAAGCAAAATACGTAGATTGTAAATTAAAAATGTCAGAAGAGCGTCGTACATTATAATGACTCCGAGTGAATGGTTTTACTCCTCAGCAAGATCCTTTCATTTTGTGAAAAAAGTTGCTTAAATTTAAAACAAGTATTAATTAGCAAGAGCAAAAGTCACTGCTTGTTTTTGATAGTCAAATGCATAACGGTACCTCTTAAAGTTCTTTTTTAATTTTTCAAACCACGTACTAGGTTATGCACTTGACGAAAGAAAAGTATTTCGTTATTTAATTAGACCAAGTCAGTCGGTACGCGAATCTCGTGAATTACTCAGCCAATGAAACTGGTACCCAGTTTTAGGGTACCCAGTTTTAGATGAAAAAAAGACCGAGAAGGAAATTAATCTAGGAAGAGAGCACTAGATCAATAGACTATTTTAGTGGTTAGCGTTGACAAAGAAGTGTAAGTGTAAAGTTGCAAGGTATGTTAGCATAAACATCATTTTAGTTAACTAAAGACAACAAACACTAACGATTTGGTCAAAGTTTGGATAAAATAATAAACTGTATTGTTCTAATACAAGTATTGAATAAAATTGGAATTTTGAATATTAGTAACACGATAGTTGTTTAGTATGTCTTCATTCCAAATAAATCTAGTTCTCCCTGATTCTATTTATCCAACAACTTGCAAAGGAGGCTAAAAAAGTAAATAATGATAGATAAATAAAAGTTCAACAAATATGCAAAATTATCCGTATTCATTTAAAATATTGGCCAAATTACAATTTTAAAATGTGTTTAATTTTTAAATTTGCAATTCAGAGATTAATGTGAAAAGAAACAATTGGCTGACAAATAGCAAGTGTATTGTCTGTTGTTGAGTACAAACAAAAATAAACATAGATCTAATTATTTTTAAGCATGTAGAATTCCCAGAAATAAAAATACATAAAAACTTTTTTTTGCACAAATGAATAGATTAGCGACTTAATACTGTACCGAAAGCAAATACTTTATTTTTCCTATTAAATTCTCATGGAAGTGTGGAGTACCAAAACATAGAAATAACACATTCCAAAGCTTTTATGCTTAATAGCAATATTAACTACGTCTGTTGTATATCTCTAACAGTCGGAATCCGACATGATAATCCTTTATATATTGCGGAATTTGCAGTATGCAATTCTCATTTACATTTTGGGTTTTGTGTAATTAGGGGTAAGATTTGCTGGTTGGAATTTCGTTTTACGCTCTGCCTATTCTGATTTGTGATTAGTTATACAAGGACATATCTTCAACCACTTTCAAGAATTAGTTTTAGCGAGCCCCCGTAAGATTCATACCTTAATATTAAGAGGCACTGTGTTTGCGCTCTTTACCAATCAGCCGTATAAAAACAATATACAATGTTATACTTACATGCACGATCACATTAACAGTGGCATAGTTATAGTTTGTAATGCCACCATTTAAGAAAGGACTGCCGTCATAAGCTGCGACTTTAAGCTTGTAGATTCCAGAAGTTGTAATAGCCTTGGTTGTGCTTAGGTCACCTGTACGCTGATTTAAACTAAACAAGTTGGTTGGCCCGGTTTCTATGTAATAGTTGATGTCGCTGTTTTTGTCCTTATCTGTTGCCTGTGAAAAAGAATTGTTTAACAGAAGAAGAAGGTGCATATCCTCGACGAAACTTAGCATATATGGCGTGTGAAAGTATAAATTGATAGTTTTTTATTAAACATAAAATCTCTTAACCAAAAGAGAAAATAGAAAGTAGAAAATACAGATTCTTTGCATAATACACATATCAGTAAATTGAAATAAATAGGTCCATGGACCTAAACGCCTACCCGAAGACATCTTAATCTTCTGCAGAAGTACAATGGACACTAATTACAAAAACTTAAGGTAGTATAGTTTTTTAGCGTTTTGTGGTATAGCAAAAAAGTAATGTCTAATTGTTACGAACGAATGAATAGTATTTGTAAAGAATTAGGAGGCGTAGTCATGCGTAGAGACATGTTGCACGGGTATTACGGGTAGGGTGTGAATAGTATGAAGTTAAGATATGATTTTTTCATTCTAGCTAGCACCGCTCACGTATTCAGTTCAGTTTTTCTTAAATTTGTTAATAAATAATAATTTTTGTGCAATATATTTTTTCTTAACAGTTTTTAATGGTCTATTTGTGGAATTATATATGTAACAATAGTTACTGAATTTGTTGGAACTCAGTAGGCAGCATTTTGTAGCATGTCAGAAAATATACCATTTTGCAAAATTTCAAGCCGTCTTAATTTTTAATCAAATATTTAGAACTCAGGTTTGTTCCCTTATGCAAAAAATTTCTTAGATGGATTTGGATTCAAATAATTTTGGAACTTAAAAATTATCAATTTTCAACTGTTTGGCTTATGTTTTCTATTAAACTTTTCGGTACCTAGTGTCACTGATTAGGAATGATTTTCTGAATGAGCACAAGGTACATCGGTAATTGAACTGGTATTTATGTTATGTATTTTTAACCAGGGATTCTTGTCAAGGTTTTCCAGAGTATTGTTCAGCTGACCTGTTTCGTTCCAGTGATTATCTCTGGTTTTAGCCAGGACAAATTCTCGGTTTATTTTTGTTTAAGGGATTGTTGAATCACGTAGTGTTAAAATGTAATATGTATGATATACATGTTTGTATATTTATAAACATAATGGTTTTGTATATATATATATATATATATATATATATATATATATATATATATATATATATATATATATATATATATATATAAAGCTGCTTAAACATTACAGTGCATACCAAGCTACATGCAATACATGCAATATATATCTTTTGTAAACTACATTTTGTATTCCATTTACAAAGCTAATTATATGGGCACATTGTAAGCGGTCTGAGTAAAAAACGACTGGTTCATATGTGTGTGTGTGTGTGTGTGTGTGTGTGTGTGTGTATGTGTGTAACATTTAAAACATCGGTACAAGAAGCAGCAGGAAGTATTCTCAAAATATTTCAAAGTGTTTGTAAAGTATCGATGAAAGTTATATGTCACTTACAAGGTCATTAAACGCAAGCATCGTTGGCACAATGGTGAACGCGCTAGCAAAACCTTTTTATAAACTATCCTTTGCAACTTTGAATCAAAGCAAGGATATTTTTAAATTATTTTTTGAAAAAATATATAATTATCTAATAATTTTTGCAGTTTTATTTTATATTTTTTTTAAATAAAACATATTTCTTTATTCTTTTCTTAACAGTCTATTCAGACAGTTTAAGCTTAATCTGTAAAGTGGATTCTAATTCTGTTTTTAACTAGTTTAAAATATCATTATAATCTTATATTAACAATTTTAAACAGTTTGTATCAGCATAACGTGTCGTTAATTATGTCTATAGTATAGGTATCTGAATTAGCTTTAAAATAATAAGTCGCTTACGTGTATGTATGCTTGCTTTTTTTCAAAACAGAAAAACGACAAGGGGAATATTCCGGAAATCGTAAATATTTTTTCGATAGCGAGTATGAAAGTATTTTATGAAAATATTTACAAATATTTCTTTATTTTCTCGAAAAGATCGTTATCGTATCTAGACCCTAATTTACCAAGTCAGTTTTTTCCTAAAAGAATCAGTCGCCTGCTATGGAGGTCCGGGGGCATGTTCCCTCTTAATTTTTTAAAGAAATGGCTTGAAATAGTGCATACCAAGACCATTTCAGTTAGTTATTTCTTATTATTAATGCGTATATCATGTTCTCGGTTGTTGTCCAACTTTTAGATGTTTGGCTTAATGAACATTTTTGCAGTGAATGACTCGATGAACATCTCTAATGAAATTTATCATGATTAACCAGTACATGTAGGTGAATTTTTTTTATCGAGGCAACTGCCTCTGTTGCTTTAAATGTAGCCATGGTAATGATGATATAAAAAATTAAATATTTTCAAAATATGTCTTTATTATATTTTGTTGGATAATGTATGGGCTGCTGACTTAAATGTTTTAAATGTTACGATATATTTTTATAATTTTAAACGAACAGCTAGTAATAAATGGTTTTTAACATTTTGACAGTATTATTCATGCTTACATGTATGCGCAACAGAATTCTTGGGTATTCTCCAGTCTCGATGCTAACATTGTATACAGATGAATTAAACACTGGCTTGTTGTCATTCACGTCAAGAACGTTTATAGTGACTGGGACTACGGTTTGACGCTTGTTTACTCCAGAGTCGGTTGCCACGACAACAAGTTCATACGTTGATTTTACTTCACTGTCCAATGTTCGGTATAAATGGATTTGTCCACTGTTTCTATCCAAATTGAACGTCGAACTGAAATGTTATGTTTAAAATATAATGGTAATATATTCATAATGTAACTTGTGTTATGATATTGAAAAAAATGTAATAAAATTGCATCAATCAATGTAAAATTCTCCAAGTAGCATTTTATTAAGACAATAGGCAAGTGAGTTTAGCGTATATCAGCAAAGTACTCGGTATTACGTTTCGTATGGCGGGATCAGCACCTTAAGTAGCTTTAAGTAAGGTTCGGCACCTCAGATCCAACATAACTCCAGCTTACCTCATATTTACAATGCATGTTTCAGATTCGTGTCTATGTTCCATTTGAGGGTTATAAAGAAATAATTAATGTAATGTGTACATTTTAACGTATAGGAAATTAATCGTTCACAGACTTGGATACCTTTACAATTAATTCAGAAATAATATGTGTAGTAGAATAATGGTGTTTTACCCCACATCAAGATTTCTTTACTAGTTAATCAGTTCAGGAATGATTGGGAAACAAAAGCGTACTGACACACTTTCTTAAACTGGGATCTGTCCGAGGAAGATTCGAAACAAAAAGGTTTACACTTGACAAACCTAGGCATATGGAAATATGTATGAAGTCTAAAATAAGGAAGTATACCTTTGTCGTACGAAACTGTATGTAATGCTAGAATCAGCATCGCCATCAACAGCCTTTAACAGATATAAATATGTACATGTTTTATATAGAAGATCGTACATGAGAGGTGATGTAATACTGAATTTTTTATGCAACAAGTCTTAACGAATGTGAGATTCTATATAATCAGAAGAAGCCATTTTTTCGACACACACACACACACACACACACACACACACTTATATTCCGTATAACAAATACAAAAACATTTTTTTTCAACTAAAATAACATTTTTATAATACTAAATTGACTGAACTTTGAACAACAATGTACAGGGAACCTGCCTTAGATGTTACCCCCATAACAAGTCTGTCTCGAAATTTGACTTTTATTTTTTCAGGTACCTATCTCGATTTCAGAGACCTAAAATATTTTAAAGTTCAAGAGAACTCGATCATCAATTCACTTTACTATATAGGTGCGTTAGGAATTCTGACCTTTATTGATATATTTTATTAAACTCTAAAAATTAAGACAGTCCATATTGTCTCAAACAAAAAATATTTTCCATTCATGTAATCTGTTTAAAGGCAAATCAACAATACGACCTGTCCTAGATTAAGGCCAAAGTTATTCTGTTTTATTGTTATTCTACCATAATGCTTCCAGAAGTTATATGTATTGATATGAAAAATCTTTGAGATCAAATTAGAAAATAAAAGTACATGTTCTTTTGTACAGGTAAAAAATGAAACTCCGTGACCAAATTGCATTGCCTGGTCAAGAGAAATTTTCGTTTCTCATTTTCATCTGATTTTTTAGCAAATTGAGTGTAAAGCATTTCTGATTATACTTTAGTTGATAAATTCAGCATATGAAACACGGATTTTATTTTAAAATAAAAAAAATATATGATAGAGAATAACACACACACACACACACACACACACACACACACACATTTATTTTGAACAGAAAAATCCTGTCAATAAACTTCTAAAAACCTGCCTGCGCACATATGAGATGAAAGTACCTTAAACAATGGTAAAAACTAGCATTAAAATTCTGTCTATAGTGGTCACTTTGGCTTTGCCAAGAAACAAACCGCTATAGTCAAACTGTATCCCTATATAAATACATACGCATATTTTTGTATATATAAATAAATATGAACTGAAAATTATGTAAATTTAAGTACTACGTGACTAAACTAAGCAGCATATTTTTTACCTTTACAGTTCCTATTAGCGTGTTACGACCAGCATTTTCGTATACTGAAAATGTGTAACTGGAAGTACTAAACGTTGGATTATTGTCGTTTTCGTCATCAATATTGACTATCACATGGATTACGTCAGCCTAAAACAAATAACAATGCTTGCACTAAAGCAGATCCTTTTGAACAGCGTGCTGTATCCCCCTACACAAACAAAAAGACTACCCGAAGAAAACTATCCATTCAAGAAGCTAGCTTTTTCTCTCCTCAGGATTTGCCCAACAGTGACTCGTAATCCGGCATTTAGACAAGTTGGCCACTGACTTCTTAGTTTACAATGGGTCATAAGAGTGCTTGCAAAAAAATCACAGCGTCACTACCGTCTACTGACTGATTGAATGACGACTGAAATCCGATAAAATAAGATGAGTCAGTGTATCTAATTATGATTAATAAAAATGCAAAAAGAAAAGTTAAATAACACTTTTGAAAGAAAAGTGCACTTGTTACACATGTTTTTAAAATAAGCGATGCAATGTCAAAGTCAAATGCAACAAGCAAATGAGAAACAACAATAGTATGTCTAATTATAATTCCTTAGCCTAAGAAAAATTTCTTAGAATAACATTAGTTAAGAAGAATACTGTAAACGTGATTATTTTCGCGATTGGAGATTTTTGCTGTTTTGAGATCTTGTTGATTCTGATGTTGTGTGGCCACTATATGGATAACATGGTTGTTTTGTTGAAATTTTCACGAGGGGATAATTTTTGCGATTTTTTCAATTCGCGATAAAAAAGAAAACTTCCACCTCGCGAAAACAACCACATTTACAGTATTTGTTCTAGCTTTGATTTTGACAACTTAAAGTATTCATAAAATTAAGTAACTTACAACACCATTAATAATTGCCTGAATTCGAAGGAAATACTGAGAACGGACTTCTCTATCAAGTTTTCCTGTGTTGACAATGGATAAAACGCCACTAAAAAGACAATTATAAAGATTTCTGTTTATTCACAGAACACATGTTAATTATTGAAAATATTGATAGATGTACCGTACCTTGTATTCTAAAATATACTCAAAGAATTTAAATTTAAATCTATTTTATTACAAATTACAATAATAATAATAATAATAATAATAATTATTATTATAATAAATTTACAAAAGAAAATATTGTAATAAATAAATAAATAGATAAATAAAAGTAACGATAAAAATTCAAAAGGAAAACATTTTAATTATCATAACATTCATGAATTAGTTTAAATCAAAAGAAAAATGATAAAAACCAAAGCATGTTTTCAAAATTTATATATATATATATATTTATATATATATATATATATAGTTTAAAAATCAATTTTGAAAACATGCTTTGGTTTTTATGATTATATATATATATATATATATATATATATATATATATATATATATATATATATATATATATATATATATATAGTTTAAAAATCAATTTTGAAAACATGCTTTGGTTTTTATGATTTTTCTTTTAATTTAATATTTTATATATATTTATATACAGCAATTAGGAATATTGCAACCCCGCTTAGTCTTTACACAAGACTTAAATTAAGAAACTTATTTTTTCTCGGGGAACATTAGGAGGACAACGTATCTACTGCTTTACCCGCTGGTCGGGTTATTTGACTGGGGAGTGGTCTATGACATAGTGAGCTAGCACCGTTACAAAACGTCGTCCTGACTGAGTGCTGCTAGTACAAGGCGGATCATTATACACAGTTGCAAATCTCACAGGAACATTTACTTGTTCTTAATGAATGTTTTAAGTTACTTAACTTACCTTTTTCCAATCAATGAACAAAAACTGAGGATGTTAAACATTTTATAACAACTAATTATTTTATGTTATTGGATAAATAATACTTCAGGTTACAAATCAAAACACTACACTAAAATACTTAATTCAAAGATCAATTTGAGCGGGCATGGGAAGAGATTAAAATTTGAAACAATTAATGTACAGAAATTAAAAAAAATCAATATATAATATATAAATATGCCGCTATTTTATTCATATTTTCAGAAAAATGACATTGTAATTGCAATATTACTCTTGATTTATTATACATGTATAACATAACATCATCTTTACATCAATGAACAATGTCCCTTCTTAATTTTTGTGGTTATACTATTTTGCAACATTATCTTTCATTTCTTTGAAATCATTACTACTCAACTGGTAACAATGAATTTTTCAAAGCCGGAATCAAACGTATATAATAAAAAGTCGATTTAAAAAACCCATATTCATAACAAACAAAAAATCCGTTTTATTATATGCGTAACTAACCTTGTTCTGTTCAAGTAAAATGCACCGTCTGAATTTCCACTTAAAATTTCGTAACTTACATCAGAATTTAATTCTTGGCAAGGAGTCTGAAAGCAAAAAAAACGGATTTTGCTTACTATTAAATGTTCAACATATCAAGTTTTGAAAAGTTATAAACTAGAACCACAATTGTCGGTCACTGAATTTTTAATGCACACACCATAGCTCCTAACCGACATTTGTCTTGGAAATTGAGAAGTAAATATATAAATAATTGTTATTGAACACTAAAACTGGTTTTAGTGACCAAGTTAAATGTACAACCCACACAACTGTGAATTAAACGTTTCACTTTGAAAATTAAAAAAATTGCTAAATTTAATAAATCCGAATATTTCAAATGATTTAAAAGTAACCTAAAATACTCTGACACAAAACACAAAATACATGCTTCAACATTTCATAAAATGATTGGAGTTACCGTAACTTATTCCTAAAACTATTTGATCGAAGAGAAAACTCACAAAATCCTTTTGAAAGCTTTATTTTCTTGTCACTTTGCTGGTCTGGTATCAGTACCGTAAAAGGAAACAAATATAAAAAGACAGACGACGATCAATGAGTTAAAGGTTTTAGGTTTCACCGTTAGATGCATATAACCAATGCTTGAAAATGGGACATGATACCTTTTAATTTTCCTATGAGAAGTAAAAGGCTTTAGTTCTTAGAGTAGGGACTTCGCACAAAACTCGGTAAATACCGATTGTTACTGAATTGGGGGAAGTTTATAGGTCTGATAAGGTATGTCATAAGACAGTTTGTACGTGGAGAAAGTTCTTTATTGGATATTCTTCTCATGTACTGGTATAGCCGTTCAAATTCCAGTGCCGAAGGGCAAAATTGTTACATGTCGGTAATACCGAGATGTTATACTAAAAAGCTCAAGAAATATTATCTTAAACGATACCCTGTTTTAGGTGTCTACTTCATGATAATGCTCCAACACATACAATTGTGAAACAATTTTTGAAGTCGGAGAAGGTTACCATCTTGCCACACCCACATGCTCTCTAGATCTAGCCTCATGCGACTTGTCCTATTCCGATAACTAAGAACGTTCTTATCTGATCGTCGTTACAAGTGCCGACTAGCCGTTTGCTCAGCCATCAGTCAGTGCCTCAGAGATCTATCTAAATCAGCGTACCGTCACGCACTTCAAAAATGGGTTCAGAGATTTGAATAATTTATTTAATCCGCGGATAATACTTTGAAGGGATGCAATGTTCATTTCACTATTTGAGTTTTTGCTTTTGAGATATCTTTCAATACACATTACATATCGAACAACTCTCGTAGATGTCTAAAGAATCACTAGAATATAACTTGGTTTACGATTCCTATCTTTTCAGATTCATTGATTTTTGGAACGTACTAATGTCATGGTTGTTTTACTATTCTGCTATAGTTAGTGCGTTATTTAAAACAACTATTTCATTATTACTTACTGCTATTTTCCGAACCACCGTTCCAGTAGGAGCTGCCTCAGACACATTTGCAATGATTGTATTATGTGGGAACATAAACGATTCCATGTTATCACAGTGTTTGGTATTCGGGAATGGAACAAAACAATTGTTTTTCTGATGAACATAAATGAAACATATATAAAATATCATTTTATGCTCTCACAACTTGAATATTTTAAACTGTACTTCAATTCGCTTTAAGACAATCCTAATTCTTAATACGTTATGTATTACTGAATGAAAGCTCGCTCTCTCTCTCTCTCTCTCTCTCTCTCTCTCTCTCTCTCTCTCTCTCTCTCTCGTGTATGAGAGTATGTGATTATATTTGTGTACTGAAATGCGATGTATTTTTATTTTCGCAATTTCCTTTACCCCCGGATTCGGAGACCAGATAACATTTTAATCAAATTTTCGAAGCAATTGGTCTCGAAGGTAATCCTTAGAATTAAAAAAGCCTCGTCTTTATTTACTGAACTTTATCTGTATATTATTTGCCAAATATAACATGCATTTAAAAAAACTTACCTTAATTTTGATAAAAACAAGAACTTCTGATTCATATGTTGGGTTTTCAATAGAAGTGGCTTTAACAGTAATATTCACCACTTTACCACTGTAGGAAGGCTCCACGTTTTTAATTAAAGTTATCTCCCCTGTCGAGTTGTTGATTTCAAACAAATCGTTGTCATTTTTGTCAATTATATCATAGGTGGACATTGGACAAGATATGTTATGGTTATCTTCCTCTGGGTGTGCCTTTAACCATGCGTAAACAGAAAAAAGGGAAATTTTTTTCTTTATATATCATATCAGCTAAAACCTTTTGTTTACATAAAAAAATTTGTGTATCAAGGCAGTGATTAAAACAAAATTTTAAAAACAGTTTATGTGTTATAAAATTTTAGTTTTTAACTGAATGACAGGATTGGCACTTGTCATCCGCCAATTTGAAAACTTTATTTTTTTACGATCTTCATCAAGATTATAAGATTAAACTACCTATCATTGTCTGTGTAGGGGCTATCCAACCCGTATCACTTGAGGTGAGCTTTCTTCTAGTGGTAATGACAATATTTTGACATAAAGGTTAAAATTTATTTTAAGCAGTATGTTCCTAGTTTTTGAAAATCGTACAGAAAGTTTTGCTTGCAATACATGGGGATGTGTCTTTGGCACAATATAATAAAAATACTAATAAAAACGTAATAAAACAAAAATAAAAATAACAACATAAAAAACCCAATAATAATAATAATAATCGGTTTGTATTCCAGGATAATTTTTAATTTTAAAAGGTTTCCACTGAGTGGCTGAATGGCTTAAATTAATGGATTTGTAAGGATTCTTAAAAAGTATTTAGTTTAACACTTATAACTTAAAAACAATTGTTCTTTATTCACTTAATGAAAAAGAACTAATTTTTAAACACTCAAGATATGTTGTGGATTAAATAGAAATTCACGAATATTATATGAACAAGAGTCCAATGGGCCTTAACGCTCACCTGGAGACATGACCAAAATCGTTTTCAAAATACAATAGTTTTCAAGATAATGAACAATTTCAATCTTCTAATGCAACTATGATCTTTACCTTTAAACATATGACCTTGAACTATATATTAAAATGATCTCCATATCAATACCTTCAATATTCTAACAAATATGCTAATACAAAAAGTCAATAGTTTTCAAGATAAGTAACAATTTCAGTATTTTATGCAGCTATGACCTTGACCTTTACATATATGACCTAAAATCATATATCAAAAGGATCTTCATATCATTGCCTACAGTATTCTAATACACATGCCTATACCAAAAAGTTTAAAGTTTTAAGAATTATGAAAAACGGTGTGCACACTTCATAATACGCGTAGCGTGTTATGAAAAAGTTTGCATACCGTTTTTCATATTATGACTCAATAAACTTGTTAAAAACACATGTTATTTCTTTTAATTTGATTTCAAACACTAAAACTGAAACATAATACAACGTTTTGTTTTATTTTTCTTGATTTTTAATCATTGAAAAAAATTTCCTCCGCTTTGGAACTTTCATCAACAAACAATTTCAGCCAAATGGAAAGAGTCATACGTCACGCCATTCACGTTAAGCGTTGCTATGATTGCGTCGTTATTGCAGTATACCATGAAAAACGAGCATTTGCATTTACGTTGTGTTTGTATGACAGTATGAAATAACAGAATTTAGTAATTAAATACTGAATTTTGTCATGCTGAAAAATTTTACAATATTTCGATATTATAAATCTCATAGTTTTCAAGATCATAGCCTAAAACTGCACAAATCACTAACTAGGTAATGCTTCGATCTTTGACCTTGGCCCCATTTTGAAGGTTATTTCAAGAAAAAGTCAAAACCGAAAACCCCATATCAGTGTCTGTTCAAATTGTCAAGTTATAATAATTTGAAAGCATCGTATCTTTTTTAAACGCAAAAACGTGTAACTTATTTTCAACCGAATTTCACGATTTGTACAAACTACATGTATATGCTTAAGACTCTAGAGAAGCTGAAGATCAAATGAGTTTTTGTCAATAACTTTTGGTATAAGAAAGTAGATTTTTAATTTTTTTTAAATGTAGGTAGCTGTGACCTACATTCTGTAACTATGATAACCAAAAGAAGAGATTTGTAAAGCCACAATGCACCCTGCCAAGTTTAATCACTATTGGGCAGGTAGTTTCCGAGGAGATGTCAAAAACGATGGTTACACAGGCACGGATGGACGACGGGAAGCACGTACGGGTGCTTTGCCATGCCATAAGCTCACGCTGGCGTTCAGTCAGAAGAGCTTAAAACCAAACTACCAAGTTTTTATACAGAAGTAACAAAAGTTTAATTTTTATCCATCGATTACCTGAACGGTTGTAACATGTGTTCCGGTTTTGTACGAATCCAGGATTGACGTATTATAATAACATTGATCAAAGCCTATACCAGAATGCTGAAATAAATAATAAAAGTTAAAAACAATTAAAAACAGTGTATTACACTATAAGAAGTTTTTGAAATAATGTTTTTATTGAAAACAGCTAGTGTCCTTTAGCTTGTATCCTGTCTTATTGATAGATATAAGTAATTATAAAAACTACAAGACTAGCAATTTAATTAGCTATTCCAAGTGCTTGTTAAGTTTGCCAAAATTGCAAAAAAAGGGAAAATGACCTATGATTTACAACCTGATTCGATTCAAATTTTAATAATGTATCATTTTTTTGTTCTCTTAAATATTTTTATAGGGCTATACCGAGTGATTAAAAGTAAGCCTTCAAACCCAATGTTTTAGCGCTATGGGATAGACTCCAAATAAGTGCATATCAGAAAGAGGTTTTTATTATAAGTCGTACTTATTTCATTCGGAAACAGTATATAAAATAGACCAAGTCATGTTACTCTATGTTACTGTGACGAAGTAAATGAAGGTGATCATTAGCGTGTACTAGCTTAAAACTGATAAGAAAACAATGTAATGTCTCCGATACAATGACAATCCACTTCAAGACCATTAATATATAAAACCATTTAAATTATTTCTTGTTTTTAAATACCGCCGAACCATTGATTCTTCATTTCTTGTCTAGTCTTACTGGACTGCTTCAAAAAGGAGGTTTCTTCGAGTTAGAAAACTGATACAACGACAGAAATAATATCTGATTTGAAAAGTCTCTCACTTCTTTTTATTACCTTATATGACGAGTGTACTGTCTGTAAATAACCGGCCTTACATATCAATTCACACGGTTCATTCACTGATCCACAACTGCTATCAACATTTATAGCAGCACTAAAATTTATAAAACATATTTTTTCAGAAAAGATAAAATTTAAAATTTGACACCATTGCTATTCTATATCTTAGCAAATGAAACCTTATACTCTTTATAAAGGTGTGTTTTGTTGGGTACGCCAGGAATATGTTAGAATTTTGTAACTTGCATATACTCCAATTAACATATATAATCAATTAGAATCGCACTTTCTTTTTATCTATTTCACGATTTATTACCTTGACATAAAATTACCTAAAAAACCATTTTCAACATCAACACAGCCGTAATTTAATTCGGCTTGCTCTTTGCATAACTATCTCTCAATTGTATGTTTACCTATCCATGAATTTCATTTGGTTTGACTCATGGTTACATAAATGTATAAGTAGCTATCTGACAACAAAATGTATTACCTTGATCCATAGTTACCTAGAGCCACAGAGCTTCTATTGGCCGAATCTAAAGTTGTAATAATCCCAGAAAGATAAGCGGAGTTGTAATTGTTTTTCAATTTTATGTTAAGTGGTGTATTCTGAAAGAAGAGTTGGCGATTACTCATGATGGCACAAAAACAATTACGGTATTGTTTTTTTTATAAAAAAAATGTAGAAATGGACAATAATACAGATTTTTACAAAATGGGGAAAGTTTATTGATCTAATTAGGTATCTTATCAGGCAGTCCGTAGGTGGAGAAAGAAATTTCTGACTGGCGCAACAGAGTCCTTTAAATTGCAACAAAATCTGGCTGACCTGTGACTGTAACTGGCAAGGCAAATGTCTCAAAAGTAAGGGAAATAATTGAAAGTAATGGTAGATAAACGATTCGTGATACATGTATTGCCGAAGCTGTTGGTATATGACTTTTGTGATGCATTTCATTCTGAAGCGCATTTTGAAGGTACGAATGATTATTTTCGAATGAACTCCAAAAATTTTGACAGAGAACAACAACAACAACAATAATAATAATAATAATAATAATAATAATAATAATAAATAAAAAAAAAAACAGTAAGAAGAAGACAAACCGCTAAGCAATTGCTCGAAATGTTTCCCATATTAAGTTAAAAACAATTTTTCAATATTGTTACTGGTGACGAAACATGGATGTACTATTTCCAACCATTTAGAAAAATTGGAAACAAAATATGGTTAACTAAACAGGTCTATAATTTCTAAAGAAGTATTAGCATATAAAAAGTTTTTTATCAGATTTTCTTCTCATGTGATGGCATTTCCGGTGTCAAAGGGCAAAAGTGTTGTCGAGATGTTATACTTAAAAAGCTTAAGAAATATTATCTCAAACGACACCATGTGCCAGGCTTTAGGTAATGATCGTTTATTTTGTGATAATACTTAAATCAGCTTACTGTCACGCTTTTTGAAAAAAGGATTTATAGATTGAAATTATGTAACTTAAATTGCGGAGAATAATTCGAAGGGATGTTATGTTCATTTTACTTTTTGACTCAAATTTTTGTACAATACTATTACATGTGGAACAACCCTTGTTGTATGTATTGACTTTTGCTACAATTTTGTTAAGGTATGTAAAATATCTGTGTCATTTTGTTTTTCAAGAAGTCTTATTTTTTAACTTTGTCGTTGAGCGAACATATTATGTTTTTCATTTTACACCTTCCCTTTTCAGTAGAGTGACTAACTTAATAACTCCTGCCACGAATCAGCAGAAGATCATGACGATATTGGAACAAGTACATGGAGAATGTACAATGAAGCTTAACTGATATGAGAACAGACATAGACACAAGTTTTCTGGCATCAGGTAACAGAATCTTTATATGTTTAGATTCAGAATTGAAATTTAACTCCCAAAACGGGAAAACGTTTTTGTGAACAATCCTTAAATTGGTTTGTCTTTGGACAAGGCATCTTTACCAGAGAGATGCATTATGCAAATGAGCGTCTCGTGTTGTTCACGATATAAATCGATGGTGTCGTCACGTTCGAGATAAGCAAAATTTATTTTCAGGGAACCAACTTTTATTAACAATTTATGAAAATTTGTTACAGGGATATCATTTAAGTCAAAAGTAGAAAAAAACACTACTAGGATAGTTAAAAAAAAGAGAAGGTCGTGAACTTTCCATTGAAACCGCGAACATCTTTGGATGTCCTCGATACATCAACTTCATCGGGTGTCATCAGAACCATGATGCAAATTTACTAGCTTCAGTAGAAAAATTAAAAAGTGATGAGAATTACTTTTACCAAACCAAACCGAGATATTTGCAACTATCGTCAATAACTGTATTAAAACTAAAATTAAAGAGGCTAATGTTAAACCGCTTTCAGATAATTTTTTAAGTTTTCCAAAAATAGCACCATTTAGTCACATAATCATACATTAGCCACCGGACATTTAATCAAGTAAAATTCTCCACAAACTGCTTAATATATACAAGGATACTTTTCCAACCGTCCCATTTTTCATGAAAACTTCTGATTGTTTTTTTTTTCAATTGGTGTCTTTGTGGTGTTTTGTTATGTAAAATATGTTTCTGCAGTTCATTAACTTTTGTACATTACTGTAGTTGTCTCTTTCTCTCTTTGGTCATGGTCAGTTAAGTAATTAAGTCCCTTGCTCTTAACTAATTTTTCAAAGGCTGGTTAGAAACTTGCACACTCTTCTGCTGGTCATTCAGATGATCTGACATGCTTTGCTTTTAACATTCTTGAATCGTGATGTCTTAGGAACTTCATTTCTGTTGAATTTAACGATGTAACCTTAACCCTTATTGAAAATAAATAAAATAGAAGACGTTTTAAACAAGGGTTCACTTTATTCCTCAAAAACTGCTACATAAGTTCAATGCGCCTTTGTTTTTCTACAATAAAATGACACTGTAAGTTCCTTAAAATTTACTCTTACGTGTCCGACAACTTTGTTTATAATTACAATTTATAATGACTATACAATTTACCAATATTTATCAAATAATTTTCTATTTTTGATTTCTTATACCGAATAAAAAAAACATACCAGTCCAGGTCCATATCCAAATTACTAGAGATTTTGATACAAATTACAAACTGTCATATCGTGTTCAACAAGAACTGTCAATTGATAATGAACATACCATTTTTAAACACATTCTTTATCCATAAGGTTATATAGAATGTAAAAGTAAACAGCTGAAATATACGCTAAGTTGCGTGTCAGAGTATGATGATTTAAAGACTTGTGGTTTTAGTGATCCGAGGAAGAACGCAAGCTTATCAATTTATATGAGTTTAAAGCATTTTTTCTACATCAACGCGTTTCTGTTTTTAGGTAATAATGTTAATGTAAGTATGTACCAAAATAATTTTGTTTGCCTGTAATTATATAATCAAACAGGGTTGCAGACGATTGTGTTAAATTGTTTCTTAAGAGAAATTTGACTTCAGTGCATTAAACGCAACATTTTGATGATTTGAAATAAATTACCAGGCTCATCAAATGTTGATGTAGTCATGAATTTCACAAAATGAATAATGATTTAGAATAGAAATAAAAATCCTGTTATCTTCAAACGCCTATAAAACGTTTTGGACCACTGGACTTCGACTTCTTTGCATCTTCGTTGAAAGTCCATATAAAGGTTATGTTTCTTTTTTGATCCAGATGTTGTTTTTTATGTCTTGTACGTCTTATTCTAACTATGCATTTCTGTCTTTTACTTGTTAGGAAGAATGTTTCAGAAAGAAACATAGGGCTATTTACCATTAGTGCATCACATGATAGAAACTAGGTATTCCATTGGATAACACAGTAGGAACTATGAGAGCATAGTGCCGGGCACTATTGCAATTTTCAAATGACGGAGTTATCTTCCATTCCTAATTTCACCAGGTGGCGCTCACGTTATTGTTTACAGACGACAACATGGAGGCTGTCGGACGTTTCGGAAATCAAAATTTTGAAGTTAATCAAGGTCATGTGATGCACTAAACCCATTATTGCCTTTTGTTGCGGGCACTATGCTCTCATAGTGTTGCTTTGGGTAGCAATAGTGCCCTCGCTGTCGCTCGGGCACTATTGCTACCCTAAGCAACACTATGAGAGCATAGTGCCCGCAACAAGAGGCAATAAAAGGTAAATGGTTCTTATAGCACCACTCTGGACAACTTAACCACGGTTTTCACAGATAGTCAAAATCGGCTACCTATTATATTTTACAACGAGAAATTTAGTAGAACTGTCATGTGTTGATTTTGAATTTCTATTAAATATGTAACACAAATATTTTCATACTCCCATTCCGCCTAAGATTTCTGTATACAATTCAAAAAATAAAACTTACGCAAGATGTTCTGTTTTTTATATTGAACTTGTGGGTGAATGCTGTTCCCTGGTAAGAATAAGTTGTGCTGGTAGAAAAAGACACCATGTTTTGTTGTTTTGAAATACAGTCGCTGCAAATATAAATCCAAATGAGAGATGTGGAAATTTTGGATTCTTCTTCTTCTTCTTCTTCTTCTTCTTATTATTATTATTATTATTATTATTATTATTATTGTTGTTTTTATCATAAACTTTGTTGATACTTGATAAAATATACAAAACATTACCAAACTTGTTAAAAAATTTGATTTGAACAGCTGTGAGTCTTGGCAAAATAAATTTGATGCTTACCTTCCAATACAGATTTCGAAATACATGTTACAACTGTACGAGCCATAACGACTGGCACAATCTCCTCAAATCATATGAATAAACCCTAAATGAAGTCACTTTCACATCAAGCATTAAAGACGGTGAACATCGTAATGTCTAAAATAGAAAAGTAAAATGAATGATAAAAAATCACGTGTTTAATATATTTCTACTTGCAAAATTAAATATTATTCAAATTCATTAGTTTTTTTACTTTGTTTTGGGATTGTGATATGGACAAGGACTGGTATGTTTGTTTTATTTTTGTTAATAAAAGAATTTAAATATAAATTATTGTAATATTAATGTTACTTATCCTTCTATAAATTATTCTTGTTATCATACAAGTATATGACAATGATTTATACATACTAATAACTATCAACTTATCTATGTTAGTATTTATAGTACGTTTTGTTAAATGAGTTAAGTTGAGATACAAATATTACAAAAATTGGTATGTTAACCTTATATTTTGTTTTTAAAGTGTGAGATAAAAAAATTAAGGTAAACAAGTTTCCTAAATGAACCTATTCAAAATAAAACTACATTTAACCAGTGTTATATTTTGTTCTCAGAAACTGTCAAATCATTTTCAGAATATCATTTTTCGTGTTTTTATTTGGCAAAAAGATAAACATAAATGTTAGATGAAGAACATTCTGATAGAATAGTTAGTGATAGAAGAATTCTCAATCCAGGACTGAAAAGAGGAATCGAAGTCTAATAAAGAAAGCACAGAAAGAAAAAGATCAAAAAGAGATTCGCAGCCATTCACTGACTAAAGAGGCTGTGGCTATTTTTAATGAAACGTTTGGGCTATGCCTTAAAAATTAAACAAAATATGCTTTTGGAGGAATTATCAGTCATTAAGAGAAATGAAAATGTACCTAATATACCTTTTAAAACAAAATTAATTATATTTGGTTTAATTTCAATACAAATAGAATTAATCCGTTTGAAAAAAAAACTTGAAATTTCAAAAGGAACAGGTTTCTGAAACTTGACATTAAAAAAGAAATTGGAATTTTGAATAACAGAATATTCTGATGACCCAATCGCTGACGATGGTGAAAATAGTGCTAAATTGCATAATGCCATTAACATTTTCGGTTTTCAAGCGCTATAATTAGTGGAAAAACACCAAAAAACACTTATTTGAAAACAATGTCAAATAACCAGCTTTATGACGGCTTTGAAACATAACATAATATATAAATAATTGCCTACACAAAAGAAAATTACGTTTAAAGGTGTTCCAGAAGGATGTGTGTTTTCTGAAAAAGATAATCATGTGATAAAAGTTTATTTGAAATCAGATTATAGATTATAGATTATAACTCTCTCTCTCTCTCTCTCTCTCTCTCTCTCTCTCTCTCTCTCTCTCTCTCTATATATATATATATATAAAAGGATTACTTAAGTATATATATTTATTTACTTATTCTTTTCTCTCTCTCTCTCTCTCTCTCTCTCTCTCTCTCTCTCTCTATATATATATATATATATATATATATATCGTTTACATCGATATAAGCACAATGTACCGGGTTTGAAATTCCATACAAAGACGACAAAAGATGATCGGTTATCATTCTTTGGGTCATCAGAATATTCTGTTATTCAAATTTTCCCTTTTGGTAAAAAGTAACCAAAAGGGAATTCAGTGTGTTGAATGTTATATCTGGATTCACACAAAGTGTATAGATATAAACACGAACGAATATGATTTACTTTCAATTTCAGACGAAGAGTAGAAATGCTGGCAATGCATCATGCCAGTTTTTTCCGATTCTTTTTATTGTGAAGCTGAACGTGAAACAAGATCGAGATGAAAACGAATCGATTTACCTCCCTACAACAGTGAACTCTCCTGTTAAGGAGAATCACAATATAAACATTCCAGATTTTGACCTAGTGGATGATGTTGACGAGGATCGAGTATTGGCTCCGTTTCAGGAATTAAGAAACCTAAGAAAAAGAACTCTAGAAATGTTATTATTTCACACTTAAATATTAACAGTTTGCGGAATAAGTTTAACGAATACGCCGAGATTCTGTTTGATAAACTCCCTGATATATTATTTTTATCTGAAACCAAGGTGGATGACACCTATAGCCAAAGAACTTTCGATGTACCTGGATACAAACCATTCCGAAACGACCGTAATGCAAACGGTGGAGGACTTCTCGCTTACGTAAGATCATGCCTGCTCTCCAGGAGACGACCAGAATATGAACTGGATAAATCTCTTGAATCTATTGTTATCGAGGTAATTATAATGACTAAAAATGTGCAATTGTTGGTTTGTATAGACCACCACATTTTAAAAATGACACATTTATGAACATAGCATCCAAGGGCCTTGATGAAATTAGCACAAATTTCGACAATATTCTGATTATTGGAGATCTAAATTTTGACCTTCTGGACTCTTATAAAGGGCAGACACTGGTTGATTTTTGTGACATTTTTGATTTTGTAAACCTTATAAAAACAGCTACCTGTTTTGTAAAAGACTGTAAACCATCACTTGTTGATGTTATACTCACTAACAAACCTAATTTTTGTTATAATGCTTTAAATATTAACTGTGGCCTAAGTGATTGGCACAATTTTATTAGTATTGTACTAAAGGGTCAAGTTTACAAAAATGAAAACAAAATAGTTAAATATAGAAGTCTTAAAGACTTCAAAGAAGATGAGTTTAATGAGGATGTGAAACTAATACCGTTTCAATCCATGTATGTTTTTGATGACATTAATGACATTTATTGGGGACATGAAATGTTACTAAATGATGTTCTTAATGCACATGCCCCTATCAAGAACGCAAAGTAAAATCTAAAAAACCGCCATATATGAATGGTGAACTAAGAAGAGAGATATACAAAAAACGCATATTCCGCAACAAAATTTAACAAGCATAGAACATCCAAAAATTGGGAAGCATACCGAAGACAACGTAATTATGTTACCAAGGTCAAGCGTCAATCCCTGCGTCTATACTTTTTTGAAAGATGCAGTGGAGGACCAAAGTCAAAAGACTTCTGGCCAACCATTAAGCCTTATCTTTCTAAAAAGGGTGGTCCTGATGACACCACCACAATACTTTGTGAAAATGATAAAGTCACATCTGATCAAAATAGTGTGTGTGGTATTTTTAATGATTATTTTGTAAATGTAGCCACGGAAATAGGTAAAAATATATTTTTTTCTGATTTCTCTAAACACCCATTGTCGTGAATATTGTTAATAATAAAACTAGGGGTGATAGTAACTTTTCATTCAGAAGTGTTGATAGTAATATTGTCTCAAAGACTATCCACAAATTACAAGCTGGTAAATTAAAGCTGTAGGTGTTGATGGCATTTCAGCCAAAATTATAAAAGCATGCAATAGTGCTTTTAATAGCACTTTAACAAACTTAATAAATTTTAGCCTAAGCAATAATGTATTTCCAAGTAGGCTTAAACAGGCACAAGTAGTACCAATATATGAGAAAAAGGACCCACTAGATAAACCATACTATAGACCGGTAAGTATACTCCCCACCATGTCAAAAATCTTTGAAGGAGTCATTCATGACCAACTGTCTACATTTTTTGACTCTGGTTATAACCCTTTTATAGCAGCCTTTAGAAAAGGTTTTGGTTGTCAAACCACTCTCTTAAGGCTTATTGAGGATTGGAAACAGGACCTAGATAACGGAAAGTGTGTAGGGGCAATCTTAATGGACCTGTCAGAAGCCTTTGACTGCCTCCCACATGATCTACTTTTAGCTAAATTCAAAGCATATGGCTTGTCTGATGGGGCAGCCAAACTGTTGGAAAATTATTTAACTGGTAGACAACAGCAAGTCAAACTAGGTCAGTATACTAGTAATTGGCAGTATATTTTAAAAGGTGTTCCACAGGGGTCAATCCTTGGACCTCTGATTTTTAATATATTTTTAAATGATATTTTTTATCTTGTACAAAATTCTATGTTATATAACTATGCTGATGACAATACTTTGTTCTATAGTCATCATGATCCTGATGTTCTAAAGAGTGTTTTAGAAAAGGAAAGTGTGTTTTTAATAAAATGGTTTGAAGACAATTTTATGCAGGTTAACCCTGATAAATTCCAAGCTATAAGCTTAGGAAAAAAGGCAAATAGCTGTATTAAAGAATTTGATATAATGGGGTCAAATATAAAATGTGAAGAGAATGTCACTCTTCTAGGTATCAACATAGAATACATGTTAAACTTTGACTGCCATATATCTGTTATTTGTAAAAAAGCTTCAAGGCAGTTAGCCGTACTCAAAAGAATAGGTAAATGTTTTAACAAAACAGGGTAAACTAATTATATACATTATACTTTCTAATTTTAATTATTGTCCAGATGTTTGGCATTTTTGTAGCCACGAGAAAGGGTTTTATATCTGATGATTACACTTCTACTTTATGTTCTCTTAAAAAAAGGCCTAAACCTCTTACATATTAACAGAATGAAACTAATGGCATGTGAAGTCTTTAAAATTCTTAATAATATAGCACCTGGTTATTTATCAGATCTAGTTAAAATTAAATTTTCTTCTTATAATTTTAGGAACAGCAACCAGGCTATTTTACCTAGTGTCAGGACCACAAGGTACGGTTTGAAATCCTTCAGGTATGAGGCCGCCCGGATATGGAATAGTCTCCCGAATGACATTCGGGAAATAGATCAGTACCCTGTCTTCCGGAGAATGTTGAATATCTGGGATGGCCCTAAATGTAAATGTTTCTTGTGTCCTTTAATTTTCAGTTTATTATTGTTGCCAGGTATTTTTTAGTCCATTTCTTTTTATGTTACTCTCTCTTTTTTTTTTTTTTTTATTATAAGTCTATGTGTGCTAGCTTGATTTTACGTTTACTTTATTTTTTCCTCTTAAAATATGTGTTAATATGTTGCATGTTTATCTATATATTTTATGTCGATATGTAGTTTAATCAATTGTCTATATGTTACTCTCTTTTTTATTATAAGTCTATGTGTGCTAGCTTGATTTTATGTTTACTTTATTTTTTCCTCTTAAAATGTGTGTTAATATGTTGCATGTTTATTTATATATATTATGTCGATATGTAATTTTATTAATTGTGTATATGTTTACTTGTTTTATTTTCAGTTTTACTTATGTTTGTCGATTACAAGCTCTACTGAGCTTATATTATTTTATTTGTAACGTATCGACGATAAATAAAGATTATCTTATCTCATATTATCTTATCTTTTTTCTTTTTGGACAAGTTAAATTTATAAACATTTGTTAAATGTAATAAATATCATTGAGTCATCCTTGATACTAGTATATTGGTAGGCGTCCAGTATATAAAGGGTTTTTATTACATGTTCTAGATATCGGCGAACCTTGGCATAAAGATTTTTCTTAAAGCTGTTACATTTAAGTATTTTTTATATAATTGTAAAACAAATTGCATTTGTTAAACACAAAAACTACTGTCAAGATATATTTTATGATGACGGATGTCCGTTATATGTGTTTTTCTATAACATTAGATTCAGACCTAGCCTTGTTGATCTTAAACCATGTTTACTGGTTGAATATTGACATGCCATTGTCTGAACACTAACAAACTATTTTACAATATAAAATACTTACATATTTATAAGAATCTACTTATTATCCATTATAACGAAAAAATTAAACCAATGAAAAACTATGTCCATTTTGCTGATAAAAACACAAGCCAAAATGCACGATGTAATACCGATGTATTCACAATTCAACAGTAATGAGAACCCTACAAGCTATATTTGTGATCTCTCTCTGCTGTGTACACGGCAAAATCCGTTTTTTTATGATTCCCCACCCAAAGTTGGGGAATCATATTGTTTTCGTTCTGTTTCTTATTATTATTATTATTATTATTATTTTTATAATTTTTTTTCTTCCTTAAAATTGTCCGGTGCAGAACTTGGAAACGGTATGATGGGTTTCGATGAAATTTGGTACCAACAATCTGCTATTTTGGTAGATATGGATAAATGATCAAATTTTTTTTCTATCTCGATGGCTCAGCGGTTGGTGCGTGTAAATTGCGTAATTCAATTCCAAACATCTTTCTGTCCAATACGTACAAAGATAGATAACTCTTACAGAATCTTCTTCTTTCTTATTCAGTTTCTCAGATATATGAGCGCCCGATAAAAATGGGTAATCTGAATTAATGTATAAAGTTAAGCACTAAACAAAAATGATTGAATGTTAATGAACTACATGTTAATTAAGTGACTAACCTCTTTCTCACATACATAATTTGTTCTTAATAAATTCTCAGTTACTATGTATTAAATTGTTAAAAATATATCAAATTTTTATCAGCACTGCCAAACAAGTTAAACGCATCATTCAATCTCGTTCAAAATTTTAGGATTGGTTCCTGCACCATTAAAGTTTTACATCCATGGGTATTTATTGGGTGAGGGACAGGAAGATGGGGTCTTAAAAACAAAAATCACCAATTTTTCCTTAAACACTTTGCGGTGTGCTATAAAACCATATATAGGGCTTTGTCATAACTCATAAACTAATGAGATCCCCATCCCTAAAGTATATATTTTTCTGGTTCCTAATGATAAAATGAAAAGAATGACACTAATCAAAGACACCTAAGGTCCTTTCCCACTGAAGGGTAGGGCTGGGTGGTGCTAAGTTAATTTTAAACTATTGAAATCCCCACCCCTAATTGATGTATTTTCTGGTCCCTTATGAAAAGTTGAATAGAGTGATATTAATAAAGGGCACCTAAGGTCATTTCCCACTGTGGGTGGTGCTTTGTACATGTATAGCTTTTAAATAGTTAAAATCCTTTCCACTCATCTGTATATTTTCTTGTTCATTATGGACTTTTGAAAAGAGTGATAAAAACCTCCAGGAAATCATTTTCAAGAGAGCGTAGGGGTGGGAAACCAGAATTCTTAACACCCACCCTCAGTCAAGAAACACTATCTTATGGCATACTTGATTTCATTTCTTAAGGCAAGTTTACAGGATAAAATTCCTATTCAAAGAATTGTAAACAAATTCAATAGCATTATTACATGTTTTGATATGGATAATTGCTTTAATCTCTTTGTCAATTATCCATTAAAAGTAGGCTATGGCTACTTCACAGTCATGACGCAGGTCAATCAAATTTGTTGGTTAAACACCTCACAGTTCGTGAAATGGATTTGCTATCAATCAAAGTTGATAATTGCTTTAATCTCTTTGTCAATTATCCATTAATATGTAGGCTATGGCTACTTCACAGTCATGACGCAGGTCAATCAAATGTGTTGGTTAAACACCTCACAGTTGCTATCAATCAAAGTTGAATGCCTGTCCAATCAAAATACACCAGCTAATAGAATTGCCAAATTAATGGATAGGACCTATGTCAGAAGACAGAACGCATGATTCTGATCTATTAAACTTGTATAATTTACATACATTTCGAATTATAAATTCATACATGCAGATTCGGACTCCCGTGATCAATTGGTTTCTTTTAACAAAAAACATTGTTGCAACAATGGAGTATGAGGGAATGAAAATATATATTAAAATGAATACTACTCGAATTATAATTGTACAATTCGATGTTAACTTTAAATTTACTTGTCTTCCGCCCTTTCTCTTAGTCAGGTTTCGATTACTAGTAATGGATACTATCAATCCATCTAGAGATCAGTCCATCAGCAGGTGTATATTTTAGACAATATATAGATTATGGATGGTGGGGAATCATACGTAACTGGTATCCCAGTTACAATCTCTAGTTTTTTATTATTTTTTTTTTAATTTTTTTTTTTAAGTTTAACGAATTAACAAATTATTCTCGACATCTGTTAACTTAATTGATTAAAATATCAAATGTTGAGCAAAATTGTATTAAGGAATTTTTTTATATTAATATTTTTTTGAAAGGTTATGTGTGAATTCCGATAGTTTCGATACAACCCCTGAAAAATCCGTTAAGTATAGAGTGAATTCATACCTTACTAATCCAATCTCTTGATGTGCCAAGAGTTAATGTAGCAAATAAAATACGGATATATAACAACCACTTGTATTTCATAGATGTTTATAGAGATCTATACATCTATATATTTTTTGTTTTTTAGAACTTGTGCGGATAAGGCTGTGTACACCGTAACAGGAGAGTATTATCACCTTACTTAATTAGATATTGCCATAGACACTGATGAGGAATGAATTTCCGAAATGTGCACATCTGGCACATCAAAATTTAACTGGTATTTGTTTTATATATACACTACATGCATTTAGCTTCTTGGTAATATGACAATGTCAACGTAATCAAATAGACTGTATCTTATTATTAACGTTCAATTCGAAATGGATATCGGCTACAATTTTTTGTAATTATTGGCTTTACACGTTGCTATTTTTTTTTTTTTTTTTTTTGTATTTTTGTAAGTTTTATGTTTTTGTAATGTATGTCTTCAGAATGAATGGTGTGTGTGTGTGTAAGAAGAGCTTTACATTGTTATACATAATGGATTCTCACTTTACGTATATTTTTCTCACTATCTAAAATATAGGGGTCTAGGTGTTCAAAATAATAAGAGAAAAGAAGTTCTCAATTTCCTGTATTTACCTTATTACCTTTTACAAGACACGCATTTCGTGGAAAATGATATGAAAGAAATATATGCACGTTGGGGTTATGAAGCGTATATGTCATATGGCAAAAGTAATTTTAGGGGGTAGCGCTTTATTTAAACAATAAGTTTGAATTTAAATTAAAAACGAATTAAAAGTTGATGACGGAAATCTACTTATATTAGAACTGCTAATAGAAGATAATACACTATAACTCTAGTTAATATATACGGACCTAATACAGGCGAACCAATTTTTATAATCGCTAAAATCAACTATACAAGACTTAAATAACGATTTAATAATATTAGGAGGTGATTTCAATTTAGTTCAAGATATAACCCTTAATTATCAAAACTATTAGCAAATAAATAATCCGAAAGCAAGAGATACATTTTTGTCAATTAAAGAGTTTTTAAATTTAGTTGATCCGTGGAGAATAATAATGGTGTTAACCGTTACACTTGGTTTTGCCCCAACCCAAAAAAAAATCCGCCCGTTTAGATTTTATTCTTATATCTGAAGAACTTATGTCATTCGTAAATATATGGGGCCTCGGTGGCCGAGTGGTCTGAAGCGCGCGCTTACGGATCACAGTGCCTCTCACCGCCTAGGTTCGAATCTTACGCTGGACAGATACTAGTGTGAGAAATTTTGTCAGTTCGCTTGCCGAAGGTCGGTGGTTTTCTCCGGGTACTCCGGTTTCCTCCACCATCCAAGAACTGACCGCCTCGAAATAAGTTAAAGATTCTTGACTGGGGCGTAAAACACCATTACTCCACTTAACTCTCATTGGTTAATAAAACAGCACTAATTTACCAAATCACTGGGCGATATTTAGGAAGACCAGAAACGAATGTGTTACATTAATTAGAAAATCCAAAGAAGAATATTTAGACAGTATTTCTAAAAAATTAAAAGAAGGTTATCCGAAATCACAAAATTGGTGGACGATTGCTAAATCATTTATAGGTTCTACTAAATCTACAGACATACCCCCTCTACTTCATAACAATATAATATACGATAACGATCAAAATAAAGCCGAGATATTAAATAACTATTTTACTACTCAAAGTAGACTAAATGAGACTAATGTCGTTCCCCCTGTTTTGCATATAACAAATGTAACTCTTAGCTCTATCGATATAACTTCTAACGATGTTAAAGATGTGCTTCTTGCTTTAAATATAAATAAAGCGTCTGGTCCTGACAAAGTAAACCCGCGACTTCTTAAATACGCCACTGAAGTTCTTGTCATCCGCTCAGTAAATATTTAAACAACACTTCGGACCTTTCCAACTTCGTGGAAAGAAGCAAATGTCATCCCGGATTTCAAAAAAGGTAACCCATTTGATGTCTCCAACTATAGACCTATATCTCTACTTAATATATTGGGCAAAGTTATGGAAAAATGCATCTATTAATATCTAAATAATATTTTAATCGAAATAACTTAATAACTTCTATTCAGTCAGGATTCAGACATGATGATTCTGCAGTTAACCAACTACTTCATTTATCAAATGAAATTTTAAAAGCATTAGATGATGGGAAAGAAATACGAACGGTTTTTTTGTGATATCAGTAAAGCCTTTGATAGGGTCTGGCATAAGAGGTTAATAGCAAAACTTTGTTCTATTGAATTTCTGGAAATTATTACATTGGTTCAAAAGTTACTTAAGTTGTCGGAAACAGAGAGTAGTTCTTCATGACAACCCCCCCCCCCCCCCCCGGAAGTAATACGTGCCGATGTTCCTCAGGGATCCATTATTGGACCATTATTATCTATAATATACATAAACGATATAGTAACGGATATACAGTGCAAAATAAAATTATTTGCTGACGATACCTCTATGTACATAGTGTTTGATGATCCCAGTCAAGCTTCAGATAAACTAAATAGTGACCTCTCTAAAATTAATACACGGGCAAATAACTGGTTGGTAACATTTAACCCAAACAAAACTGAAAACATTATTATATCTAGAAAAAATATGCAACCCTTTCAATCCTAGTTTGTATATAGATAATATTTTGATCACTGAAGTTGACTATCACAAACATTTAGGCACTACATTCTCTTCAAATGGTAATTTTAAATACCATGTTGATAACATCACTAAAAAGGCAACATCGCGATTAGCTATATTAAGAAAACATAAATATCAACTAGATCGGAAATCACTAGAAATTATGTGTATAACATTTATTAGGCCATTATTAGAATATGCTGATGTTGTGTGGAATAATTTAACCTATGATCTTGTTGACAAAATTGTAAAAAATAACATTGAAAAGGCCAGGATAGTAACTGGTGGTATAAAACTGACAAGTATATCTTTACTGTACGCTGAAACTGGGTGAGAAACTATGCAAAATAGACGTAAAAATCACCAATTAAAACTTTTTTTATAAAATCTATCATAAACTGACACCTGATTATCTTTATGACATATTACCATTACAATTTCTGAAATTCATTCCATAATACTAGACGACAGACGAACTTAGAAAGTTTTCTCTGTAGAACAAATCTCTAATTTTATTCATTTTTTCCTTCTGTAGTCCGTGCTTGGAATGAAATTCCTATCGATATAAGATTTATAACTTGTATGATGCGATCATACAAGTTACAACTTGTACAAGTTTTGTTGTACAATTTATAACTTGTACAATTATTTTAGCCAAAAAATAATAACTTGTATAGCTTTAACATGTCTCCATATGTGTGTGAACTATATTTCAATTAACATTCAACAGCAGACGAATTATTACATAAATTATTGATGCATAGTGAGATGAATAATCCAAATTTTAGAAGGAACTAGAAAAGGAAGAGTCTCTAATGCTTAAGAGTGAAAAGCATGCCTCTCGGGGCAAATGTGAGAAAATTTGTCAGTTCGCTTGCCAAAAGCTCTGTTTTTTCAAACCATCAAAAAATGACCATCTCAATATCAGTGAAATAAACTTGACAGGGAATAGAAAGAAAAAAAAGAACAAGGGGAATTGAAATGTGATTTTAATTAACATTGGGAAAATACAAGTCAATAAGTCAGCGAACACATGCACACATTGAGAGAATATAGAATTTGTTTTAACTTGTTGTTACATCCGAGTGAAGCATGGCACCTTGAAGTACATAATAATCCTGAACGTTTACATTTACACTTTGCAGTTTCACAGTCGGACCTACAGCTACAGTGCAAATACTCCTTACCACAACTGAATGATAAAATTTGAATGGATTGTCTGATTGAAACATCCCTTCTATCAGGAACATCATTAACATCCATAGTGTCATTTCCATATATCTTTTCAATCTGTTTCCTGTTTAAAATCCAGCAAAGACCCCAGCTTTTGTTCCCACCTTAAATTTATGCCCAGTTTTATCTAAAATACTAGTAATCCCTTTTATATTTCGGCAGTCATTCGGTCTACTGTCTACTCTTAGAATTGGAATAACAATATTATCACCAATATTTAAGTCACAAATCCTTTTCTTGCTGAGGCTTTCCATTTCACTTGCCTGTATTGCTTGTCCAGAAAGTGCCTATTCCTGGCGCATACATTATTAGACTTACCAACAACAGCTTATTTTGATGTTATTTCCTATATTGTCACATTTTCTGCCATGTTAGAAGCTGTGTTTAGATCTGTTTTCTGTTCATTTGCCTGATCATTGTCTGATTTGGTCATTTTAGCTTAACTATTACTCAATAAACATTTAATTATAAAGTTGTACAAGTTATTATTTTTTGGCTTAAAAAATTTGTACAAATTATAACTTATATAACAAATATTGTACAAGTTGTAACTAGTATGATCCCATTGTACAAGTTATAACTTGTATAATTATTGTGTACAAGTTACAACTTGTACAAAATTATAAGATGTACACGACATATATATATATATATATATATATATATATATATATATATATATATATATATATATATATATATATATATATATAAAATCTTGTATTGTACATTTAGAACAAGAAATATGTTTAAACTAAATAAAACAGATATAAATCCAGGATATAGAACGGATCATTCTTTTGTTAAAATTCAATTACGGTTTACAGATTTAAAAAAGGGAAACGGTTTTTGGAAATTCAATAATAGCTTATTATATGACACCGATTATGTAAATGAAATTAAAAAAATAATTACAAATTTAAGACCAGAATATTCTATTCAAAATACTAGGGGGATGGGTGAAATCCAATTAAATAATAATGATAATTTATTTCTAGATTCGATACTACTTAAAATTAGAGGAAAAACAAGAGTATAGTTCTATGAAAAAAGGGAAAGGGAAAACAAAAAAGAAAGACTAGAGAAACAATTAAAAACATTAAATTTAATGCAAGAACAAAATTAAAAAACTAGCGACCTATAGCCCTTTTAAATGTTACATACAAATTACTTTCCAGTTGCATTGCAAATAGAATAAAATTAGTATTAGACTATTTAATACATGAAAATCAAAGGCCGTTTATTTCAGGAAGTTTTAGTGGTGAAAATACGAGAATTATTTGATACTTTACAGTTAACAAAAGAAAACAATATACTTGGTACCTTACTTCTAGTTGATTTTAAAAAGTGTTTGACTCCGTATCGTGGAAGTTTTTTTCAAGAAATCTTTAAACTTTTTCAGTTTTGGATCCGAGTTAATGAAATGGGTTAACATTCTAAATAAAATGCACAATTATGTGTTATTCAAAATGGCAATTTCTCACAATTTTTTAACATTTCAAGAGGATGTCGACAAGGTGATCCCGTGTCCCATACCTTTTCAAATTGTGTGCAGAAATAATGGCGAACATGTTCCGACATAACAAAAAAATAAAAGGAATTAAACTTAAAAATACTACAATATGTTTACTGCAATATGCGGATGACACTTGTATATTTTTGGATGGTTCTGAAAAAAGTCTGAAAAACTCTATAGACCTTTTATTTCAGTTTTCAAAATATTCCGGACTAAAACCAAATATTGATAAAACAAAAGCTGTGTGGCTTGATTTTAGAATCATTTATCAAATATTTGGTATTAATAAACTTCTAAAGAAAATGAATATCAAACAAAATTCCGAATGTACTTTTTGTAAATCGCATGAAGAAATTATTTCTCATCTTTTCTTTGACTGTGTACATGTAAGGGACTTCTGGGGTAAAATTGAATCGTGGATAACTGCAAAAACAGGAAAAACAGTTACCATTAACATAAAGGATGTTATATTTGGTATTTTAACAAAAAATTCACATGCTCTTAATTATATTATATCTTTAACATAACAATATATTAGTATTAAATGATTCCAAAATAAAATGTAATATCTACCGAAACTGCAAAACCACATATGAAAATATTATTTGATAGGAAAACAGAGATACAAAACCTTAAGTAAATCTAATCTTTTTGTGCAAAAAATGGTGAGTATATACATCATTATTTCAATACATTTCATATCTCGTGAAGTATATTGTTATAATAATAACTATTATTATTATCTTTATTTTTATTATTAGCATTATTATTATAATGTTTCGAACCTGTTTTTAGAAAAAACGTCCTAGTATGAATGATGAATGAATGTGTGAGTAAAAGGTGTCTTTTTCTACATATTATTGTGTAAACTATTTAAAATTATAAATTTAAAGAAAAGTTTATAACCACCTATATTCATCTATATGATTAAAAATATTTAGGTGTTTGGAAAATTTGGTTGAAAATGCAGATACATAAATTTAATACAAATCGACTTACCAGACTTGGATAGAGGAAAGCAGACAGGACTAAAATGTAAACGTTTATCCCCGCCATTGTCATCAGACTTACTAAATTATACTGCGAATTTGCGATACTTTCAAGGTCATTTTCTCAAATCATTTGTGCTATATAGATAACTTATCTTCAACTCACCTATAAAATAATTTCATTTGTGTTGCAATAGAAACGCAAAATTGCAATTTTTAAATTAATCTTTGAAAGTTTCAAACAACATTACATAATACAATAGAATACTATCCTTATTAGTCAAACAACCTCTATCTTATTTCATTGTATTTTTGGCTTGAATCGCAACCTGGTAGACCCAAGTATGATCTTTGCTTGCCGAAGGTGGGGGGTGGTTTTCTTCGGAAACCCCTGTTTCCTCTACCATCGAAGAACTGACCGTCTTAATATGTGGAAATATTTTGACAGGTTTAAAACACTTAACCATTGAAACAGCATAGCTATGGCAGTTATTGGATTATAAATGACATAGCTTTGCCAGGCAAACTGAAAAACGCGCGTCAGCAATTTTTTAAAATTTAAAAGTGCAGTGCAAGAAATTAGAATCTACGAAGAAACTAGGAGTGAATAAATTGGATGAAGGAAATGTAATCTGCTTTGAAAAGTCATAGTTTCTGTCATTATTATTCGTAGAACTTGCGAAACTGACCACATGATGCTACCCAGATTGTGACCCATTTAGGCGCGGTACAACAGCTGATTCAGTGTTTAAATTTTTTACAGGATGAGTTAATTCTGACAATGAGTTACTATGATGTTTTTTCTGTTGTGTTGAGACAGTTCTGTTGTAAGATTATGAGAAGCTTCTCATTTATGGTTCGATATAAACATTATGTGTACCCCAGGTCATTGAGATGCTGAATGGCCGTCACCCGCAAACAGCGAGGAGAGTAGATTTCTATTTAGTTTCAACTTTTGCAGCAGCGCATATGTCGGATAAAAACGGGCAAATGTGCGTTTTAAAAGTGGTTTGAACATGAACCATATATCGGACTCTTCAGGACCAGCCATGGCTTTTTATTATACTGATTGAACAAACTTTGGGATTTTTGTCAGTTTTATCGAAGCACTGGAAACAGCGGTTTTAAAACATTTTTACAGGACAGTCGACCGTCGACCGTCTCCGTTGCATAAATATTCTTTTTTAACATCTGCTATTTTCGTCTGTATGAGATATCTCCCCTCTGAAAATGTTTTGGTTGTATTTCATGTTTTTAAGTTACATATTGTCCAGTATCGTCAATATGAAACTCGATTATGACTGTGATTTTAATTGGTGGTGAAATTAAATTCCATAGCTCGGGAAATAAAATTTACAGAACAGATAGTACCATAGAATTTTTTAGTATTATGGGAGAAATTAGGGTTTCTTTTTAGGTAATTGGAAATTTTCCGTTGTGTATTTAATTCAATATATATTTTAAAATTAATAAATTTTTTTTCTCAGGCTGTGTTGTTGTTTTGTTATGAAACTTCTTAAAAATAGTCCCGAGAGTGAAATATTCATACACATAGTGTAATGATCATGTGATCAATGTCAGTTATTGTACCGTATTTGCCACACGTCTCAAACATGTTTATATAGTAAAGTTGCAAAGCAAATGTAAATATAGTTATTTAACTCAACTCTATTTCATTTAATGCATGGAATTATAAATAACAATCATATTTGATATGATCATTGTAATACACACACAACAATTATCAGTACTATAAAAGTAAGTATTTTGGAGAAACAGGTACTATTTTATTGTGTCATTTTTGAATAACTCACCTTGTTTAAAGCGAGAAGTATTTATTTCAGAGGAAGATAAAGTAAAAGAAATAACAGTCAACGTAATGATAAAACAGGGACATTAAAAATAAAAAAGTTGCTAGATATCCATTTTCAAAAAAAAAAAAAAAAAAAAAAAAAAAAAAAAAAAAATCTGGTAAAATTAAGACCACAAATTGTTACAACAAAATTGTTCACAAAACAGAATACAATGCCAATTGAAAATTATTTTTGTATGAGATGGGAAATTTTTTAACAATTTGTTCACTGTTTGTTAACCATTTGGAACATAGATTTTGGCGTTTTACAAATTAAAAGTTATGCCTACCGTTATTACAAATTGAACATACATTTTCCCTTTAATATACATTTGTGTTTAATGGTCTAGCTGCAAACCCACAGATTTAATTGACTATAATTGCATGCATTTATTTGCACGATGACGTTTCATGTAAATTAATATATAGCACAAATACCAGTTGAATTTAAATGTGTCCAGATGTGCACATTTCGGAAATTCATTCTTAATCAGTGACACTCAGACCGAAAAGTTTGATAATGAAAAACATAAGTCAAACACTTGAAAATTAATGAATCTAAAGTTCCAAAATTTTATAAGTCCAAATCCAGCTAAGAAATGCTTTGCATGAGGGAACAAATCTTAGTTTTAAAATTTTTTTTTAGAATTTAAGGCAGCTGAAAATTTTGTTAAATGGTACATTTTTTTACAGCACAAAGTACTGCCTACTGAGTTATGGATACCCTCGGGGAGTTTTACTCCACCAGCAGCGGTACCCGCTCAGGGGTAGTAAATATATAGCACGAATACCAGCTGAATATAGATGTGCCAGATGTGCACATTTCGGAAATTCATTCCTCATCAGTGACACTCAATACGCTTTACATACTGTTTAAAATGTACATGCATAAAAAAGAATGGTAAAAACAAGATAAATACTTAAATTGTTTATATATATAATACAAACACCAGTTAATTACCGATGCGCCAGATGCGCACACCCCGGAAACTAATTCCCCACCAGCGACACCAAGACCGAAAGTTTGATCTTACAATAGCTTATTTTATGAGCATTATCCGGTTAATTAAATTAAATAAAATTAATCGAAAATTCTACTGATTATCAAAATTATATAATTTTAGAAACAAATCTTAATAAAATGTTATTGTTGCGGCATATTACTATTGAAATTATACAATATCGAAATCTCGAGGCTTTAACGAAAGAATAATAAATAATTGTCGAACCGGCAGATTATCCCGATCACTCGTCAGCTATAACTCGGTACTTATTTAACTCGGCAGATTTTTGACCACTCGAGCGCTCGACTTCATCTGTATTTCGTTAGCTTTGGGGGCTGCTCAGTCCCTTGTAGGGCAAATTTAATCATGGTTACAATCACTATTACACGAATATCGCGCACACCTAGTGTCGTCCGATTATCTAACTTTGCAGTTAGTCGATGAATATGGTGACTTATTTCTGACATTGACATAATTTTAGTCGACATAAAATTAATCTCATGTTGACTCAATATCTTAACAAGTCGAGATAATATCATGAAAAGTTGTGATATTAAAATAAAAAGTTAAGATAAATAACACGACATTCCACGATACTTATGTAGACCAGTCGTGGTAATTATGTTGATATCTCCTCTTATTTTCATCGCGAAAAGTTAAACATTTTTTAATCTCAAGGATTGATCACGAAAAGCTGAATAACTGCTGACGGCGGCTAGTTTTCTGTTGGGAAATGAAGAGCCAGAACAGGTCACAAATTATATTCAGAATCTCATGATACTTTTGTGAAGTTATGTTACAATCTACTGCCGTTAGTGTACCAACACCATGCCAAGTGATGCATCTCCATATCATAAGTTCATAACGTGGCTGACATCTGCGATGTGTCCCCAAAGGGCGTCCATTCTTCATCTTTATTCCACAACACATAAATCCTTTCAACATTTCCAATCATAATTTTCAACTTATTCGAAAATAACACTTTGTTTTAGAAATTATTTATGGTAAAATTTCTTTTTCTCTACACCATGACAAACGTTTTTTCGGTTAACTTCTCGGACAACTTCTTTTTTCTTTTCTACACATCTATGATAATTATGTTTATATCAATTAATCTGTAGTTCTTTTGGAAATAGGTTTCTCTCTGTTTTCATTAAATTTGTTTGTAATATCTGCCAAACTGTCCTTTCTGTTAATTTTAACAAGCCTTTCCAATTTTCTATAGTTCCTTGTCGTCACGGAAGAAAGTCACCCGTTTCGTTTAATAATTTCCACCGAAACCTCGTTCCTCAAATTGTCTCTGAAGATGTCCAATGGTAGACTTTGGTGTATTTTATATTTGCTACAGTCTGTTTTCATTTAGTAATATTTCTACCTCCTTGCCTAGTCCTTGCCAATTCGCTACATCTCGCTTTATAGACTTTCAAAATTTTGTAAACAAAGCAGACAACTATATCACGTGACTCGAATGTCATACTATCATATGTCATACTGTCTCCTGTATGACCTACTTCTGGCAAAGCTCCATGCATATGATCCGAAGAAACGGCAAATCTCCTTAACAGTTACCTCAGTGAAGGCAACAATATAATATACAGGACACAGTTATTCCCTGAGAGGAAAATGTTACACTCCACGGAATTAATATAGACTACAAATCAAAATTTGATAACTACATGTATATGTTAGACATATGTAGAATAATCCCTTGCTAGCTGGTTGTTTTAAAAAGAATTGGTAATACGATGACTGAACAGGCAAGCTTATTATTATCCATTTTTTCTCTTTTTTAAATGGCATTTTTGTAGTCAGTATAGTCTAGCAAAATGAAAAAGATACAGGAAAGGGTTTTTCTTTTTATTATTGATGCTATGATTCCCAAATTATTACACTTTCAATCATTAAGAATATTTTTCATAATATATAGAACGAAAAACATGACGAAAGTGTTCAACTTTATAAGGATCGGGCAGTTTTTTTTACGAAAAGCAATCCTTGGCTGTATAAAGCAGGACATTCAAATAATCATGAACTGATCTGTTTGAGTAATAATAATTTTATTTTCCATAAAAACATTTTGAAGTTATGATATATAAAGCTTTTAATAAAATCAATAAAGATGTCAACAAAAAAATATGAGCGGCGGATGTAGAATATCAATTGCAAGTTTATAATATTTTTGTTTTACAGTTCCAACTTTATTTCAAGCACAACAAAATATTTTTTTAATTGCTTTACATTTTCATCTTTAGGGTTAATTACGAAGATGTACCTCTCAAAATGTTGAAAATAAGCTTCATTGATTTGATGACGATTGGTCATTTTTATTCCTTGATTGATCAAGACACTTTAATTGGTTAAGGGTACGTGCGATTAATAAGGATCTTGGCATTCTCTGCTTTTTATAGCCTTGGAAGTTGTGTACATACTCTTATATTTACAATCGTACTGAATTCTCTTCAGTAAACCCTTTAAGAGCAACTGAAGATATTTCCCAATAACTTTGGTTGGGCACGTGCGACCTTTAACCCATGACGTCAGGACCTGTATCACTTGCGTATGAATACGTGAAAAAAAGTTCTACTACAACACTGTTGACAAACAAAACCTTGCAGTGGCGATCAGCTGATCGCTATGTTTTTTTGTTGCGTTTTTTTCCGAAATCGCTAGTTTATCAATCAGATTAGAACTTTTTCAGAAATTAAATAAAATTTAGTGATAATGCAAAGGATCAATCTGTGTTTGTGTTTTTTATACAAGAAAACCAGGACCATGTCTGGATTTTTTGTAATAAAATTCATTACTAAGAAAACCGCGAGCCGTCTGCTTTGATCTTTTGACCATTGGTATTGCAACCACAAGAATGTATTGCGGAAGTGTAGGAAATTTTGATATTGGAATTCCATGGTCGTTCGATGAAGAAAGCCTGTTTCAAATGGACACCAACGAGGAACTTGCAACAATTAATGAAATGGATTGGGAGGGCTTGATTTGTAGTTTGCCAGAATATGGAAAGATGAACACTGACTTGAAAATGGCTGCATTTGACGGACTTCCTGCACCACAGTCGCCATTGGTGAAACAGAAATCTAAAAAGAGATTTAAGACGGTCAACTATGAAAAACAAAGAGAGTATGAAGGAATGGTGCAAAGCGAAGCAACCAAGAGAAATACCCGCTTGGGGCTGAAAATACTTCAAGGTTTGACATAGCACCAAAGCACAACACAAACTACAGTACAAAATCATAACAAATTTTAAGAACAAATCCAATCAAATTTCAGTTAAAGTTCTATATAGCAGTATAGTGTCATGCCCTGTTTCATCATATAGGTTCTTTCTTCATAATTATTGCCTCATTGTTATTTAAAACACTGTTTGTTCCATTTATTAGGGGAATTGTTTATCCGAGTCCCTGATGTAAACACAAACAATACAATGAAGTATAATGAAATGCAAGCAAGTACATAACACATTACCTGGCATAACAATACCATCACTGATTGGTCTCCAATTCTCTTTCAGACTGGCATAACGAATCATATGGCAATGATATGGACTTGGTACACATCCAACCTGCGGATCTGGCCATAAAACTCAAACAGTTCTACTGCGAAGCTAGACCACAAACCAAACAGCAACAACACAATGATCAGTCAGTAGATCCACAGGCAGAATATCACAAGAATTCTCTAAAAAAACATTCGGGCTGCCATAAACAGGCACTTATCAGACATAGGTCGGGAAATTGACATTGTTAATGACAAAGATTTTAAACAGGCCAATAACACACTAAACAGTCTGTTGAAAGAACATGTGGCCTCATGCACTTCTAAACCAACAAAACATAAACAAATTATTAGCCAAAGTGATTTAATTAAAATTTCACATTACCTGGAAAACGCTGTATCACATCCTATCAAACTGCGTTTGTGCGTTTGGTACCTGATTTCACTGCATTTCGTCACAAGGGGTTTAGAATTCCACTCACAGTTAAATTACAACTCCTTTGAATTTAACACTGATGAAAATGGCAAGGAATATGCATCTCTCAGTCACGAGACCAAAGCAAAAAATTATCAGGGTGGTCTTCACTCTGAGGAAGCGTTCTACGACAAACGCATGTACGCAACTGAAAATAGCTCCTGTCCAGTTGAAATTTTGAAATTCTTCCTCAGCAAAACAGACAAAAATGCATCCAGCCTATTTAATCACATATCCAAGGATGCACTGGTACATCCAATCTACACCGAACTTTGGTACACAACAAAACCGTAATCCATTTTCTCTGTTTTTTTGCCAGACATCTGCAAGCAAGCCGGGTGTCAAAAACGCTACACAGCTCACTGTCTCCGTGCTACGGCAATCCAAGCAATGAACGATGCTGGCATTGAAACCAGACATATAATGTACATGTCAGGGCATCGTAATGAAGCCAGTGTACGCAGAGCTCTACACCCGAGAATGTTTTACTTTCCAAAAAAATCTTTTAGCAATGTTTTATCCATTCCTTCGCCATTCATTCAATTTGCGCGTGACCAACTGAAAATATCACCCAATAAATTCAGTACAATCAAAGTTCAATCCTTAAATAAACAGTGTTCATGAGACCAAGTTAATTGTTGATTGATTTGTTTCGCGACGTATCTTGACAAATGATTTCAGTAATAAAATGGAATGTAAAATCTGGAGAGAAGACTGTCGCGAAATCAATCAGACACACGTACAGATATATAGATGATGTTTTATCTATAATAATACTCAATTTGGAGAATATTTGAATGCCATCTATCCAATCTATCCAAGTGCGTTTGAAATAAAAGACACGACGGATTATTTATGTTCTGCTTCATATTTGGACTTATACCTAAATTATGACACCCACGAAAGTTTATATCTGAAGCTATACGACAAAAGTGATGACTTCAATTTATCTATTGTCAACTTTCCGTGTCTTTGCAGTAATATTTCTGCTTCTTCTGTGTATGGTGTATACGTTTCACAGTTAATACGTTATAGTAGAGCTTGTTCTAACTACGGGGACTTTCTACAACGAAGCAAACTTCTTACAATTAAATTGTTGACTCAAGGATGCTGCAAGCCTAGGCTAATAATGGCCCTTAAAAGGTTTTATGGCTGTCATCACAATATTGTTGATATGTATTCAGTCATTGTATCCAAACTTAAAACTGGATATATTTGACTTACCAGAGCCCATTGTTTCTTTCGTTTTCGGAATTGACTATGCACGTGACGTGTGTAGCTAGCTAGACAGGAGGTGCTTTCCATTTCCGGAGCACCCGGGCTCACTACCTCGTTTGCAGTTCACGTGTATAATTAAATTTGCCGGTTTTCAAAGTTTCTACTTTGTTTTTATGGGGGGATTATGATTTGGACATGGACTGGTACGGTTGTGTTTTAATTGTTGCAAATTTAGAGTGGGCCCAGAATTTCAGTAAGAAGAAAAATGGAACTGCCCCCACATGTCAACGGTCTAACATAACACATATCAGTGATAATAATATTCACCAGTTTACTAGAGAGTTGAGTAATGGTGTTTAACGTCCCAGTCAAGAATATTTGACTCATATCAAGACGTCGCCAGCTATAGGCGAAGGTGCAGTTATTTTGCCTGTGCGTTGCGCTGATGGCATTATACAGCAGGGTTCTTTATCGTGCCACGCTGTGACACGGGACCTCGTTTATTTTAAGTTCCCATCCAAAAGAACCGTGACTCTTCATTTCGTAATGACGAGTGCTTGGCGAAAGAACAGTCACTACCAACTTTCAAGTCTTGGGTCAGATTCAGTCGGGGTTCGAACCCACGACCTCCCACTTACGGAGCGAATACTCTACACCATTTAATAGAGGGTGAAGGTTTAGATTTGTTGGGGTTAAATATTTAAAGGCAATTCTGGGTTGATTAGATGTGAACCATCTGACTCTGTTGTTCAAACCTGATTTTCATTCTAGATTTAATTGTGATCAGTTTGATTTTTATGTTAAGAATTTGGTACTGGTTATTTCTATTATCACACAACAGTAACTGTTGTAAAAGTGGTCATTAAACCGCACGTAAACTTTATTTTCATAACATTAACCTTGTTATTTATAAGCAATGGGGGACCAACTTACCTATAATATTTTAAATTGCATGGCAGAAATGTAAACGAATGTCATTTGAGACCCAATTCAAGATAATTTTGTTTAGATTTAGGCATTTCAAACTCAATTTTTCAGAAAAAAAAGTTATGTAAACCGACATAACTCACACCTGACACAATAAGCTAATTGATTCTTAATTTGATTCATATGGCCATAAGCCATGCTTATAGGCATTAGGTTTTTGTCTCACTTAAGTGATAGTTTTTGTTGAAACCTTTTTAAATTTTTTTCTACAACCTGATTATGTAACTTCCATTTTCTGGTTTCAAATGGAATAGATTGATTAATCGATACATCATAAAATCATTTACTAAGCCCATGTTTAAATCGATTTTCATTCATAAGATAGAGTGGTCATGAATGTATATTTTGTATCAAAGCTGACACATTGCAATCGATGGATCTTTCTGACTTCAGTATTTTAAGTACTTTACATTAATTTTATGTACTGTGATATTATGTTCTTTGCCTTATATATATATATATATATATATATATATATATATATATATATATATATATATATATATATATATATATAATTTTGAGTCGAATTACAAGGTCCACATAGCTTACGATATTTCTAGATGTTTTAAACATAAAATAAAGCTTTTTGTATTATTTATTGTCTTTGACTACTTTCTTTTTCCGTATTCTTTTAAAGAGACCTTTTGTAGTGAAGCAATAAAGAAGACAACAAAAAGTTAAATCATTTAAAATATCTTTATTATTACATTTGTTTGTGTATATTGATTTATACAAATAACAATTATTATAACCGTACGCATCATACTAACGAATAAAATTGTTCCTAATACGACTATTTTTTAACTCATGGACAGTCTGTAAATAATGAAAAAAAAAAAAATATGTAAAGAAACAGTCTAATAATACCGGTAAAATCTTCTTAAAACTAAACTGTAAACAAAACTACAGAAATCGAAATTCTTGCGATTTAATCTGTGAAATTTCAATCAAAAATCTTTGTTATTTAACTCTGATATAAAAATGATTTCCACAAATGGACATCGAAGGACAAACGGTGCAATCGGTAAAGTCAAAATACGGATTGTTTCAATTTCTTTCAAACAGCACCAATTGTAATCGGAAATTTTAAAATTACAAAGGTCACGTGATATAGACCCTTCAATCAGAAGAACATGCTCATGTACATAGAGAAGAAATGATGTTCTAGGGCTTAAAGTTGCTAAAAAATTCGTGCTTTTAATGCATATCGCGTACATTCAGAAAATTTCAAAATGAAATCACATTAAGTTCTAAATTAAACCAGAGACAGATGATATTTTTCCAAAACTTTAAAGAATTCAAGGTATTAAATTGTTCAATGAAGTCATTCTATCAGAAGGTTACTTACAGAAACAAATTAAAATGACGTTACAATAAAAACATAATGGCGTTGAGATTTTTATCGCTACTGGTGCAGTCACATAAAAACAATGTTACAAAATTGTAAAATTGTTTCATTTATAAATTGCTAATACTATGTGCATGCTGGGCATGAAAACAATATCGGCAATATCCTTTTCTTTTTTGAACGGTTAGTATAATACTATACTTACTGTTTCCATATGGCCACTCAAAAAGACTATCAAAAATATCCAAACAAAGTGTTTTCCGTGCTGATTGGTTCAAACGTTTAAGAGCTAGCAATGGTATGGGATGGTTATTTCTGGAGAATATTTCCACCCAGAAATCTTTACATCTGTCAAACTTATCGAAACTTATGCAAACAGACGCAAGAAGGTAATCTTTATAAATATCAAGGAATCGCCATTCTGACTGTACTCCAACAGCTTCAGTTAAAGCTAAATCAGAAAATGGGTTTAATCAGAAACTTATTTGGATAATATATATATTTAACAAAAGTACCTGCTTAATTTTGCTGTTCTTTATGTGCACATATCGGAAATGTATTCCTTATCAGTGACACTAGGGGCCGAATAAGTTAATAGATAAAAAGTTAATAATCCAAACGTTTGAAAATTAATGAATCCAAAGTTCCAAACACAAATGAATCCAAATCCAGCTATGGAATGCTTTGCATGAGGGAACAATCCTAAGTTTTAAATAAATTTAAAAAATTAAAACGGCAAAAATTTTGACGCAAGGTAAGTTTTCTGACAGCACAAAGTACTGCCTACCGAGTTATGGATACCCTCGGGGAGTTTTACTCTACCAGCAGTGGTACCTGCTAAGGAGTAGTAAATATTGAATAAACCGGTAAATAAATAAATGCATGTGCAAAATTAATTAAGAAGCCGTATAAATTATTTTTTTCAGATACGAAAAAAGATCATGGGTAAGCTTAAAGAACATTTGGATGCAAGATTGACAATAAGGTGAAACTTTTGAAAAGTAAGATATATATAATTATATATATATATATATATATATATATATATATATATATATATATATATATATATATATATATATAAAGAATTGCCAAATTTTCCATTGGCAACACAGTGTGACAGTGGATCGGTAAAAAAGTTACCTGAAATCTCCTTGTAACCATTCTTTTTTCCAGTGGCGTTGAAGAAAAAGTCGGATTCAATGCAATTACATGTAGCAATTGACCTATAAAAAGAATAAAATTTATGTGGTGCTTTTGAAGAAATGTATCAATAAAAATTCATAACACACACACACACACACACACACACACACACACACACACGCGTGCGCGAATAAAAAAACACACACACAAAAAAAAATTTTAATACAAAAAAAGATACAAAATTTTAAGACATAAAGCTTTAATAAATTTTATTAGTTGACCCTGATCTAAGCTATTTTTGAGGTTTTATTTTAAATAGTGGTGCTTAGGATTTCCTGTGTTTTTCTTATATTTTTTTCTTATGGCGTAAATGATTTATGTTACATGTTACGATTTTAATACTATTAGCCTTGCTGAATTGTACTATTATTACAATTCAGCCATAAAAGGAGCAGTTCTATCCTTTAAGCAACGGTTATTTACAGTTAGCATAAATTGTTTCCTAACAATAAGTACATTGTATATGCCACACACACGCACACACTGTAATATCAACAGTCCACCTACACTCAACAGAATTTGTAATTAGTTCCCCTAGCATGGTGAAGTAGATTTGCAGTGCCAAAAGCGGTTAATGTTTACTATGTATTTTATGTAATCTTGTTTTAAATTCCAAAATGTATTGGCACGATTTGAATCATGATATATTTAAATTTCCGATTGATATATTCTCACAATTTATCAGGACCGACAGAAACAATTCACTAGAAATTCGAACACTTTATTCATAATATATTCCGAAAAAAAAGAAAAATTTAAAAGCCAAAGGAAAAGTGAATGTCGTAAGATTTTTGTTCATTGAGATCACGCTTGTTTTAATCGGATCCCCTCTGCAATTTTCCATCATGCTGCATTCAAGTGACCACAAGTCTGTAGAAAAATCGCCTTTCTTACACATGTACATGTAGGTTAAATTTTTTATGACCTGCATATTGGTAAAGATGACATTGTAATGATTTCAAGAAACAATTTTACTACAAGTCAATATGTTCAATAGGAAATCACGAAACTGACCGCGCTGATACTGTTCAATTAAATGAGACTTTAATGGAGTCTTTATATTTTTTTAAATACAATGATGTAACAAATATTCTGAATCAATAAAATTATATATGTGAAATCTACCACTTAGATCTAAGGTGACCGATTACAAATTTTGCTGAATATAATTTCCCTATATGTTACGAGACGGTAAACTTAGTAGGAGTGTTTAACCTGTAGAATAAGTTATATTAGGAACTAACAGTGCACTATAAACTGACGTCATTTCTTACAAAGTCAACAAAGCGCTTTTTCGACTTTTTTTCTTTTGTAGTTAAGGTCATTTAAAACTGTTTTGATTTAAAAAGATAAATCAATAATAATAATAACCTCCCGGACAGTTTTCCCGTAGCAGAATCATTTTGTAATGGCCGGTCAATGATTATCCTAAAACTACTGAGAACATTACTCATTGGAAATTCTTTTGGTGTTTTGATGTACTGTGAATACCAAGTACCTTGGATCTACAATTATACAAGTATGGATTGATGTTATAAAATCTGAAAACAAGAAAAAATCGAACCAAATCAAATTTTGAGTGGTCTGAGGCACCGGCTTACGAAACACGACGCCTCTCATCGATGTAAACCCCACTCGGGCATAATATCCCTATTTGAAGACGTTTATCAGCATGCTTGTCAACCCCATGTGGTTTTTCACCTGGCAATCCCAATTTCCACCACCAACCAAGAATTGCCCTAGTCGATAAAAGAGAAATTATTTTGACTAGCGCTTGATAAATCATTACTCCACCCAAAAGTAAATGCAAGCGTTTGACACTTAAAACAATTCGCACAAGTTTCGGGAGATCGTTAAAATCCGTAACAATGTCTGGCCCCAGTTTCACCATAATTTCTTACCTAAGATTTTCCTTAACTTGAATTGGCAAATTTTGGTCATTTCTTTTTGAATTGAAAAAAAAAAAAAAACACTTTTCATAAAATTTAGTACAGGTTTGACAAATTTAAAGCAATCTTTGAAATGATATCTCGAATTCCTAAATATTTAAACTATAAACCAAATGATTTAGGTTTCAAATTTGCTGGATTTAAGTTAAGGAAAATCTTAGTTAAGAAATAATTGTGAAACTGGTGCCTGGCATGCAATTTTTGAAAACTTACCTTTTTCAAGTCGATATTTCCGATAGGAAACGGATCTCCGGGATCACATGCTGGATCAAGATACTTAGCTGAAATAAACAAAATTAGGGAACAAGGCTATGAAACATGTTTGTTGAAAAAGAACCAAAAAATTTATTTCAGCCAAATAATTTGCCATCTAAAGCTTGATGTGATTGGAGATGACATTGTTCATCTGCTCGGTTACAATAAAAACATCTATTTACATTCCTAAGCTAGCAACTTGAAGCTCACTTAGCGAGTTGAGAGACCATAGGTTCTGTAACGAAACAGTGGCTCCGTATGTCACGAAGTAGAAGTCGTAAAAGAGAAACAATGATGACCACTGTTGGGTCTTGGATCTGTTAGTCTGTATACTCCTAACAACGTTTATTTGTGATTTCCTAGAGCCCCCCCCCGGCTTCCCCCCAAAAGAGAGAGAGAGGCGGGGGAGAAGTGTAAAGTGTGATTCAAAACCGCGTCAAATGGCATCACTCACTAATTGACTCATTTAAAATATTCAAAATACAGGGGCACTTAAATAATGCGTAAATGATATCACTTACTAATATATTTTTACAGGAGTTATTTTCCTTTAATCATAAGATTTTAATAAATCTTTTTCTTAATAAGCAAGGTTCGTAGGTAAATCTGATTCTATATTTGGTAACCGTGGTTTTATAAACATTTCATGTCCCCTTTTCGTGTTTACTTTCTGAGGCGTAAAAAAAGAAAATACTATACGTCCTTTGATACAATTTTTCCTTTGAAAGAGTAATGGACACCTTTTTGATGGTTTGAATATTGCTTGTAAATTATAACTACTTCATAAACTAACGACCAACAGCGGAATTTGAGAAAAAATTAAAACACAATTTTCATTTCTCTGTATTTTATTTCTGAAGAAACGTCCGTATTTCAGGTATCAGCTTAAGAAAAATTAGGTTACTTGATAAACTGCATGCTTAAGACAACAAAGATCCAGAATATCCAGTCAGTTACTGACTACAAGCTTTCCAGTATTTTTTTCTTGTTTTGATTTATCGGCATAATAAAAATAGACGATGTCCTGTTTTTTGACTATTTTTATTCAATTATAAGAATTTATTAAATGTAATGTAAAATAAGTACATGTACTCCTAAAGTCCGTCTCTGTAATCATCAAAGTTTAAGATCGAAGTTTTTAATATTGCCAACCCTTAATCCATTGTCGCTATATTGCTATTAAAGTAGTCAAGTTTTCTACTTAGTAATGCATTTGAAACAAAAAATAAAATAAAATAAAATAAAATAAAATAAAATAAAATAAAATAAATAAATAAAAAAAACCTAATATACCTAGGATTTTTAAAAACTAAACAGGTCCGTCCAGAACATTTTGCGACCTCCATAAATTTTCACATTTTGTTTGTTTGTTTTTTTCTTCGAATAAAAAATGTGTTTTAGATTACATTAAAACGTATAATTCTAAAAGAATTTTAGAATACGATACAAATACGTAATGTAATTTCTGCTTTTAGTTTTTATATGTGTAATCTTAAAATTATTATTATTAATAATCATTAATTGAAAAGGCAATTTTTCATAAATTTGAAGAAAAATTTAGTGACCTTCTTGTATATTGCTACATAATCTTATTATTGAAAAATAAATAAATTATAAAACACTAATATAAATTGAAAAATGGGGGAACATCAATGCTACTGCGGCGCACGGCTGTTCAGTTAACCGTAGTGAGAAAAGTTCTGAAAAAGAATCCTAAGAAAACAACTACGAGGCCAAAAAAAAAAAAAAAAAAAAAAAAAAAAAAAAAAAAAAAAAAAAAAAAAAAAAAAATTAAAGTAAATTTTGGTTTTAATAAATTTTCTACAGAGACAATCCGAAAGAGTTTCCATCAGCAGGTAGTTATGTACCAGAGAGGAAAAAAGGCAAAAACGTTTCTCTTGGGCGAAGGTACATAAAACAAAACCAAAAACAATTATTTTTGGAGAAATATTTTGTTTAAAATTTGAAAATCTTTTTTTAACAGTCAGAAAAAATTCAGAGTATGACGTTATTCGTATGAAAAGTACAATTCAAGAAGCATTAAAAAAAACTGTGAAGCACCCTGCACATGTCCACGTATGGGACATTATCTCATCCTATGTCCAGATATCTTAAAAAGAGTGACTGTAGGAACTTTAAATAGCGAAACATACCAGTCAACTATAATAAATGAGGTAGATGTTCTCTGTAAATGTTAAGTATTTCCTTATAACGAATAGATTTTTCAGCAGGAAACACACCTTGCCATTAGTCCAGGACAACCCTAGCGTTCTTGAAGAACAAAAGAGTTAATGTTTATATTTGGACTCCAAGTTCTCTAGATGTCTTCGATTGAGAACGTTTTGGATTACATTGGTGAAAGAGTAGCCCCAAATTCACAAACATTTACTGTCAAACTGCATAAGTCTGTTAGTTTCAATTGGTACACTATTGATAGAACTTACCTTAGAAGTCTTTATAGATGTATGATAAAGGGAGTAGCTGATTTGTATAAATCAAGAGGTGGTCAAACTGATGTATTGAGAAGGTGGGATAATGATTTAAGCCATAGCAAGGCCGGGTCGCAAAACTTTCTGGACGGACCAGTATAACTTTATAACAAACCAACAATATGCGTCGTTATTATACTGTTTAAAAATGTTTCTTTTGTAAAAAATGATATCACGTGTACCTTTTTCGTTTTTGTAAAACTAAATCTCGAAGTAAGTAATAAATAAAATAAAATAAAATAAAATAAAATAAAATAAAATAAATAAAATAAAATAAAATAAAATAAAATAAAATAAAATAAATAAATAAATAAATAAATAAATAAATAAATAAATAAATAAAATAAAATAATAAAATAAAATAAAATAAAATAATAAAATAAATAAAAAAAATAATAATAAAATAAAATAAATTAAATTAAATTAAATTAAATTAAATTAAATTAAATTAAATTAAAATATAATTAAAAAAAAATAAAATAAATAAAATAAAATAAAATAAAATAAAATAATTAAATAAAATAAAATAATAGAAAATAAAATAAAATAAAATAGAATAAATAAAATAAAATAAAATAAAATAAATAAATGAATAAAATTGTGAAATACGATAAAAACATTCTCTCCTGGTTTAAAATTCTCGAAATTAGTGTCATTAAACCTTTTTGAGAAAGGGCTTGTCTCAAATTGTCGAAAAATTTTATGCTGGAATGCAAAGATGATTTCCGTCCTTAGGAAAAAAGCAGAATACTTCATAAAAATTACTGACCTCCAAAACAAATAGAAATACTGCACGTGATAAGCCAAAAGGATAAAAACACGTAAGTATCCATTCAATCTATTCTTAAGCAATTCTTATATGGTGTAAAACTGAATAAAATCTCAAACTGACGATACTTTGCTTTGACTTCGTTTAATAAAAGAAATATACAGTGTTGTATTTAACCGTAGGACAGACATAACAATGTATTTACATTAGTATAGAATGAAACGTACATTAAAGAGCAGCGTTAATGCCATTTGACTGACATTGTCGTGGCGTTTAACCTTTATGCTTTTATGACCTTTAGCACATACTGTCGTGTATCGCAATGATAATTGCAATTATTTATTTTCAGAGAACCCATTTACCTTAGCGTACCTAAAATGTTAAAATCCGAATTCCCCCGAATTCATTTATAAACTTGGCAACTTGTCACTGATATTTGACGCTATAAGTTTTGAAATTAACAATAAAACACATCTTTAACGAGGTTCATAAGTGTACAAAGTGCAACCCAATAACGCTTGTGCGGAAATATTATTCTTGCTGATTATCAATGGCATCCTGTTATACTTTTTTCAAAACGTACACTTGTTAATTAGAATTGATTTCATGATTAGCAGATTGTTGTTTAGAATTCTTTTAACTATTTTCTTGCTGGATCAACAGTAGAGCAATAGAGATACTTTAGGCTTCACTGGTTTTGTAAAATATCGTCTTAGGTATCTCGTATTAATTGCCGTACGAGCACATGTTTAAAGAAACAGTCCATCTAGAAACAAATGCTTTGCACATAATAATAACTATCTACAGATAATTCTAGACAGACTATTGTTTAATTTAAATCGTAAATTGGATTTATTAAATGTGAAAGCTCTATGTGCAAAAAGTTTATAATCCATTATGTAATATATATATATGAAGAGAATGCAGGAAGTTGGAAGTTTGATTCACATATATCCGTATCCACTCTGTTGTTGTTGTTGTTGTACGACCATTCCTTGCTGTTGAATAACCATTTCGGTTGTCACAGATTGTTGTGGCTGAATGACAACTCCATGCTTTTTTTCTAAGAAAAATATAATAACACACAAGAAAATTCATACTTATTAATACTTATTTTAATGCAATAAAGAATTTAATTGGACCTGACTATCTAGTCGAGTTAGTTTCTGTCAAACTGTCGAAGATGGCATTTCTATGACATACATCTGTTTTTTGCTTTATCTTTTTAAAAATTTAACCAACGCAATTTATTGTATTTTTGAAAATCCGAGGAATGATACAAATATTTATTTAACGTTTATTTTACAAAGAATTTTGTTTGTTTGTATATAAACAACCGTAAAAAGACTGTCTTTAGAAAAAAGATGTTACATTTGAAGATACATAGTTTGTTCGTGAGATATTGTAGACTGAACTTACTGTTTTGACAGATACAACAAATTACTATCATGGAGATTACCCCAACTGCAATTAAAACTGGTACAATAATAACACTGAAAATAGAAAAAAAAGATAATTTTACTATCATTTTCTTTATTTAGATACTTTGTGCAGTTTCGAAGCCAATTTTTTCTAAATTTTCATACTTGCTGGTAACATTGCCCATAGTGTTAACGAACTGTGAAAAATTTGAACACATTGAAAGATTTACTTGACCGTCTCCTTACTTTTCGTTTTAATATAATTAAATTACATGCTTATCTTAAATGTGTGGCCATGTTTTAACTTTGTCACTAACATATAGTCACTTATATTTATAATCAATCAAACTTATATTGTTTATCTGTGACATTTTTAAATGACAGATATTTCCCTACATTTAAAACTGCATTAAGTTTACTTATTTTTAAAAACAAAATTCTAAAATTATTTATCAATATAAATTGGTTGTTATTACTAATTGTGCTGTTTATATGCTTATGTTTACTCTTATTAGCCCATAATAAATGAAAATTTTTAAGGTTGGGGCAACTCAAATATGTTAATTTATAGCTTGAAGCATTCATGGAAGTCCTTCATATAGGTAAACACTGGCGTCCACAGAAAGAAAAAGTGTTCGTACAAGAACGACAACAGATTCTGCAAAGAAAAGAACAAGAGGCGACTTCGATAAACAGAACAAAGGATTAGTGTTGACCAGGCTCAGGTGAAAATATTGCTGCAAAAAAAAAAACAGCAGTGTGGCCTAGATACGCATGACAAAGTTGCCGCATTTTACCTTGACAAATGTTGGCCATCGAAACGATAAGCCACCACACGCAAGTTGTTCTTGGGCGAAACATGATGTTATTCTTGAGAAAATATATTTTATTTATTTGACCAAACATATTGTCATGAGATTCTTATATCGTTTTTGATGGAAAACCAAATATTTAGTGACGTAGCATGCTTCTTTGATGTGTTTGTTGACTTTGTCTTGTTTTCGATAAAAATCACGTGATCGATGTTCTATATTTTATATTATGCACAGGAAGCTTTATTGCAGCTTAAATATAAAGATAATAAAATCAAACGTTGAATATGCAGCAGTTACTTGATCTTTGTTGAACGTTGGAGTTCTGATGAGTAACAGATTTTAACTATCCTTTGGATTTCATTCATTTCATTACATTTTTTATTTTAAAAAATAATTGAAAATTTCTTTTGTTAGTTCAAACTTCGTTAAACTATCATAAGGATGGCTTAATATCTAAATATCTGGGAAATTAAAAAAGGTTCAATTTTGGTTATGGAATAATAAAAATAATGATTTTATCCTTCATTAAACAAAAAACAATATAAAACTAACAGCAAATTAGAAAAATAGCACAACATTTCTTACGCCAGATGTAGGCACAAGGTGTCGCCAGCACAAAAGTAGCTATCTCCACAACATGTCGAAAGACTTGTACTGCAACAGTGATATCCTGATGGGCAGTATAATTGTGTACTCAGTAACGAACCACATTCTTCGCTTGCGGATGCTGAAATATAAATAATAATAATAATAATAATAAAAATAACTAGTTTTCAAGAATATCGAGAAAAATTAAATGGAATAGAGTAATTTTGTTTTATTCCTTGGTTTAAACTGTAACAGTCATTCATGCAGAAGCAATGGGTTTTATGGATGGTGGAGAAAATTGGAGCGTCCGTTATAACAGCGTTACAGACATTAACAATATTTAGAACATTTTGAATTATTATTAAACAACCATAATCAATTACATATGAGATACCGTAAAAATTTGAAAGCCGTTGGTAACTCCAGACTTCGGACGGATTTCGTATTTACATATCCTAGGATAAATCAGACATTAAATTCGTTTGGTGTTGAATTTTAAGTGTTGCTGATCGATTTTGTACTAACAGCGACTTTTCGTGCAACAACGTTGGCACTGTCATTGATAATCATCACCTATAGCAAGTAAAAAACACTTGTGGTGGACCGTGGTCGAACCCATAGTGTAAGATATTTTAAGTATGAGAGCTGGCTTAATCGTCCGACGATCGCTGCTCCGACTGTAAAAAGAGATTTGATATAATGATAAAACTTTATCCAGTGCTGCGATTTTTAATTTTTAAAAAAGCTTAATTCCTACCATCCACCCCAATTATTATACATGTAAAATTTGTTCCGACATCAAGCTTGTGAAAAAAAACTATACAATAATCTTTGTTCTTTCTTAAAAATTTCTGCATGATATGTAATCTTTAAAAAGTTAACTTACCAAACTTCAAAGTTAAAGCAACCAATATAGTCACTAGAAAATAAGATGCCATGTTTACAGGTGGATAAATTACCCGAATATTTTAAATTAAAGACAAGCCGGTTATGTCCAATTTTAATTTAGACAAATACAGATGAATTAAGACTTTTTTCAGTGCAATAATACCTATTACAAAGATTATACATCTATGTTCATACTTGTTTACAAAATTGATTACAGGCCAATTGTTTTGTCAGTTGTTTATGCACCGTAGTTCGGTTATCTCAACATCATATATTCTATTCTATTATATCCCTGTTAACGTTGTTATAAGTCGTTACCGGAGACAATTCGTTTCCTTTGTACAATGTGTAATTTAATCATGATATGCACGTATATACAAAATGGCAAACGATTAGTTTGCCCCGTATTTTATTTAATTCAAAATTCTTAATCACGTATGATATATATATATATATATATATATATATATATATATATATATATATATATATATATATGTATGTATATAATGCATTAAGATATGTGACCGAATTGTACTTCCACTGTTGGCATTGAATATATAGCTATGGAAAACAATGAATATTTTAAGGAATCAAATTTATATTTTTTTTTGCGAGATATCCGTAGATGAAATCGTCAACAAAATTCATTGTCTGGATAATTACGTTATTGTCAATGAGGTGCCGTTTAATGGACAAAACTAAGAATTTACGAGTCACCATGTCACATTCGGCCTAGAATCAATCTACTTTTAAGTGATCTTGATATAAGTATGTTTTTCGTTTGTTTAATTGTTTTCTCTGTACTCCGGTGTTCTCTGCTATCCAGTAATTGGTTTTATTGTCTGTGTGTGTCTTGTTCAAGTGAATTATCATTATTTAAGATACATTCTAAACTCTTTGATTGGACGATTGGGTCTTTAAAAATTTTGATGTTACATATTTTGAAGATTAATAAATAAATGGTTATAAATCTGTATCACCAGTTGTCGTTTATCACCGTGTATTTAACACCGAAAAATTCCAGATGGGTCAGGCTACTTTAATGAAATACATGGTAAACATTTGCACTTTACGAGCCGTCAACTTCAACACTGACAACAGCGGTTGCTACTTAAGTGCCAGTCAACAAGGTCAAGGAGAACAAATCGGCGATATATACAATGTAACATTGACGAGTAGCTTTGTGATTTCGATCAGTTATCGGACAATACTAATAACATAATTGATATGTTAAATGTTCAGGCCATTTTTAATAAAATATAGCACCAATCTTTCATCTACACAATTTTTAAAATATTAAGTCTGAAAATGATAAATTCATTATCTTGTTTTTAGGCAGGTGATATGGAATTTTACAACCTACTGATTTTGGCTGCGCCTCAGGAAATAAGATAATCAGAATGGTTGTAAAATTCCATATCACCTGCTTAAAAATCAGATAACTGATATTGTCAGCGCCGTGAAACATTGTTCTAGCGTCACTCAACTTATTGCCACAAATACATGAATATAACCAATACAAATATTTAGTTGTAGAGTAATAGAGACCTTATAGAAAAAATTGAGAGAAATAAATTACTTTAGATATGTAGGTTTGCTAACAAGCTATTGGTGCTCCGGAATTTGAGTGATTTTCAAATTTGTACGAAATTCAGTTATAGCCATGTGGTATTTGAAGGACTACTTCAGTCAACAACATATCAAGGAAGATGTAAGACGAAAATATGTGTTAACATTTTATTTCGAAAATATTTTTTATTGCACATTGTTTGTATTCAAAAAGTTTACAATATGCTCACATTTGTTTACACCCGTTTAAATATTTGAACACAGCTGTAAGATGTCAATCGTTGAGTTTAAATGATTTGTCTTACAAATCTTATATTGAGATTAATGTTGTTAATCTTCTGATCCTTGTCAGTAATTTTAAAAAGTAAAATTCATAGCAGCACAAGCTTTCGCAAATATTTTACATAAGTTACTTCACGAGTGTATTAATAATAATAATAATAATAATAATAATATTAATAATAATAAAAATAACTAGTTTTCAAGTTCATCGAGATAAATTAAATGGAATAGAGTAATTTTGTTTTATTCCTTGGTTTAAACTGTAACAGTCATTCATGCAGAGGCGATTGGTTTTATGGATGATGGAGAAAATCGGAGCGTCCGTTATAACAGTGTTACAGACATTAACAATATTTAGAGCATTTTGAATTATTATTAAACAACCATAATCAATTACATATGAAATACCGTAAAAAATTGAAAACCGTTGGTAACTCCAGACTTCGGACGGATTTCGTATTACATATCCTAGGACAAATCAGACATTAAATTCGTTTGGTGTTGTTTTTTAAGTGTTGCTGATCGATTTTATACTAATGGCGACTTTTCGTGCAACAACGTTGGCACTGTCATTGATAATCATCACCTATAGCAAGTAAAAAACACTTGTGGTGGACCGTGGTCGAACCCATAGTGAAAGATGTTTTAAGTATGAGAGCTGGCTAAATCGGCTGACGATCGCTGCTCCGACTGTAAAAAGAGATTTGATATAATGATAAAACTTTATCCAGTGCTGCGATTTTTAATTTTGATAAAAAGCTTAATTCCTACCATCCACCCCAATTATTATACATGTAAAATTTGTTCCGACATCAAGCTTGTGAAAAAAAACTATACAATAACCTTTGTTCTTTCTTAAAAATTTCTGCATGATATGTAATCTTTAAAAAGTTAACTTACCAAACTTCAAAGTTAAAGCAACCAATATAGTCACTAGAAAATAAGATGCCATGTTTACAGGTGGATAAATTACACGAATATTTTAAATTAAAGACAAGCCGGTTATGTCCAATTTTAATTTAGACAAATACAGATGAATTAAGACTTTTTTTCAGTGCAATAATACCTATTACAAAGATTATACATCTATGTTCATACTTGTTTACAAAATTGATTACAGGCCAATTGTTTTGTCAGTTGTTTATGCACCGTAGATCGGTTATCTCAACATCATATATTCTATTCTATTATATCCCTGTTAACGTTGTTATAAGTCGTTACCGGAGACAATTCGTTTCCTTTGTACAATGTGTAATTTAATCATGATATGCACGTATATAAAAAATGGCAAACGATAAGTTTGCCCCGTATTTTATTTAATTCAAAATTCTTAATCACGTATGATATATATATATATATATATGTGTATGTATATATGCATTAAGATATGTGACCGAATTGTACTTCAACTGTTGGCATTGAATATATAGCTATGGAAAACAATGAATATTTTAAGGAATCAAATTTATATCTTTTTTTTTGCGAGATATCCGTAGATGGTAAAATTCCATATCACCTGCTTAACAAGAGGCCCATGGGCCTTAACGCTCACCTGAGGATATGGCCAAAATCATTGGCAAAAATACATACAATATTCTAATATACATGCCTATACAAAAGGTTAAATAGTTTCCAAGATAATTAACAATTTCAGGCTTTTTATGCACCTATGACCTTGACCTTTGAATGTATGACCTTGAGTCATATATCAAAATGATCGTCATGTCAATACCTACAATATTCTGATATATATGTCTATACAAAAAGTTAATAGTTTCCAAGATAATTAACAATTTCAAGTTTTTTATGCACCTATGACCTTGACCTTTGAATGTATGACCTTGAGTCATATATCAAAATGATCGTCATGTCAATACCTACAATATTCTAATATATATGCCTATGAAAAAAGTTAACAGTTTTCAAGATAATTAACAATTTGAGTCTTTTTATGGATCTATGACCTTGGACCTTTGAAAGTATGACCTTGAGTCATATATCAAAATGATTGTCATGTCAATACTTACAATATTCTTATATATATGCCTATGAAAAAGTTAACAGTTTCCAAGATAATTAACAATTTCAGGTTTTTTATGCACCTATGACCTTGACCTTTGAACGTATGACCTTGAGTCATATATCAAAATGATCGTCATGTCAATACCTACAATATTCTAATATATATGCCTATGAAAAAAGTTAATAGTTTTCAAGCTAATGCACAATTTGAGTTTTTATAAGCAAAAATTAACATTTCAGGGCCAACTCCTATATGCATTATCATATAGTTACGAAACTTTGTATCTTTTTGAATTTTGTCATTCTGAACATTTTCACAATGTTTTGATATTATATATCTTTAAAATTTTTGAAGAAAATAGCCTAAAACTGCAAAATTACAAACTAGGTAATGACCTTGAACTTTGACCTTGATCCCATTTTGAAGGTTATTTAAAGAAAAAGTCAAAACTGAAAACCCCATGTCATTATCTGTTCAAGTAGTCAAGTTATAACAATTTGAAGCCATTTTACGAAATTTTTAAAATTAAACGCAAAAATGCGTTACCCATTTTTCGACCAAATTTCACGAAATGAACAAACTATAGGCTTAAGACCCTAGAGAAGCCAAATATCAGATCAGATTTTTTCTCCCATCATCGGTTTCGGAGAAGAAGATGTTTAAGATTTTTGGACCCCTAGGTCACCTTGACCTAGTTTTAGTAGCCATGGCAACACCATGAACAAATCTGAATTGCACGGGCCCATATATGCTTCTGACCAAGTATCATTAAAACCTGTCCAGCAGTTTTGGAGGAGAAGTCGAAAATAGGTTTTAACGACGCAAACACGCACGCACGCACATACACAAGCCGCGCCATGCCATAAGCTCACATGACCTTTCGGTCAGGTGAGCTAAAAACCAGATAACTGATATTGTCAGCCCCGTGAAACATTGTTCTAGCGTCACTCAACTTATTGACACCAATGCATGAATACAACCAATACAAATATTTAGTCGTATAATAATAGAAACCTAATGGAAAAATTGAGAGAAATAAATTACTATAGATATGTAGATTTGTTCAAAAATTATTGGCGCTCCTGAACTTGAGTGATTTTCAAATTTGTACGAAATTCAGTTACAACCATATGGTGTCTCCAGAAGCAAACAACATGTCAAAAATGTGTGAGACGAAAATATTTGTTAACATTTTATTTCGAAAACATTCTTAATTGTAATTGTTTGTATTTAAAAAGTTTAAAATATGCTCACATTTGTTTAAACCCCTTTTAAATATATGAACACAGATGTAAGATGACAAGCGTTGAAAGACATTATAAATAAGACGTAAGAGTTTAAATGATTTGTCTTACAAATCTCATATCCAGATTAATGTTAATTTTTATCGAACGATCCTTGTCAGTAATTTGAAATATGAAATTCATAGCAGCACAAGCTTTCGAGAATATTTCACATAAGTTACTTCACGAGTGTTTTTGTGCGGTCAGCATTACTCGCGTGCATTGTTAGCCGATAAACATATCGATTTGTTTTGGCTCACCAATCACATGGATCATTATTAACACCATTGGTCTTTAGCGAGTTACTTTTCGATACGTTTGCATCATGTTATAAAAGGGGTTGGTATAGGTCTTTGATCACTTTATATAAGCGATCCAGAATCTAATATACATGTATAGGCATTATAATCCGAGGGTCTATAAGTTAAAGTAAATGTTATATATACACACATTAAATCTGTGTGTATTTGATTAAAAGTTACAAAAGCGTGTAAATGTTCTGATAACGTCATTGTTTATTTTGACAACTTGGTGTTAAATTGATAATTAAGTTTACAATATAGATTTAACGGGATATCTAATGATCATCTAACTGACATAAGAGTTATACACAGGTTTGATATGGTTACTGGGCCTGTCAAGTTACCTTATTGTTGTTACAGTGCTGAGGTCGTACCTAAAGACAAAATTGGATTACCAGGATGAGTGACAAGACAGGTTGGTTGATACGGAAAATAAAATTGTGTGTGTGTGTGTGTGTGTGTGTGCGTCCTATTTTGATCAAGTTCAAATTTTGTTAGCAAATATTAAATATTAATGTTATTACCCAATAACACAAAAAATTAAATTTAAAAATTATAAATAAATAAATAAATAAATAAATAAATAAATAAATAAAATAACCCCTATATAAACTATCGCATACCACCTGCTATCTCTAAGATCTATTGATTAGTATAAATATTTACAGGATTGGTCTTGATCGTCCTGTCATTGTTTTTTTATCCTGTCAAAATAATCCTGACTTTAGGTAAAATCCTATGCTACCCAAGAAGTTTTAACAAATTTTGAAAGCCACGTGTTAACAGTGCCATGTCATGTTTACATATTTTACACCTTCAAATTTAACTTTAGATACATATTTTATACTTCATTGAATAACTTTTTATTTTCAATTTTATTACATAATCGACAGTATAATACGTATGTGAACAGGTGTTAAATTAACACCGATAAACAAGTGTATGCATTATTTATTAATGTATTTTTAAACTATGCATATGGAAATTATTATTTTTTCACTGCTTGTTTTGCTGTGTTCAACTCCATCATTGAAAGGTAAGCTTTTTTATAATTATAATCCTTTTGTTTTTATTTTATTTATTGAATCATTAAGTTTTTTATTTGACAACATTTTTTTTTATTTTTAAAAATTTTGGGACAATTCCTTTTCAATAAAATGAACCTCTATTAAACTTTTTTCATATTTTTCTCTGAGATGGATCTAATTAGTCTAAATAAAAATGCAATAAAACTATGTATGAGTAAATATTAAGTAAATATAAGAAATAATTAACAAATTTTGTTTTTCAGTTTCTTGTTCAAATTTAGTATGAATATTTTTTCCTCTTTTAAAATGTTTTAGGTCCTTTTTAAGTTCTTTTTCTTGAAAATCGTGCAATTCTTTTTTTTAATTGTCACGAAAGGTATAAATTATACTATCAAAAACTAATTGTTTATAAAAAATATCAACGTGATTTAAAATTTTCCTTTTTTTTTCAATACAATTAGTTTATTAGCATTAATCTTAATATTATTATACCTAATGTAATTTTCAAGTAATTTGATTGGATAACTAACTGTTTGAAAATAAAATAATATCACCCCTAGATTTACAAAGAATAAAGAATGGCGCGCGTGCTTCAGGGCAACATTAGTTGAGGAGTTATGGTAACGGGTAATATTACAAAAAATATCACATGCGCAAAAGGAATCCTAAATCACACCACCGAGCGCATTTCGATCACAAGCAGCTAAACGTTTGATGGATACGATCTTTTATTAATATACAATTTATTCATATGCAAGTGTTTCCTTGATCAAGACTACCTGTCTGATATAGTAGCCAGGAGAAGTCAGCTGCAGTGTATGGATTGGTACAGTAATCATTTTTTTAAGTAACAGAGAATCTCAATTTAAGAGAATATCTGGAGAAAGACATTTGGCATAATAAAATAAATATAATATTCATAAGAGGGTGATATTGCATATTTTCACCCCTCGGAAACCATTGTCAACCGAGGCAAAGATAATAATCATTATGCACAGGATACAACTATATACCAGACATAAAGTTACATCTTACTTTACAAGCATCATAGATATATTTAACCACATCAATAATAACTTTTTGTTTCTTCTCTCGCATCATTATATCAAATTATGATTACTACTTCTTAATTAAGGTCATACACTAATTAGTTATCTATTTTCTATAAAAAATAAAATATTGTTTTTATTCAAAATCTTGCTTAAATATTTTTTTTTACTCATTTTTGAAAATGAACTCAAATTACTACAATAGTTGTAAAAATTGATCATGTATTCTTTGATTGAAAATAAATGAATTGAATCAAACGCTTCCATTTTTCAGTGTTTCACTGCTTTGTCTGTTTTGTTTTTCTTGTTTTTCTTGTTTTTTTTTTTCTTAGGTTGTTATGTTTGGTTCTATAATTTTCTTTGCTTTGGCGATAATCAGTGTTTTTACCGTTTTTGATGTAGTTATTGACTGTTGACAGGGTTTTTGTAGCGTTTTTTCAGCTTTGGTAGTATAGTATGGTTTTTTCTACTCTAATTCATTAATATTTGAATCTACAAATAATAGCGTTCTTATTCTTTTTCAAATAATAATAATAATAATAATAATTTCATTGCATTTATAAGAACGATATCTTACTAATTAAGGCACATGCACTTCTTAACCCAGAATACACACACACACACACACACACACACACACACACACACACATATAATGGTAGGCGCTAATGCTTGTTTATCAAATTGATATAAACGATAAAAATCAAAATCAGATTAAAACACATAATTCTATGTCGAATATATAAATTCCTGATGAATAGGAATTTAAAATTGTGTTTTGTTTAAAATTACCGTTAACTCTAAAACAATCTGTAAACATAAATAATTTGAATTTTTTTTCTACATGTCAATTAATTCTTCTTAATTGATAAACTTCTTAATATACAGTTAACTTTAAACAATCCGTAAATATCAACAAAATGAATGCTTCAATTAGTGTAGACTTTATGAAAATTCCGTTTTACATGGTTATCAAACATAATAGTTAACTTGAAACAGTATGTAACTGTTTTATACACAGCTAACGGTCCGTAAAATCAATCATTTTTTATGAGTGCGATTGTACGAAAGATAATAATGGCATTTATTACAGATGATTTCCATCTACTTTAATTGTATGGAGAAAAAAAAAACATATGGTGCACTAAAAAGAACTTCCAATTTTAAATAGTGTGAATTAAAAAAATCCTATTATTATTATTTCATTTCATTTCATTTCATTACATTACATTACATTACATTACATTACATTACATTACTTTACATTACATTTCATTTCATTTCATTTCATTTCAATTCAATTCAATTCAATTCAATTCAATTCAATTCAATTCATTTCATTTCATTTCATTTCATTTCATTAAATTTTATTTTATTTTATTCTATTTTATTTATGTATTTATTTATTTATTTATTTTAGAAAATTCACTTTCTCAAATTTCAATAATGTAAAAATGATCAAAATGTGGGCGCAATTTAAAGAATGATGTTTTGAAACAATGTTCACACTGTTATTGAAATGGGAAAACAAATTTCAATAGCATATCGTTGTATTAAGCTTAGGACAAAGTTTGAGAAAAAGATAGTTTTAGAATTTGATATTTTAAACAATTTTTAACAGGGCCTTTTTAAAATATTTCAAACTCACAAATCAAGTACAACAGAATTAATGTTACCGTTAAATTACAATATCATATTTGGGTAAAAGTAAAAAAAATTCACACACACACACACACACACACACACACACACACACACACACACACGATTGCCCCGCTCTATTTATTGTTTAATAATTTCATGTCAAAGCCACATTTACTTTTCATAAACAAAATATCATTGATGTATAGAACCAGGAAGACATGTAATGCTACATGTAATATGTTACCGCTGATTAAACAAAAACAAAAATTTTATTTAAATGATGTTATATTGGATACTATTTACTGTATTTATAAAACGTTTTAAAATTTACTCTCTAGCGTATTTGAAGTCGTATCATATTATTTAATGAAACTTTATTTGATGACGAATACAAGTTCACTCATTATAAAAATGTATTCACTGACCGACTTTTAAAACGGTAAACAAATACATGTATATAACACAAATGCCAGTTGAATTTTGTTTTACTCAGGAATACTGCTTGTCTAGGCTTATCAAAGCCTTCAAATCTTGTATGGTCGTGATTACAATATTGTTTTTAAGTATGAAGTAGCTGTTACCAAACTTATTCTGGATATTTTACGACTTATAGTTCTATGTTCCTGTCTGAGATAAATTTGATTTCGCACTTGGCGGATGCAGCTAGTTAGGCTAGGGAGTGCGGACCTTTTCGGAGTACTCAACCTCACTTTCCTGATAAAAGTGCACGTGTTTGACTAAATAAGCATGTTTTCAAAGTGTTTACTTTGTTTTGGGGATTGTGTTCATTGACAAGGTCATTATGTTTTTGTTTAATTTTAATTTTATACTTCTGTGTATTGTATGATTTTTTTAATTTTTATTTACCCTTTCAGCCAATGAAGCATGTGGCTCAAATTTTGATGGCATATTAGTAACTTACCGCTGTCCTGTGGAACACCATTGTTGTGACACCCAAATAAGCACGTGTTGTCCAGAATTCTTCATTTGTATAGAAAATAGCACACGGTGTCTTCATATAGCGTATGTATTGAAATATTAATACCGAGTAATTTGTGCTACTGTCATATACCACTTTAAATTTAATGATAAAAATTCATTTAAAAAGTAGAATATGACAATATATTGTCATATACCATTTTTTGAATGCATTTTTATGATTAAATTCAAAAAGTGGTATATGACACTACATTTTGTTTACTTAGAGTCATTTTTTGATATTTTCCGTCATCGATTGAATGTGGAAGGTATTAATGAAAAGTAGTTAGTGATATCATCGATACAATAAATTTTAACTATCCTCACTTCAGTTAGCAACAAGAAAAATTATTTTGCGGTGAGTTAGTAAATGTGAAAACGTTTCTGATCTGCTTTGTAATGGCGTGGAATGATTTTATATCATTAAGTCATTATACTACATGTACTACATGTACTAGTACTGAGAAAAGGGGGAAGCCCCCAACAAGGAAAAATCTTCGCTTATTTGTTGTTAAGTGCAGCCTTGCATTCTAAGAATAACACAATAAGTAATCAGCCATCACAGAAGATGATGAATCGACACAAGTTAGCTAGAAACTGTTTTTTCTGAAAGATTATGTTTTCTTTTTTTACCGCTATGTTTCAACAGCACTTTTTAATGTCACAAATACAGCTTTTTATAACTGTTTTTATCTGTTGTTCTAGAACCTGAAATATATCGATTGTTTATTTGCATTCAGCATTTTACAGTTATATAAACTGTAAGAAGGTAACAGATCAGTCACAAACACGTGGACAAAATTTTTCCAAAGGAACTAACGATCTCTTTATACCTGTTTTTTCAGAATTGTCATTGTTCCCATTATAGTTTCTGTGTTGATTGTTTCATTTTGTATCCTGTGTCTTATTTGCTGTTGTCAAGGTGAGTACATTTGTTCTCAGAGATAATAAATTTTCATTCTTTTTTATAGTCTTTTCCCAAGTGTAACGGTGTTTAAAATGTGTCATAAATTGCAAATATATACTTGCATTTTTATGGTTTATTGTAAATTACTTATAATAACAAAAACCTTACACAATATTTACAGTTACATAAACTGCAAGAAGGCAACAGATAACTTACAAACACGTGGGCAAAATTTGTCATATAACAAGATTATTAAAACTGAAAATTACTTAGTTGGGTTTGACAATTTACTTTTCATTATACTATGAAAATTGAAATGTGCACTAAAATCAAACATTTTAAATGTTTTATAATTAAAAAGAAGGTTCTAAAAATGTTTGAGGAATCAGATATCACAAGTAGTAATGTAAATCAAACGGCTAATTATTTGTGACGCACATCTTATTGGTCACTGCCATCTTCAATATATCTGTGAGCATTCCATAGGCAACCCAAAACTAGCCTTTAAGTTGAGCAATATAGGAAGCGACGAACAAAAGCAATTGTAATTGTCTTTATTACTTTCTTAACACAAAACTACAGACAAAGATGTAATTATTCAGTAATAATTATGCTTAATCCTTTCTAATTTATTTACAATTATTTATTTATTTATTTATGTATTTATTCATTTTTTGCAGCAATGAACAAACAGGAGCACAAAACACACACGGACAACCAAACAAACGTGGATACACAGAATACACAACAGATACAAGTCATAGATGAACAATATCTTTCGACAAAGCTCTGATGTTTCCAAGGATTTTTATACTCTGCTATGTGGTGGAAGTTTTGAATTGAGAGTATTCAACATCTAAGTCAATAAAATACTCCTTCATTTCATTTCATTTATATACAAATTAAATGTACACTACTTTTTAAGCTTGATGGCTGTATTTATTAACAAAAAGAAATGGGATTTTGTTACAATTTTTACTGTCAACTTCACCACCATCTTGTTATTATATATATTTGTTAATTTTGTTTTATTTAGTGGTCTAGACATGTGTTTATCTTGTTTTGTTTTGTTTCATCCGTATGCGGAGTGTTACTGCTTGATTTTGTGCATTTAGTTGCAAATGTCTGTAATCTACATTTGGTTGACATGGTAATCAAGTTGTATACGGCTTAGATGATCTATACCAAGATCTATTTGGCAAATGCTGGTTCAATTCTAACTCCTCTTTATTGTTAAGTTCAGTGCCTTTGAATGGCTTGCAATTTCTACAAACGAGATTTCCGGTTATGATGATACGAGGATATACAGTGACACAGTAACTTGTACTAATTTGCACATTGTGGAAAGTTTGGAACCGAAAGTTTTATCTCTTAAAAACGATTCACAACAAACAGGACATTAACATTATGAAACATACAAACAAACATTGTTATTACATGAGGTAATCTATGATTTGTTGATAAAAAGGCACTGGAATTTTTTAGACTCTCCTAAGCATACGTTTACTAATTTAATGTTATTCATTTCTTTTCTGAAAGAAAAGTTTAGAATATGGTATACATATCCACATGCATTACCGTCTTTCAACAAACTAAATAAAAAACCGCATCTATTGTTATTAAAGTACCGAATCATCTATAAGGAGTAATGATTCAGCGTCCGCCCCGAGAGCGGGGGGAGGGGGGGTCGTGGGTTCGAATAAATAGGACTTAAAAATTTGTGAAACTGCTTCCTCTCTTAGCGCTCGGTATTAAAAGTACAGAATATCGACTGCATCATCCAGTTCCAGGAAAATATTACTGGGGTTGTTTGTATATCTGCAAAGTACCAACTTAGTAAGCTAGGACGTCAAGTAAAAGTCACCCTGACTGAGCTCTAGTACCAGCCAGACCATAATACAAACTCAAACATCTTATGCTTAAATGAAATTGGTTTTAGATTAATAAACTTAATCCCGTCGCGAAAAGCTACAAAATTGATGGTGCCACGTTCAACAACATAGAAACCAATTAACAACCAACATTTTATGTCAATAATTAGTTACGATTTCCTGCTATGAGTCATTTTGTTTTCTTTAAGACAACCATTGTTAAAAAAGGATGCTCTAAAAATCACTTGCACAGGTGATATTACGGAGTTCTATGGGGAAATTCGATATTTTGAGTCAAAGCATATGTTTGCTTATTATAAATTTGTTCAATGACAGTCATTAAAGTTAAACTATGCTTTCTATTTTACTGATATAAGAAGTTTGGAAGAGTTCCGCCACATTTTACCACTATTGATTTTGCATCTATAACATAGATACGCTTAACCAAAACAAATAAATTCAACCTATAAACTCGGTGCCAGAATGATAAACTCGGATAATTAGCACCTATTCAAAGATTCGACTTAACTGTGCGTTAGTACACAGCAGACCATAATATATTAAATTTCACATCTCACGCATACATGAAGTTGTTCTTGGATAAATCTATAGAGACTAATAGCCTTTTTCACGTCGTGGGTAGCTGAACAATTGCTGATACAACGTTAAACAACATTACAACAAGAACAATAACAATCACTTTCAAGGCATTTCATCACATTTCTTGCCATGACGATTATAATAACCTATATGATTACCTTCATTAACAGTCGTAATTTGGATTTTTTATCTACTACAAAAAAAAAAAAAAAAAAAAAAAAAAAATCTGGTCGCATATTCAGATGGCATTATTACATTAGGTTTACTATGTTTATACAACATCTTTATGATCCAACTTAAATATATAAGCCTTTTTGACGAAATTAATATTGTCTCATACGAATTCCTTTTTGTACAACATGAGCATGTGCATTAATTACTCATTACCGTATGCTTGCGTATAGGTTAAAATAAAGATATACAAACGTGCTTTAATATTTCCCTATTCAAATTCAATCTCTTAGGTCGACAAAGTGGCCGATTAAAGGCTTACCTTAGTCCAACCCGATGTCCCTTACCACAGTTTACGAAAATTTTAAACCCGTTTTTACTCTATAAATTAACGGTATGTCAAGCAAAATTTAAATAGTTTGAAATTGCGTTATACAATATTCTTTGTCATCGTTTTCAAATATCCTCACGTTTTGTACAAACTGACTCACTAACACTAACTTATTTATTTGAGTTAGTAAATCAGGTACGACTTGCAACATATCATCTTACCTATTTTATCACAGTTATGTAATTTTAAAAGATAAAGGGAAATTAAATTGTATCATCATAATTGTATTATCCGCGCCCATAAGCTTGCCAAAAACTTCTGAAATCTTATGAATCTCTCTTTAAAGAACACCTCAGAAGTATAGTGGCCGCCTAGAGAGCGGGAGGCCGGGGTCGAATTAAGGTTGGGTTATAAATAAAACTTTAACGGTCTTATTTATTGCTTCCACGCTTGACGCTCGGTATTAAAGTACTGACTGGTTCATCCGATACCTAGATGATGTTATTGGGGTAGTCATATGCTGTTCAAAGGCATACTGTCTTAGTGAGCTAACACTTTAATATAATGATGTCTTGAATGAGCGCTAGTGCAAAGTTTTTACAAACTTTTACATAAATTCATCTTTTCTTTCGTCGCGAATTGCTGATAATTTGCTGACGTGGCGCTTAACTAAATTATAACCAATCTTACATTTTCTTATGCTTGGACCCTTCTTTTTTAACAAAAAACATCGTAATAGATTCAGCATAAATTCATGTCAAAGTAAGTGATTGCTGCAATAGTCCTTGTCACTTGTAGCATATAATCAAGGGTACTGATAATGTTTTAATCCCTGCTGATACAAGCTCCTCAAAAGAAACATGTTTGCATTATTTTATATCATCGGTCAACCATTTTTATATCATCGATCAACCATTTTTATATCATCGGTCAACCATTTTTATTCATCGGTCATCTTTTTCAAAAGTAATTCAAAAATTAAACGTGAATCAATAAAAAAGACTTTCGCAATGTAAAAAATAAAACTTTGTTTATAAATTGTCGCTATTAAATTCATCGATTTCTGCTGCTATATAAGTTTCATGTTCTCTTCCATGTTTCCTTGTTCTGCAATAAAAAGAAGAAAAAAAATCTGAATTTGTACAAATACAAAATACTCCAGTAACATCTGCGTGTAGAGGTTCTAAAGAACATAAGTCAAAAACTCCCAAAGCAGCTTTATTTGCAAGGCCGTTAATATTTTCGCTTGCTATCAAATGCAATAGCGTATTTTTAAGAACTATTACGGACCATAGCTAAACAGTGTCATTACACTAAAGAAAAAAGTTATTGTTTAATAACAACGTTTTCTACCGGAACTACTTTTGGCCAGTTTCGGGGATTACGCATCCTTGAGTTCTATTAATAGAAGGTATTTTAAAATTGTAAACAAATGGAAATGTCTTCGAGATCGGCAAATATTCTTCCTAGAAACATTAAAATATTTCAATCTTTGTAGATTAAAATTTTGCAAAAAATTGTTCAAACATGATCTAATATTTTTTCACCATAATATTCAAGACTGTTTTTATGAAATATTTTTTTTATCTCTTTGAAATCCAGATGCAGAGAATCTCTTTTGTACACCCCTTAAAAATCTAAAGTCAAAAGTTTGGTACACACCTAAACCAATTTCTTAACGCATGTTTTCCGAATTCATGCAAAAAATTATAACTGAAGTCAGGTATACACTGCACATCGACCGAGAGCCACAACCGTATCGATGCCGAGTGGCGCTGAATTTCAGTTGCGCCACATCATGCTTATGTTAGGCCACAGAAACGAGGTCTCGGTTTACAGCTACAATAGGGACCCCGACTGTTCTGTTCACAGAAGAAACATATCAGCGATGCCCTCTCGGGTAACGACCAGTCTAATGCACCCCTACCGCTTGCTTCAACTCCACATGTCTCTGATCAGCCATTACAGCCACCACCGGTGTCATCATTACACGAAATTTATCCCTTCGTCTCACTCCCAGTACATAGTTGGCTAAAACATCGGTTTCAACCAAGAAAACAATAATTCCATTTCATTATTTGGTTCCACGTTTTTTTAACACTATGTTCATTCAGTTTTTTTTGTTATGAGAAACGTCAACCTGTAAGTTGACCCGTTGATAGTCATACGTTGTTGTTAAATGTGTTGTCACGAGAAATAATATAGGATTTTATTGTAATACCATACATATGTTGACTGAAATTAACAAGAAAATGAATGAAAAGATATCAATTTAAAACCTTTTTTTAGTTTTTTACAAGGCATTTTATTGTCTTTTAAAGGTGACGTTAAATGTATTATTACGCCACGACGTTGTAACATCGATATTCGGAAGATCAGCTTATCAGTGCAGCAATGTAGGTCAGCTTAAAAAACTATTTAACTTCGGGTTTGTAATTAAAAGAATCTGCTCTCAGGAATATGATTTGGACCGGTTTGTTGGTATTTGATTTCAATGTTGGCAAGATGTGTTACGATATATATTACATACCTTCCAAATCGTCTACCTTCTTCTAGAGTATCGGGTAGTTTTTGATTTAATGTTTCTGGCAGTAAAAGGCACAAAAGCCCGGCAGATATTGAGAAGGCACCAAAAATGACCAATGGTAAAGCTTTTCCAAAGTTACCACCAACAAGAGATCCCTATAATGGTGAAATATTGAGAAGAATAAGAACTTCAGTATCGGGAAGTTTTTTCGTGAAAAAACACAAACTTCGACTTGCAAGGCTTCACAAAATTAAGATGAAAAGGCCATTTAAAACTACCAAATTGTTGGTAATTGGACATCATTTTTCTTTAATCTTTTGGTAATTATTTACTCCTATAAAGTATGTCTCGGTGTTAATCTAAATAATTCAATGTAAATATATAAATATCTTGTCATGCAATTTTTTGTTAAAAAAACTTTTATAAAAACCGTGTTTCGCCATTTTACATTTTTGTTTGCGGAAACCTTTTTAGCGTTAGGCCAAAATTAGATATTGCCATACAGGTAGCTCTCATACTATATATATACTAACTAGTAAACCAAGATTAGCGGTTTTTTTTTTTAATATTATTTATTTATTTATTTATTTATTTATTTATTTATTTATTTATTTATGTTTGGAAATGGAATCTAAAATAATGAAACAAATTTACGGAATTCTTGTATTTGTAACGTCATGCTCATGTCATATATATATTTGAGATTTTAATACTTAAGGCGTAGTTATTTTGAAATATTTTTCTTTAGCAGACACATTATACAATTTATTACGACTTGGTCTTTTTTTTTTTTTTTTACCGATTTTGCAATATAAGGCGCCAACATCCCGCCGATTCTAGCTACACATGAACTGGTTCCCATTCCCGCATTACGAACAACTGTAGGGAATAATTCAGCAGAAAAAACATAAATAATACCAAATGCTGCAGATGCTCCTAGCTTTCCAATAAGTGCAAGTGTTAATGTAAGAGGGTAAAGAGCTACAATAAAAAACACACGTTTTTTATTTTAATAGATTTCCAAAAGTGAACATTGCTTCGATATACTATACAATTATATAAATAATGTTTTATTGTTTGAAATGATGTTCATTTATCAATATGTATGCAAAAACTGCAAGGACACTAAAGAACGCACTCTAGAACGCACTCTATCGCATTATTACTGGTTCGCTATGCAAAGTTTTTGAATCCATATTGACAATTTATATTATTTTAAAACAGTTTAATTGAATTTTTTTGGTTATTCTATTGAAAGAAAATCATTGATTTCAAGACTAAAACATTTCCTTCTATAACACATGTACATTAAGTGAAGTTCAGTAGACGCAACAACCACGACGATTGCGCATTTTAGACAGAGAACGTGATTTTCGTCACAAATAACAACAGATTTACTTTGAAGATATTGAAAATACTACTATTCTCCTTCTTCTTCTTCTTCTTCTTCTTATTATTATTATTTTTATTATTACATTATGTTAATAAAAATCGAGAAATTACCATAAATATATGGAAATAATATTAGTTTTCAATTTATCCCCAGCCCCCTGTGGTTACCCTAAACCAAAAATATTGCGGATTAATAACGTGGGTGTAAACCGTCTTACCAGTATACCGGTGTGGCACTATTTCTTTTTTGAAATTAAAAGTGCAAAAACGAAAGTAAGAATTTACAAAGAAGTTTGTAGTGAAAGTAATCATTTTTATTGATTTTATTCTATGCATTTTAACTATTGAATCGTCCTTGTAAAATATCGGAAATGCCTTGTTTCGATGGTAAACAATTGTGATGTGGCAGACGTATTTGTTTACCTGTGATACTTTAGTTCCTTATTGTGTATTGCATTTTATATTTATTCACACAGGGAGTCAGGTGGTTATTGTGATTTATGGTTTAAAATTCTAAGCTTAAAGAAATGGGAATTTTACCCGGCAAATGAAAATATTTTGCTTTGAATAATTGTAATTAATAAAATATTTTTTAAAACTAGATACCAAGTGAGCGGATATTATAACATTAAATGAAATTAATGTAGGAAGTGTGTTTGAAATTTTAGTAACAAGTTCCATAAAACACCACAGTCTCTCTCTCTCTCTCTCTCTCTCTCTCTCTCTCTCTCTCTCTCTCTCTCTCTCTCTATATATATATATATGCAATATGAAAGAGTGGTGCGAGAGGCGATTGCATTTTAATTTGAATTTTTAACTCAGATAAAATGAAGAAAGTAAGAATCTTTAAAATATTTTTATAATAAACAAGTACTTACAGTCCCCACCAAATAGAACTGTAAAAATCGTTGACAGACATGCAGAGCCACCTAATATCATGCATGCACAGTGAAGTTTCTTTCGTCCTACTTTGTCCAAGAAAAATATAGCTATTGCATATGCCGGATATTCCATACACGCAAACAAAAAGAAATTCAAGAAAAAGTTTCCTCCTATATTTCCGGAATTCATTGTCACTCCGTAATACATCAAACTGACAACCATCCTGAAAATAGTATTGATCACAAGTTAAATTTCCGAAAATTAGTTTTAGGTCAAACATTTAACATTGATTAGTTAAGTGAAGTTTCACGCCCCGGTCAAGATAATTTCACTTGTGGCAAGACGTCACCAGCTATACTTGTATGTTAGTTGACATGAATTTGACTTTAACAATGTGCGCGGGGAGCGTTCTTTAACATGCCATGGTTGCCATGATAAAGTTAACGAGTTATCGGTTTTAAGGTTTCCTCAGTAGGATCTTGTGACTTTCATGTCTATTTACAAGGTGCTTCGCGAAAGAAGAATCACTACATTTTTACAAGTACGTTTATTTGTCAGACCCGTGTTGGTGCGACCGTAAAGATGGCGACCTCCTGATATAAGCATCCAAAAGTTGCAATTTTAATGGTTTTAGTATTTCGTTGTTGTTTTTTTTTTAATTGTGCGTGACAAATGACTTCTGTATGAAATGTTATTCGACTGAATACTTAATAGGTAAATGGATTTTTTTTGAAATGTCACAAAATGTGATTTTTTGATATGCCCTTTTAAAGAAAATCAATTTTCGAAAAAATTTAAATTTATTTAATATTAACAAAACATTTGATAAAAAAGTGATGATTCTGGATACTTATTTTATATACTGGAATTATTTTTACAAAGGATACAATATTTAATGTCTTGATATTTGTATTAAGGGAGACGATCGGTTGCGATCTATTGTTATGACAAAAATTTAAAAAAAATATATACAACTTAATATTCAACTCGTTTCTTTGTTAAAGATAAATGTGATTGCTAAAATTGCGTAAAATATTTAGAGAATTTCTCATAAATCTTTTAAAGGAATTTTGGTTTAAAAATGTAGAATATTTTGTATTCTGTCTTTTCTACCAAAGTTTTGGCTATCTTGAAGTAAGCCCATAAACACACAATGATATGCATTGAAAGTCCAGAGCAAATAGGCAAACGAAAGTGTTACAGAAAAATTAGTCGTGAAACAAAAAAGGCACGAAACCCTTAAAAGTTCCCTTTTAAAAACAACAGCATTATTGACCATCTCATTAAAATGAATGACATATTTTTTAACTCCTTGTATTATGAAAGGATACGAGGCCCTAAAACAATCAAGATCTGTACAGACTAAATACTTCTTGTTTTACTCAGTTTTAACAAGGTCTAGATATTGAACGATCGACAAAGAATATATTTTATATACATTAAAGAGTACAGTTACAATATTCCCGTTAGAGTCCTTTATACAAAGGTTTGTTTCAATTAAAAACTTTTAAAAACAACAAGTTTTCAGGATTTGTAATGCCAATTTTAAAACTTTGAACCTGTATGTAAAGGTTCAATTATATATTCCTTATTGGAAGCCAAAAAATCAAGCTTTGTGTAAATTATAAATTAATTAACCCATTAATGGTTAATGAACTATATCTACATTCGACGACTTGAGTTTTATAAACCTGAATTTCACAGAAACAACTTTGCAATTCCCCATTGGTGTTTACATCCATCGATTTTAAAAATTCAATATTACTGGTACTTCTCATTTTGTCAACTTGTAAACATGAAAGATCATAGCTATTGAATGCTCAACAAAACAGGTTTTATGTAATCTACAGGGTTAATAACCTGTGACTCCGGCAACTAAATTTTATAAAATATTTATAAATATTTATAAATATTTACCAATTATAAAATAAAATCATTGTCCGTACAAACAATACTTTACTAGTAAACAAATGCCATATTTGTCCCTGTGGTGATCTTTCTGTGGTTCTTGAATCTATTAAATTTTCTGGTAAAACGACCTTGTTAACTTTTGCTGCTTTCCTGATGATGTTGTTAGCTTCATATCGTCTGCCTTGACTTATCAGCCATCTTGGCGATTCTGGAATTAACCTAAATTTAAATAACAAATACAATGAAGAACATGTTTGTGTAAAAAAGATCAGTGATTTCTTTTCAAAAAATGAAAATTATTTTAACAGTAATTTAGTAATATACAACAACCGATTGCCGCTAATTGCAGGCTAAAGATGTTTATAAAGATAATAAAACAAAAATATATACCACCAGTAAACAAGATAAAAGATGCATGGAATGGCCACAGCTATATCTATGTATTGCCACTGTTGAACAAAGTAACCAATTCCTGCTAAATAAACCAAGCCTGTAGCAAAGAATCCCTGAATCACTAAACCAACCCATACACGTTTTGTGGGACCAACTAGTTCTAAACCTATATCAAAGAAAGACAAAAACAAATAATTAATGAAATACAGAGCTTCTTAATATATAGTTATAATATATTATCATACATTTGATTCGTATTGCTGTATTGTTCCTACACGTAATTCCCATGCGTAAATTTAAGGATATTATGAAACGATTCATTACGTTAAATGTTTAACCAATTAAAATGCTTTATGTCAATCAGAAATTTAAAATTAAAGGCAGCAAAATTAATCATAACTGCTCATGTAGTAGATAGAAAAGTTTGATAGATCAAAACCAACCACTAAAAATAATTTAAAATGTTTATCTAGTCAGCGAGTTTGACACTTTCATTGAGTTCATTTTAGTGGACACAACATAATTCTCAGCCTTATAGATTAAGAACTGCCGTAATCAAAGCAAATGAAACACTTAAAAGTTCTTAACGATCAAATCTGTAAAAAGAAACAATTTAAGTAAAGTGTAAATGAAGGTTGTAAAGGGTCGAGTGAAGCAATCTGGTTTAAATAGCGGTGTATAAAATCAAATGAAGAAATAAATGCACAAGTTGCATACTATAACTTGCAATTTTTTCTAATGAGAACAATTATAAAAGCATCAAGTAAAATATTTTATGAACATGTGAAAAGAAAAAGGATGACTTCATTTGTCATGCTTACCATAAGACGATGCAGTTAATGATTTTTAACTGATGAAAATAAAAGAAAGAAGAAAATAGTTATATTTTACCTAAAACACAGCATACAACAAAAGCTCCGTGCGATGTCCCACCAATAATGAACTGGAGAATGACAAAGCCAACGTAATTAGGAATCCAGGCAACAGCAAAGGAGGATGCAATCAGTATAATGAGAGCAATATACAGAGACTTCTTCCTACCTACCCTGTAATTATATATAACATTTCTATGTGTTATATTGTTTAATATGTCACACACACACACACACACACACACACACACACACACACACACACTAAAATAGATGCAAATATAGCAGAAGTTACCAATTAAAACATACTCAAGAATAAAAAAGAATGTTTAAAAATTAATTCGAAACAGAAAAATGCTGTAACAAAATCTTTAAGTTTTTTTCATGGGAGACTTAAGACAACAATTGTTGCTAACAAAGATATTATTAAACGTCACTCTCAATTCAGAAGTTAATACTTAGTTCTCCAGTATCGTTGTTCTTATCTAATTAACTGTTTAATGTCTCTTTTGCGTGAATATGTGTATAGACTTATATAAGGTTATGCACTTATATTTACAGCAAACTTAGGTTATTGGATAAAATTTACTTATCAAGAATTGTATACCTGTCTAAATGCAGAGTTTTAGATTCTTGTTTCCATTATCTTAAATTTTATACATGTATGCTATTAGTGGTTGAAAGTTTTCTGTAATATGAATAAATGGGTAAAAAATAGGACATGGACTTTAAAACGTTTTAAAAAATACAAACCAATCTGCTATAACTCCAAATAAAAAATCCCCCAACAGAACTCCAAAATAAAATATCATCTGTGCATGTGATGTCTTTAAAGCATCTTTACATACCAGGTTCGTCTGAAAAAGGCAACTTCTAAATATTTATTGAAGTACAATCAGAAGAAATAAAAATTTCTGTTGATACATGTATTTTTATAGTAGGTTTTGGTGAGAGTATTTTTCAGAACCTTCTGTTTATATTTTATAGCTAAATCGAATATCATTTTAAATATCAATTGAAAAAACCGCGTTCAATGAAGACATATGCATATTATTTATTTTAAAAATAACAGATGATAATGTCCGTCACTTTGACACATTCAATGTGTGTATGGTCAGAATATACACCTACATGTATATTCTTGCAAAAAGGGGATGGAAGTAAGTATACACTTCTTGAATTTTCAAGCTATTCGTTGTTAACATGTACCTGACATTGTACGTGATTTGTGCAAGTGTATCTGCTCTTTTTATGCTCTAATGGCGACATTTAGAGTGTGTGTTTATTCGCTCGGAATAAAGCAAATAAATCGACAACTCAGCTAATTATAATAGTACCGATCCAAACAGTAACAGGCCTATACTACGGTAGGGAAACCCATTTTCACATTTGGGGTCTAATGCAATCGAATAACAGCCGTCAAAACGCTATGACAGAACCTACACAAAGGGAAATGAATTGTATTCCTTTCTAGCAAAGCTTGTGATAAATAAACACACACACACACACACACACACACACACACACACACACACACACACACTTTGAAGAACTATAATGTTATATCAACATGGCAAAACCCTCTTTTTCTGACTGATTAAATAACAATATTGGCACTTTCTTTTATGTTTCTAAACGGACGCATATGGGTTGTTTATACTTTGACATTGTTGTAACCGTGCTCAAAGTGTCATAAGCGAAGGGGGGGGGGGTTCAAACGTTAAAAAAAACCTTGTGTACATTGAATTTTCAGTATTTGTTTTATTTAAAGATTAAATGTCATTTTTTGAATGTTGTCATTGAAGTATGACAACATCAGACCACGTTCAAAGTAAGTGAATCGCGAATGACGACATTCAAAATGACATTCAATCCTTATGTTTACACCATTTTTTCCCACAAAAAGGTATTGTTAATTTTCCGAAAGTCGGTGTATTAATGTGGTTGGAAAAACTAAAAGCGAGATAACTCTTATTGTAAACCATATAAAGAGAACAGCCATATTGATTTGTTTCGTTGCTTAGCGATCGTAAAATATAGTTCCGTAAAACACTTTTGAAAATTAAATTCTATTTCGCCTTTTCACTAAACAATAATCTGTTTGGTAAGATATTACTATGAATATAAATTCTACGTTTGTTACCGCCGCACATTAAATTCTATTTCTCCTTTTTTCACTAAACAATAATCTGTTTGGTACGATATTACTATGAATATAATTTCTACGTTTGTTACCGCCGTTATTCATTTATGAATGAACCCGTAGAAAATTATGAATGAATAAGTAGTTCCTTGGTGGTATATATTCCCCCGCCATTCTCTGTACATCGAAAGCGGATTGGCTAAAGATATAACTGACGTATCGCTTTATCACACAGCACGTGACACACTGCTGCCATCGAAAAATTAACGCAATGTTTCCAAAGAGATTCAAATAAGGCAATGCATTTGTAATGTTTATCTCGCTTTTGACTAACAAAACCTTAACTTTAATTTTCACCTTATAATTACTAAAACAAGATTTTGTCGTTTGTACCCTCTAAAAGTTAAATTTTAACCGACTTATGGCCTCATTATCATTTGAAATTTAAAAACGTGTTCTAATTGATGGATAGGTCTAGTGAAAATGAACTTACTGGCACACTGCATATCATATTTAGTTAAGTTATATGTCCACGGGAGTTAATAAATTCCGGACTTGTCATTTTATATAGAGGCATCTAGGTTAACACTGCATTTTATATGAGTGGAACTTCATCTTTACAAGGTATAAACTAGTAAGAATATCTAACATCAGCAATTTCACAATGGAGATTTTCTGCAAAAAAACTTGCATATGCTGAATTTGACGTCGCAACAAAGTTACATTGCAATTACTGATAAACATACCCCCTCTTTTGAAAAAAATATGAATTAAATTTAAAGACGATTTTTTTTTGTTTCTTTAACCCTCATTGTATTAAAAAAAGGTTTTTAAAGCTTTTGTCAATTGGTTTTTAGTCTATATTTTTTCAAGTATTTGTGGTGTGTCAACTTGCCGTAATTTAAAGACAAAGAAGAGAAACATTCTATACCTTAGATGTGAAGGTTTCGGTAAACGTCGTTTGTTCATAAACCCATTCAGTACATTCCGTAAGAGTTCGATTTTCGTTATTATGTTCCGTATCATTATAATTGTCATTGTATAAATAAATATGACATTGATCATATTTCTTTGTCAAATCTGTGGATTTTGGAATTGTCACATTTATCAAACCTTGATGATAGTGTCCCTGAACAGCGTAAGTATCATTTTCATAACCTGGGATTTTACACCTGTAAAATTAAAAATAAGTAAATAAATGACATCATTATCTACAATATTAATAATACCCGGAGAGAAAGGCGTTATTTAATAAAAATAATAAAACAAACATACAAGTCCTTGTCCAAACCACAATCAAAAAAAAAAAAAAAAAAAAAAAAAAAAAAGTTTTTTTGAAAGCTGGCAAAATAAGTTTGACACGTGCTTCCATCAAAGAAGTGAGGCCTGGTGCTCCGTCATTGTACGCACCTCTTTTCTAGCTAGCTACATCCGTCACGTGCAAGTCAATTTTGAAAATAAAAGTAACAAAGAACTATGGTAAGTCAAATATTCAGTAAGTTTGGAAACAGTGACTAGATACTTATCAACAATATTGTGATGACGGCCATTAAATTTTTTTCAAGGGCCTGGATTAGCCTAGACTTGCAGTATTCTTGCGTCAACAATTTAATTGATGTGACTTAAAGCAATATCCAACAACAACAACAACAATAACAAAAAAAAAAAAAAAAAAAAAAAAAAAAAAAAAAAAAAAAAAAAAAAAAAACCGACGAATTTTAAATAAGTAGAAACGGGTGTTGTTATAAAAGTAAACAATAACACAGACAAGTGTAAAAAGTTCAATATAATGAACTGCATTCGTATTGTATTTTAATTGCATTATTGTGTTTTTTATATTTATGTATACACTATATATATCATTTGCAAATAAAATGATCAAAAAATAATTTTACTTTATCTCATTTATAAACTGTTTACCATTAAGTACATATATCTTTAATAAAAGAATGTCATTGGAATAAATCCTAATCGCAAGTTTAGTCCGTAGAAATATGATATACATGTAAAGACAAAGAGAAAATGCACTAGAATGAAACTGTTTTAGAACAAATTCCAAGTCATTTCGATAGCAATGAAACATGATTGATCAACAGGTATGGTAAGTTTTCAATTTTATCAAGTTTTTAAACCTCAGAACATTTTATTTTTATATTTAATAACGACAGTATTTTACTGGAGCAGCTGTTACGTGCTACTATAATTCACATTGTCAATATCAATTACATTATTATGTTTACTATAATTTATTACTTTATTGCGCAGGTAAAAGGGTTTACAATTTCTTTTAAGTTGACAGAGGAAAATTTAATACTCATAACTGAGGGTTAAAGATTGCTAACTGGTTTCAATACAGTTGCCAAGAGTACAAAACTTCCAATTTTTTGGGAATTACCAGAGCTTGTAAGGTTTAGGTCTCAATAATCATTCAATTATAAGCTTATTAGATAGGATCAATGATGTTTACGTTTTGTTGTTAAATTTGTGCAGGTGGCAAAATATGTTATGGTTATTGTCTTTTTAATCATAATCATAAACATACCTGTGTTCTGGTGTTTCCATGACAACAATTAACATCATCATAAAAGAACCCACACTAATTGCAGGTATACATAACAACAAATAGAGTCGTTTTTGATAAGCCCCAAACTCTCCTAATTTGCTTAAAATATCGTCAAACTTCATCCCGAGTCGGATTGTTCTAAAGTAAAAATTTAAACTTCTTCTGTTATCAATGAACTAGAAAAATCTAATCATCCTAGTTATACGAATAAAATAAAATTCTATTGAACGGAGTTTTCTGTTACAAATTAATAGATAACGTTTGGATTGATATCTATAAAGTTGTAAAAGTTAAAATCAAAATAGATGCGTTTAAGTTATACTTTCTTTCAGTCTTGATCAACACATATAAAGATTTTAAATCATTGCACAATGCAGTTTCAACCGGGCCAATTACATAACTCTTCGTATTTCATGACCGACATTATACTTTTTATCTTTTTATCTACGCACATGTTACTATAGTAAACACATTTGATTAGTCTTCTTTGCTTATATTGTCTGTGGATGAAATATAATAGACTTAATGAGTATGAAGTCGTGATGTCCAAATTTAACTCATTGTAAAATATGCAACTTATACCTCTGTTTATCACAGATTTAGGCAACTTTAAGATTGTGTAGATGTCATGTTAAGAAGACAGATACAGAACAGGTATAGTTCAAAATTCTTAACACCTCCAAAATTAATCAAACGTAAAAGGTAGATCAGAGAGTACAAATGTTAGTCGAAAGACCAAAATGTAAAAATGGTTTTATATATCCCCTAGATGTGGCAATGTTTTAATTTCGTTTGCTTATATGTTTGGTACAAGTTTTAACCTAATTGTTTAATCTTGTCAAACGTTTATTAGATAACACCTTTGCTTAATTTGTCATGTTAATTAATACAAGCGCAATTTGCAAAGTTTTATTTTTTGCAAAATTGTTGTATACTTTAGAATATGTACATTTGTACTATGAGTAGTATTATTTATTTTCTGGCATTTTAATCAACGCCCTTTTTCAACTCTATCACAGTAGTTACGTTATTTTTTCTTTCAAAAACATTGGCTAAATATTGCCAAACAAAGCTTCCAAAAACTTTGGTTCTATGTTCGTGATTTTGGGGGGGGCCCCTACACATAAATAATAATCATTATGACAACACAATTGAATAACAAATGTATATCAGCCATTAATTAATTATGTAAGTTTTTTTAAGATCAAACAATTATGTGTCCGAGAATAACAAAAAAATGAAACGAACATCAGAAAACGACCAAGACACTTCTGTTATGTGACGACAGACTAGATTATTGGTCTGAAAATTACATAGTTACAATAATTGTAAGATAATAACTTGGTGGTGCATTTAAAATGGATTTACTGCAGTTAGAGAATGCTGATAGCTCTATTCAAGGTCAATCTTGTGCTGGTAGATAAATGTTAAATGCTGCAGCAGAAATTGTTCAGAAGTTCGCGACTAGACAATTGATTGATTATAAATTATACACATGTTTTGAAAACAAGTACATAATTTGACGTTTCAGTATTGATATTAATTAAGCTAACTGTTCCAATGATTCAATCTGACCAAGTTTTCTATTGTGTAGTTGATTCTGAACTCTGAACCAGTGTGCCGCAACGGCAAAATCGTCTGAAGTTTAAGTTTTACATGTTTTCAAAGTTCTGTGGTTATTCGGGGTACTCAGGTTTGCCTCAATAAACTAGTACCGACCGATATTAGAATCTAGGGCGAAGAACAACATTACTTAACTCTCTACTAGTTTATTGACATTAAGGTCATTGTAATGGCTAAATTTGAAATAATGTCCGCGTTTAATCGGACCTTAAACCTGTCGTTTATCAACCAGGTAAGACATGAAAAAGTTACGTCCACGTTTGTTACATGTAACAAGAAATTTGGAGTAACCGTTATTTATGGAATCACTTAAAACAGATTTTATTTTCAATTATCAGATAAAGAACTGTTTGGACCTGAATGCTTAAAGGATCATATTGTTGTTGACAACGTTCTCTAGAAAGCCTTGAGCAGATAAGACTACTCAAAAGGCCTAGTTTCAAACACCAAACAATGATTTGTTATCAAAATAAGATAATACTGAGTGTACTGCCCTCTTTACATAATAAATCAGGCCAATTTTAGTGACACTTAAAATCTTTAACCTGTTCTTAGTCCATATTAAATTTGTTTTCATTTACTATTTTTTATTATTATTAAATTCACAGGTCCTCCGGATGTGGACTGGCTATATTATATGTAGTGATATATTATTAGAGGGGCATTGAATAGCTAGCATTCTGTAGGGTATCGATAATATTAATATTATAACAAATAACAAGGCTTAGCATAAACGATAAAGACGAATCTAGCCTTATTGTCTAATGCGCCGGCTAATGGATCACAGACCCCCTTCCCCGCCCCGCCCATCAATTTGAACTCGAGAGTTAGAAAGTTTCATAGTCCGCGTGTAAATGGTTTTCTTCAAATGTCCACCACTATTCCTCGAACTGACCCCTCGTTATAAATAAAATATTGGATGTTGAAGTATATTTTACTGAGGTTTCTAAAATAGTGAAAAATGAGGAGTCAAGTAAAATGGTTGTGCTTTAGGAACTCGAAGTTCTTAGCACTTTGTTGCACCGTCAAAATTTACAGTTATTGGGTTTAATTATAACGTTTACGTCTCATTTAATTTTTTTATTTATCCAATGTGCTGTATATGAACTTTTATTGAATTATAAAATTTAAAGGTAGCACATGTTAGAAACTTGTCCAGTACTACTTTTGAACTGTATTATTTCATTAAATGTTAAAAGTAGCACATGGCATATATATCGAGAATGTCAATTCTTCAATAAATGGTAGAGAAAACCGAGTCCTCGGAAAAAAAAAACTTAAGACTCTTCTCTTACAAAGTTTCTTACACAAGTTATGATCTGCCCAAGTATTTTCAACCAAAATTCTGAGGGGCGTAGGTAATCTGTGAAAGCGCTCGGGCAGAATCATTTGGCCACAGAGCTCTCGATAAAAAAATACTTTTATGGAAGTTAAACACCATTAAGACATTTTAAAATCATTTAATTTAAATAACATTTATTATACAGAAAAGATTATTTTTTCTTAGACCTTTCTTATCTTATTTATTGACGATGGAACAGGTGTTACCTTAACATGTTTAAGTAATATTGATCTGTAAACTCAAAACATCAGGTGTCCGTTCTCTATTAATCTCTTTTCTTATCCTTTTGTTTGTTTATGGCGTCGGTAACTTTTTATTGCCAAGTACATTCTTCGTTTAAATATTGTTATGTTTTTAAAAATTTTCGCAATTTTATTTCTGTTGATATTTTATGATTTCTCAATGAAACATTGACTAAAACGGGTATTTCAGTGATGCATAAGTATGTGTTTATAGGGCTTAGTAATTTAAAGTCAAATTCAAACTACCTTGTTATCTTAACCATTCTAAAATATGCCTTTTTCCAGGGAAATATTCGTGACTCGGGCGAAATACATTATTTTATCAATTATATATGAGATTCAGCGTGTGTGTGTGTGTGTGTATGTGTGTGTGTGCGTGTGCGTGTTATTTACTCTGACGAATGTCTCAACGGTTTACAAATCGCTAATTGGAAAAACACATAATCTACAGAATACAATACATTATATTTACGTATGTTTACACTTTTTAGTCCAAGGATACAAACAAAACATAAAGGAATCTAAACGCTGTGTAGATTAAAACAGTATAAACTGGTATTAACTAGTAACAACAACAAATTGGTTTAATTGAAAGTGGGAAATTTTCTACACTCCACAATATGGACCAATCCCGAATAAGTATGCCAGAAGAACTATCAGAATTTTCATACAAAATAAATGTTTGAAATGCGTTATACATATGCAGGGATATATAATATTGACTTTCATTTTTACAATGATCTCTGTAATACATTATCTGTTTAACTCTGTTTGTTTTCGTTATTGGTATGGTTGTCAATTTAGAACATCGTTTTTTTCAGCTGCAGTTCATACCTAATTTAACAAGGAGGGAACAACATCGATTACACCATACTACCTCCATAACGATGTCTTAATAATCGAGTGGTTTTAAAATTTACTTGCAGATTACAACACCTCCAACCGCCTAGGTGATATCCTGTTTAGATAAATCATAGTGTCAATGTGTCAGTTCGTTTCTTCTGTCATTCTGTCATGTAAAGAATCTTTAAATTTTTACAAAAAGGAATATTTAAAATTCTGCACATGACATCTCTATCGTCTACAATATGACCGTCTCGACAGTAAAGCAAAACAAATTTTTACTTAATTAGAGTAAAACAGCAGTTTGTTGAAAACTGGAATAATATATCGACATAACGCATTAGTTAATTGATTGATCATATCATTTATCAATCGATTTTTAACTACTTTTATTGTTTGCTAGTATTTTTTTAAAATTTTTTTGTTGGCTTTTCATTGTCTTGTATTGTCTTTTAATTTTTTCGTCTCGAAAATTTATTTGTCTAATTTTTAGTAAACTTTATCTTATATATATATATATATATATATATATATATATATTTATAAATATATATGACCTTTTCTGTCTTTAGTTATTGCATGGCAAAGAAACATCAAAATAATAATAATAAAAAAAGATATTGCATAAAAAACTACCGTGCCATATACTTTGAATATTTTATGAGCAAGTTACATTGTTCAGTTATATGTCATATTTCCTTACATATAAACAACGCTGAAAAATTGAACATGTTCTTCAATAAGATTGAAATACTGGTCCTGTAAACTAGGTTATTTATGAAAGTGTACATTATACATAGATTAAGTACCTGGCCCCGGTTTCACAATCAATCCTTAACTGGAAGTTAGCAAATTTTGGCAATTTCTCTCTGAATTCCAAATCAACATATGTAATAAAATTAAATACATATAGTACAAGCTTGAATTGATCTTTAGAATGACACCTTCAGTTCCTGAATATCTAAACAATTAATAAAATTATTCAGATTTTAAATTTGCCTGATTCAAGTTAAAGAAAATCTTAGTTAAGAAATGTTGTGAAACCGGAGCTAAGAACATTTTTTGGTGATATCATAAAGATATCATAAAATAATCCAAAGATTTGGGTTTATACCAAACACATTATTTTTGTCTCCTATTATCTGATATACCTAAGTTAAATTTCTCATCAGTTTTTTCTTTAGTTTTTTTTCCATTTTGATTGTTTGTTTTGAATACCAAAATAACAATTTAATTGTTCATATGACAATATAATGACGGAAGTTTAGAAAATGGGTTACTGAAATCTGAAACCTGATTCGTTATATCTCCGCTGTTCTGTTACGTTGTCTATTTCTATTTTCTCAATGGTTTGTATCACGCTAATTGTCACTAAGCCAGTGAATTTAATTTGCACGAGAAGTAAATCGTTTAATAACCTTTCTCTTGGGACCTAAATAATAGAGACTTTCAGATAAATTTCTTTGAGTTGAGTAATAAAGTGTTTTACACTCAATCAAGCTTCCTTCATTCATATCGAGGCGGTCAATATTTGGGATTGTGAAGGTAGCCAAAGTGTTTATGGAAAACCACTGGATTAAAGCGAACTGACTAACTTTCTTTCAGTAGAGACTGACAGAATAGGGTTCGAATTTAGGCGGTTAAAGGCACTGTAATACGCCAGTACGCGTTTTAGAACCTCGGCCCGAGGTCGCTTTGATGGCATTATATATAGAGATTATATTATTTGAATACAAAGAAAGTGACTTAAAGTCACTTACTTATCTCTTTAAATCTTTGCTTTTTACAAAACCAGTTCAAGTTTATTAAAATCATGTTTTCGTGTATTTATATTAAAAGTAGTAAATGCCAATCCCTTTATTTTTAGTATGTCTTTATTCCATACTTTTCTTTTAGGTAGGTAAAAACCAAAATATGTTGCCATGGAAACAAAACCATCGTTTTTTCCATAGAAATATGCAACAATTTGCATAGCTTGCTTTTTCAAATTTCGCATATCTTATTTCTTAAGTTTTAGATTAAATTATTATCATAAGAGCAAGTTATTGTTTAGATTATGGTTTCGACCTGAACCTTTTAACTGTCCTAGAAACATCTGTTGAAACACATATAAGTTTAACCTTTGTTTTCTATAAAAGGATTCCAAAATTCTCGCAGACGAATTTATTTATTTATTTATTATTAATTAATTAATTAATTTATTTATTTATTTATTTATTTATTTATTATTTATTTGCTTTTGTGTTCACTGAAAATACAGAGACATATCGAGAAGAATAGGAAACCAAACTTGTTTTCTCTGCAGTGGTAACTCCACAATGACTTGTTTTACCTTGTCCTCTTTGATTTTCTGTAAAGCTCTGTTTATCAACCTGAAAGATGGAAAATGTATGGTGAAAATATAACCAATTCATTTATAAATACATTACTTATAAAAGCATTGGGATCGGAAAGCCAGCAAGCATTCTTATCTATCTTATTATTTAATTTACTGGCAAACAAATCAACATCTGTTATAAAAAATTAAGAACATATTCTTCTGAATGAGTTGAGATTAAAAGACCACTCTCCAGCAGATGAAAAATTTCTTGACATAAAATCTGCTGTAACATTAGCTTTTCCAGCTCATGTGAAGCTGACAAAAAAATTACTGTTTTGCACCAAAATTATTTTAGTTAGCTCATTCAAATGAGACATTGTACCTCCTTATTTATTGCTATAGTAGATCACTGTTATATTGCCAGTTAATAAACCAATATGAATGTTGGATTAGTGCTCACAAAAACCACAAAGTGCAACATAAACTGCTTTCAACTCAAGGTAGTTTTTGTTGTTATTGGAAACCTCAGAAACCGACCAATCACCTTGAGTATTTTGAATCCCACACTTTGCCCCCAGCCAATAAATGAGGCACCTGTTTCTAAATAAATTGCATGATTACTTCCCAATAAACTTTGTAATATTCTGCTGCCACCACTTTATTTCAAATTAAAACTTTTGTGACGAAGTGATTACTTCGTCATATTCTAAACCTTAATGTAAAGCTTGTGCTTTTTCGGATTCAGTAATTCTCCAGAGCACCATTTCTGACTGCTCTTAAAGATGATGATATCAATCCCAACATTTTTGATACAGTTTTAATAGAATAAGAATGATCTGATAAAATACAAGTTGCCATGGATATAATTTTTTCGATCTTCTGATTTGTCAGAGAGACCCTACATGTTTTAGAATTTCTAATATATCCCAAATGAATAATCTCTCCAGATGGAGAAAAACATGTGTTTTCTTTATTCGTCACAATCCACGGTTTTGAAAATAACTTTCAAAATTAGGCAACCTCTTCTACAGGTGTCAATGGATGACAAGACGTTTTTACGAAAGAATCGTCTATATAACAATTAGCCGAAATTCCAAAACTCCGAACCTGTGCAAATATTGGTTTTATGTTCTTGGTAAAATCGACAGGTGCAGAGGAAATTCCAAGCACAAAAGATGTGAATTGCCAGAGTTTATTTCTCCAATAAAATCTTTAAAATTTTCTATGACTTGTGTGGATAGGAATGCTGAAATATGCATCCTTTAAATCAATTAAACAAAAATAATCTCCCTTGTTAATATTTGATAGTTTCTTGTTTGAAACGCTGTCTCGAGACAAATTCATTTCTTTCAGATTTAAAACTGGTCGAAATGTACCATTCTTTTTCTTCACCAGGAAAATATTTGAAATAAAATATCCTTCTCATAAGAACATTCTTCAATTGCACCCTTTTGATTCAAATCCATAATCTCATTATCAACTAACTGCAATTCATCTTTGGAGAATGAAATTTTATTAGGAACTTGTTTTTGCTCTGGTAAGTAGTCAAATTCTATTTTCAGTCCTTGTACTGAATTCAAACCCCATTTATCATCAATTAAAGTTTTCCATTATTCAACATAAAACTTTAACCTTCCAGAAGGACAACTTTCTTGAAACTCAACTAATCGTCCCGAGTCTAAGTAGCTTGCACTGGCTTCTGGCTCAAGCTACCAAAACTCCTGTCTCGTGCACGACCCTTTTTTGACGGGTACTGTCTCTGTTGATATTGGAAGTTTTGAGGAGGACTTAAAAACATCTATGAGAAATATTATTTTATCTATTTTGCCCCCATAGTTACCATTCTTGAATATTTTTTTTGGCGTCTGACAAATCCTTAACTCTTTTAGTAAGGACAACGTCAATTAATTTCGAGGTAATTGGTACCTCATACGGCACCATGTGATTTTCAAAAAAGACGCTTAAAATTATAAAGAGAGTCTAGTTTCTAAGTAAAATTAATTACCACTGAGATACCTGATGCCAACACTTTCTGTGGTTCTTGAAGCAAAGAATCCTTTGATTGTGACTGCTTATTCTACTTTTCCTGTTACATTTTGGTGTGACTAGGTCCTTATAATTACCTGGTACCTTATACGTTTCAGAAACTTCAGAAATATCAGGAGGTTTATTGCAAGCTTCATTGATAAAAGTGGCAAAATTAGTGTTAATATCTAGCCCAAATTTATCATCATCAAAAATGTCAGGTATGTCAAATACTTAGTAAATCTTGACCATCATTATTTGAACTTTTTGATACAGAGAAAATTGCAGAATAGTTATCATCTGCTAAACCAACCTCCCCACTGTCATCAAAATATAGAGTCAAGTCAAATTCCTTAAGTTCATTAAAGCCATCGGCTTGATCAACAAAGCTTACCGTCATCGACGGAATTGTATTAACCTCATCAATAAAAACTTTTCTATTACACTGAGTGCGAGAATTTTTGTTAGGATTAGAAACCATAGTTACAGTTTGCAGACCAGAGTTTAAATAAAACTGATTACGGTTAAGACCAGCGGTCGAGGATTTAATAAAAGTCTCTAAGACATAGGCACTTTGTCAAGACGATCCTCAATACTCCCTAAACGTTTTGAAACAGAGTTAGTCGGTCCGACTACCTTTTTCATAGATTTTCTAAAACTACTAATACATGTATTTGATTTCATTTTCTTGCAAATCCCGCAAATAACTTAAGTTTATTGTTTACAGAGCGCGCTTTAATATGATCTTCCCTCTGACGATCTACTTCCGGAACAACGTCACCGGCATGTTTGTACTGAGGTTGGGTTTCAGTTTCGTACTCAAAATATCACAAAATATCACAAACATTAAAATTACAATCAGCTATCTCTGATTCTGAAGGATGAATAGAAATACTATCATCGTCCTCTTATTCGGCAAACGAAATTAACTGTTTAGGCTGACTATGCGCAGACATCTACGGCTGCACTACTAATTGCATTTTCACTACGTGACTTTAATCCATTGTTAGTTTTTACAGGTCTACGCGAAACCGTTGGTTTAGTCCGCATACTACAAAAAATATAAATTTTCTTACCGTAAGTATAGATGTTCACACCACGTGCCTGTGAAACAAATAAGCATTGTAGTCTTGAGCATTGTATTTATACGCAAGCGGTATACTACCCGTAAGTTGCATGTATTTTTAATCGCTTTAATACACACCGGATAAAGTGCCTAGTAAGTGAAACATTTGCATTAGTTATTCCGAGACAGTCGAAGGGCTGTTGGAAGAGAATGACCGATATCCGATCTCCCATACAGGTTTGTTCCAGAATCCCTACGTTTAAAGCTGCATTAAGTTTACCAAATTTCTGAATTTTTAAAAGTAGATATCTTCTAACCACGATCCGTGACATTCATTTTCTAAAATTTCATTTCTTTTAGCTGTAAATAAACGGAATCCTCTGACCGGTTGGTCAGTGTTCTACGATGGTAATTATGAGCTTGGAGCATGCGCACGGATGTACGGAAAAGCCTAGAATCGAAAGTGAAACATGACAGATTGCATTAATTGTCTTTCATTAATATCCAGATGTATTTGAAATGGTGTTATTTTTCCCTTACTAAGTCACAAATGACAAATTCAACGAAGTTCTGTGTTTAATTTATCGTATTTCAACATTTTGAAAGTTGTGTTTAAATGACCCGGGTTTTGATGACGTAACCATGTTCTAATATTAGATCCCAAATGCTGCATCTCGCTGGGTAAATGCTATAATTTCTGTATTTATTCGAGCTTTTATCGTTGAACTAAATGTAACATTGTTCATTAGGAACATCATTTATTAGATTAGCACCGTTTTATTTTTTTCTTTGGAAAACTTAATGCAGCTTTAAACGTTCAAAAAAACTTGGGACAACTAGGGTGACAAATGGTGGCAGATTTTTACATCCTAAAGACTTTGTGTTAGGAGTTTTTTTTATAATAATCTAATATTGCGATCTTACTCCTTTTTAATAAGAAAATATCGAGGCTGTTTATTTTTAACCTTGACACAGCTGCCGTTTATATATCACGCTTCTATATTTCAAACCTCATGTCAAAAATCGAAGCAATTTTAAAATTTTAGGTACAATATTTAATTTGATTGTTTATATTGTTTAAACATTTTAAAAAATTAAAAAAGTAAATGTTTGTTGTTGTTTTAATGACATGATATCGCTGTTTTATATTTTCATCGTTATTTGAGCGGTTAATACATTTCTAAAGCTTTATGTGATAATGTGATGATGTCAATGTTGGTCGAAAGCAGATAAGAACATGTTGCATCTTTACTTTCCATAATAATTAGATGGAATTTCATGCTCCAGTAGAGACCCTTCCACATATATATAAGATATAAGATCATATAATAAAACACACGAAGTTCAAAAGATAAGGTATTGGACAACATTTAATATTAAATGGTCACTGGTTGACTAATAAATGAAGCGGTGGATATCTTACAAAATCCCTTGCTCTACACAACTCGTTTCAATTTTTATCAGGTCCGGTGATGGTCGGAAGTCGGAACTCTGTAGGACTTGCGTGACCGTCCTTTTTATATATCTTTAAATACAACGAAAGACACTTAAATTGTTAATTAAAAAAGAACAAGTGTGTGTGTGTGTGTGTGTGTGTGTATGTGTGATAATATCATACATATCCGTTGAAACCTGGACAAATTGGTATCTCTATTGTGTTTAAAGTTCCAACTATGAATTTTATCTAGTAACTTTTTTATCCAAAATGACCAACAAAATGCTCATTTTTGATTATTTTTTTTTTTTGGTCCCTGACGACCACATGTCTTTATCTTTCTACGCTTGGTTTTCACAAGAACACCAAGTCCGTAATGTTTTTCTGCATCATTGCTGTTTCATTTACAAGCAACCTCACAGCAACACTACACCAATAACCTCTGTTTTAAACTGGTTGAGTTTATTGTTAAAAAAACATTGCCGACGCGACGTTTAACAACATTCAAACACCGTTGCAAACGACAAACAAACATAATGTTGAATGTCGTTTGAAGACATGAAGATTAATAATTCCATTTTAACCTTTTAATATACACAATTAGGTATGTAGTACATGAAGCTATAGCATGCAATAAACATATTCAAATGGAACGTTTATTTACATAATTACAGCTCACAATTATGCATTGCACAACGCAACAAAGGCTACATAACAGAAATTTAACATAAATCTTATAACCGTCTGTGGTAATACACAAATTTAGTGTTATACGTCACAAACACAATATTTCTGATAAACATATGATGTGTGTGATATGAAATTGCAAATTTTGAAGTGCATTTTCACAGATTTATCCAGTAATCTAAAATTGGATGAGGGAAGTTCAGTCAAGGACGAAATACCTCTAAAGAAGAATAAAGCATTGCTCTTTAAAGCCATAGACCAGTAGAAAAAATTGAAAAATAACAATTAAAAGGGCAATAACCTATATACAACAACAGGCGCCATATAAACTTAGGTTCAAAACTGCCCGTTATTCTTAACTCGATATGTTCGAATTCATTACAGTTTAGGTTTCCGAAAATACTAGTAGATGGATATTTCAATTTGTTCTGGCTTAGGAGAAGAAAACTTTAAAGATTTGTCTCATATTCCAGTTATTAAGAGCTAAGGAAAAGTGTAAAAAATTAAAGACGGGACGGTCAAAAGTTGTTGTTTTTTTTTACATTCTTAAAAGCGGGCCAAACTAAAAAACTTAATATTTCAGTTGCTTTTATTATGAATTGTGTTTTAATTTTTTTTGAAACTGTAAATTATAATAATTCGCGATATTTGCTTATTAATACAATATTTATTAAATTCAACACAGTAATTAAAAGAACCAACGATTGGTATATTGTAATAGTTTTGGTATCATAATATATCTTTTTCCGGGGAGGGCGGTCTGATTCGCAAAAAAAAAAGTATGGCGATATTGAAGTGATTTACCGCATATAAATGTTAGCATGTATGTCAAGTAATAAAAAGGCGTATTCTAAGTGCAGCTGCACGACGAATAAAGAAGTACTGTAATCAACGAAAATCTATTTTTAAATAAAAAATTATGACTTTTGTGTTCCAAATGTAGAAGAGTATATATTTCACGATTCTTGCGTTTTATAATAAAAAGTTCGTACAAAATAAAATACTTTTTGAGATATTTTGTATTAAATAAAAAAGAAATCGGTGGTGTTCCACTTGCAATTAATTTTCAAAGACAGTATATATATATGTAGTTAATCACTACAGACAGCGTTTACATGTTTGTAGCTATGTTTTTATAACTATGACATCATTTGGGGTATATATAACTGTAACACAGAACTGGGGGCTCGATCTGACCTGTTTCACTCAATTGGGGGCTCGATTTGGCCTATAACAATCAC